>OZ012739.1:304050804-304378577 GCA_963859935.3 Lathyrus sativus
GTATCTAGTTACACTAAAAAAATTAGCCTAAAAAGATTATGGGAAATACCTAAAAGAAATTCTACAAAAACTATATACAAACTATATCTATTAAAAAACAATTAAAATGTAAAATATAAGCAAAAATAGAAAAAATAGCTAAACTAATATTTTTTAATCATTTTAATTTTCTTCAAGTCAATTCTAAACTATTGCAAAAAATCTCATGTCAAAATTATTATTTTTTGATTTAATATGGATTTTATAAAATGATAAGAAAATGAATTAAAACAAAAATATAAATGGAAGCCAGGGGGTGCAAGCAGCAACTTCGCCCAGTTCAAATGCTCCATGGGCCCAAAACCTGGGGGCGTGAGTAGCAACAATCTTAAGCCCAATACTAAACATAAAAACAAATCAGTAAATCAAAATAAAATATAAAAACGACGGTGCAAATAGTAGCAAGAAGCAGTTCAATTCGTTGGGCCTGGTGAAGTGGGGGTGGGAATATCAAACTGATCAACTAAGCCCAATGCTGACTTAAATGAAACGGTGAGTTTCATGTACTACTCTTCCCTCTCAATTTCCACTTCAAATCCTGGCCGTGAGATCTGTTTCCCAGTCAACAGTCAATGCACGATCCAACGTATGCAGAGTCATCTTCTCCAATGAGTTAGGGTTTGGACATGAACACCATGCGCGAAGCTTTCATGAACCAGATTTCCCTCGCCTCGTTCTCCTTCGTCTCTCAATGAAATTCAAATCCGTAAAGACCAAAAATGATCCACTCCTTCCCCTGAGCACAGTCATGGATCCAGTTTGCATTAAAAACTCCTCAAACACCGAACCCGATAGCTCCCCCTCCATGGATACTCCAACTTCCACAACAATGAAACTTGGATTTATTTATACTAACATGTTCTCTATGCTTTCCTGATTCTAACATGCTATACCACATGGATTTCCTTACACTAAACTACTAGTTCTTGATCATTAAAGATTGGCTACCCTATGTTCAAACTCCATGAAATGCTCTCAAACTCACTGGAATTGATCATCTACCTATTCCTAACAGTTCTAACCTAATGATTCTACATCATGCTATCTATTCTAGGTCAATTCGAAAGAAATACTAACCTAGTGCAGAATTGAAAACAGATGGATGAACTCTTGGATTTACAGCTAGCAATGCTCTAGACTTGATCAATGGCTATGGATCTTGGTTCTGTATGCACTTGTTCTTGCTCAAATGCCTTGGATTCTTGTAACCAAGTCTTCTTGCAATTTGATGTGAAAATTCGCAGCACACAATTATGACTTCAATACACTCAGATCTTGCTGGCTATGTGATCTATGATAAACATGGAGTAAAAAGAAATCGAAACTTTGAAGGATGATGATGAATTGAGAGTGTTTGGGTGTGATTTGCACAAAAGCAAAATGAATTGCAACTATGAAATTTCTAACAAATGAATCACCAACCCTGGATTGAATGAGCTCTAGGGTTTATATAGATGTGGATGGAAAGTTCTGGAAGATGCTGGAAGCTCCTTACACATTGATCCCTTGTGATTTGGCATATGTTTCTTCTTTTATAAGCAAGCCATGATAACTTTCAAAAATTGAACTAAGCTCAAAAATCTAATATTGCCATTGTTCTCAAAGCATTAATTCCAATCAAAATGACCTATAATTTCATCCATTTGGACATGTAATGAAAAATTCCCAAAATGGCTCTTTAATGAACTTAAATCATGCCTTAATTAGGTCATTTTTGCAAATATGAGCTACACCCATTTTTAAACTTCCATGAACACTTTTCTAGACTCAAAACATCATTTGGAACAACTTTGATGTTGAACATTTTTCCATTTGAGACTTGCAAGTATGAGTTTTAGGCATATGCTTGAAATGACCTATAACTGCCAAATGACCAAAATACCCTTTGCTTGCCAAAGTCATAAGTAGAGTTCCACAAATCAGATGAAGTCATACCATACCTTTATAGAAAGATAAGATCATAAGGAACAACTTTCATGTTGACCAGAAATCCATTTGAAAGCTCCTTGAGGGGTAAAAGTTGCATGGAAGTCAAGTAACCTTCACAGACAAAATTTCAGATGCCTCTGATGACCTGTAACTTGCAAGAACCATACTTGAGTTCTACAAATCTCCTTGATGTCTTCCACCACTCAAATTGAAGGTCTTTGGATCCTATACAAGTTTCATGTTGGCCAAGGATCCATTTGAAGCTTGCATTTTGAATTATCTTGCTTGGAAGTTTGACCTAAATCAGGGGATTTTACACAGAAACCCTAATTTAGAACCTCTCTTCTTCTTGATTTCTTTTGATTTCTACTTGGCACAATACCACATACATATCTACATGTCAAATGAGGCATCCCACATCTTTCAAACAGGCCTTGATGCCCTTCAATCAAGCATTTGACCTAGGGTTGACCCAGGGTTGACCCAGATGAAACCTAGTTGACTGTCTTCAGTTGCAGCTCTTGTAATCACATCAATGACTTGTCTCACTTTCAAAATGACCCTCTAGGTATTCCATGATGTCTATATACCCTCCATAGCCTCAATTCATGACTCACAACTTCTTTGATGATCTTCAAATACCCTCAAGATAGGAGATAGATCCACTGCTTGGTCACTAATTTCTCAGATTTCAATTCTTTTTGATGACTTGGATGTGCTTGAATTTGAATAATACCCTCTTGATATGCTCATAAGAATTGAATTTGGTCCCTTATCGGATGACTTACCCATGTTATGCTATGCAGATGAGTGACTTATGTACATGACCTAATATGCAACTGTCAATGTTATGAGACATAAACCAGGTGAAGTAGGTTGAGCAAATTTTAGGGTGCAACACCCCTCCATTTCCATACTGGTTTATCTGTGAGGATAGTATAAAAATACTTCGACAGCAGTCGAAGCCTAAGGCGCAGCGGGTGTTCCGACTAAACATACACTTGATACCTTTAGAGGTACCTTCATGTCAGTATCGAAGATGTTCACATCGAGACCGAAATCCTTGAAGGTCATCTCCCTTCGATTTGGCTTCCTCTCACGGAGCTTCAACGTTACTAACCTATATCTCCTATATTTATTTATTCGCAGCTGCTCCCAAAAGAAACGCTCCGACCAATAAAACAGAAGGAAAGATCGAAAGTTCAAAGGTAAATTCTTACATGCTCTTATTCACCTGAAGCTTTTCTGTCCTTTGCTGATTACTTCGATCTTCCCAGTTAGCCGCAAACCTCCAACCCCTCAAAAAAGAAGAAAAGTTGCAGCCCAAGTCATCATAGACTCCGACGATGATGAATCCCCTCGTGAAGATACTTCCCTAAAAAGAAAACGAAGGGTAACTCATGGGCTAGAGAGCGTCGAATCTCCTCCATCTCCCGCAAAAAATACAAAAACAAAACACGCCTCCTAAATCTCCTGTCAAAGCTCGCACAACAAATGATCCAAATCCTTCTGTCGTTTCCATAGAGAGTGATAACTCTAGTCCGACTGAGGAAGCCACGAAGGTATTGTGAAAGAATCTCTGACCTTTCTATATCAAGCTCTTGTCTCTTTCATCTCGCGTCTCATGAGGTTTATTTTCCCAACTGCAGACTACTACCGAGGCCTCCAAGCCTTCGATGCAACTGTCTCCCTTGCCTATTTATCCATTGAACAACCAAGGTGAACCCACTTATATCCCTACATTTGATTTGGGTTCTGGTGTGAGTTCTCTTGGTGAAATTAACAAACCTGAATTTTATGCAGCCCCTTCGCCCCTAAAAACTACTACCCAACAATCACAAACTGATGGGTCTGACCACGAGGAAGAGAAAGCTCATGAGACAACAGTCGTGGTAGATGAAGACGAAAACCCCAAACCTGAGGACACCAACCCTGCCACCACGACAAGTTCCCTCTTGATCAAACAAAACCCGCTAATGACGATGTTGATGCGAACGAAGCCAACACATGTGAGGAAGAAGCCATGCACCAGTCTGAGCTAGGTGAGTCAGATGGTGAGGAAAAAGAAGCTACTTGGCTCAAGACTCCACAAAAACTGCCCCTGTAGAAGGGGAAATAATTACAAAAGGAAAATCTGATGATCCTGCTTGTATTGATGCTACCAAAGTTACTCCCGTCGAGATGCCACAGGCAATGCCTCTTCAAAGAGAAACGGTCCTCTCTAAGGAAGAAATGGCTGCGCTAAAAGAAAGCGATCCTCGTCGATACATTTAATTACTGCTGCGCAGTCGAGGCAGTTTCTTCTGGCAAAACTCGGAGTGCTTCAACTTCTGAGGGCCAGGTCTCTAGCAAACCTTCAGATGACATTTTGGCGAAGATCAAAGCCAAAATCTTTAAAGGAGACCTTTTCATGTTGCTGCAGATGGATTCCGTCACCCATCTATCTTTGAAAGCACTTCTTCAACAAGTGAGACTTGATTCCATATCCCCTGAAGCTGCTAACGTCATTCGAGAGGTGGGAATTTTGATAGATCAAGTCTACAAAGACCTTACGTTGCTGCCCCGCCTCGAAGGTGACATTTCGACGAAATCTGGTTGTGAAGCAGCTATCTGGACAAGTGCAGCAGAATCGGACAAAGGGATCGAAGAGCTAGAGGAAGAGAAAAAGAGAGACCAACTAGAGATTGCTTCCAGTAAGGAAAACATCATCTGTTGGAAACGCAAGATCAAGAAACTTCAAAGCAAGATCAAGAAAGAAGAAAAGAAGATTTCTCAACTGTCTTCCAAAGACGATTCGACCCTTGCTGCTGAACTCGAACATGCTATCACTTTGTGTAGAAGAGGCTCGAAGCTTAGAAGAAGAAGTTGTCAGATTAATTGACGAAAGGGCCTCATGCCAACAACGTATTGAATCTCAGAAGGCGAACTACCTTAAAATGAAGGCCAATCTTCCTTTCTAATTTACTGACATATTGTAACAGACTATATTTTGCTGGCCTTTGAAGCCATCTTTGTTATTGTAACTTATCGCGCCATTTTGGCAAATATTAATACCATTTGTGGCTTTGCTTTATACTTTCTGTTACTCTGTTGTTACCTTAACTTCTTGCAGCATAGGCCTGTACTTTTTCAAGTACTTACCATTTACTTTTAATATCCTCTTATCTTCGCCCAATTCTTCCACTTCATAGGCTCCATTAAAGAAAACCCTCGACACTTGGAAGGGTCCCTCCCACTTTGGGGACCATTTACCCAGCATCTTGGCCTTTCGATCCATAGGCAGAATGACTCTCCAAACTAAGTCTCCAACTAAAAAGGTTCTTGCTTTAACCTTCTTATTGTATGACTTTTCCACTCTTTTTTTTCTGCCTTCTCAGCAACTCTAGAGCTTTCAATCTTTCTTCGTCTAAGTCTATGACCTCATCGAGCATCATATCCCAATAGACTTCTCTAGGAATTTCGTGTTGCCTTTGAACCCTAATCGACTGTATGTGGATTTCGACTGGCAACACTACATTGTGACCAAAGGTCAAACGATATGGGGTGGTGTTGGTTGCCTCTTTGGGTGACGTTCGACATGCCCATAGAACCTGATCCAACACTTTGTGCCAATTCTTTGGCTGGTTCCTACTTGCTTCTTTATCATGCCAATGACCACTTTATTTGTTGCCTCGATTTGCCCGTTAGCTTGTGCGTAATAAGGGGTCGAAGTTAAGAGTTTGAACCCCATCTCTCTGGCGAAATCCTGCATCTTTCTACCCGTGAAGATCGACCCTTGATCCGTTGTTATTGTCTCTGGCAGTCCAAACCTAAAGATGATATTTTTCTGAATGAATTCAATCACATCTTCCTGATCCACTTTAGGTAAAGGCACTGCTTCGACCCACTTGGTAAAGTAATCTATCCCCACTAAGATATACTTTTGGTTTTTTGAGGATGCTGGTCGAATTTCTCCAATCAGGTCCAAAGCCCAACCTCTAAACGGCCATGGTTTAATTATGGAATGTAATTCGCTTGCTGGGACATGTTGTATGCCCGCATGAACTTGACACTCCTAGCACCCCTTGGCGAACTCGATGCAATCCTTTAGCATCGTAGGCCAGTACAAACCTTGTCGAAATAACAACCATTTAATTTTATGGCCAACTTGGTGTGCACCACATGCCCCACTGTGGACTGTTGACAAAGCCAAGTATGCCTCTGATTCACTCAGGCATTTCAGCAAAACTCCTTCAAGGGTCTTTTTTGAACAATTCGTTACCCATCAAGACGTAGCTCAGTGCTTGATATTTTATCTTTCGATCTGAGGCTATTGACGGATTCTAGAGATATTCGACTAAAGGCTTTCTCCAGTCATTGTCCAACAATTCTCCGATGATAAAGACTTCGAAAGTCTCTTCATCCATATATCCAAACTTTGTAGCCTCTAAGTCTGATGGCTTCAACCCAACCGACACTACCTTGCCTCTAGCTTCGATTACTTCCTGCAAGTCTTTCTTCGAGACCCTATATCCCGAGGCAATCTGTGCTAGATCGTTGGCCACTTGGTTCTGTATTCTCGGTATATGTCGAATAGTTGACGCTTTGAATTTTTTAAGCAGCCTATTGGCCACTACGAAGTACATGATGCGATTTTCTTTAACACATTTGTACTCTTTTGTCAATTGTTTTATCACTAATTCTGAATCGCCCATTATTTCGACCTGGGTTGCCCCCCAATTCTAACAAAATTTCAAGTCCAGCTATTAAAGCTTCATATTCAGCCTCGTTGTTGGAACACAACCCTTCGACTTTATACTTGAATTTTGTTGGAATTTTATCTGGCGAAATAATCAACAGACCAATACCCGTGCCATGTTTGTGGCTAGAGCCATCGAAGTATAATTTTCATGGTCCCACTTCAACTATATTCAGGGCATTCTCGTTTATAGAGTGGTCGACGATAAAGTCTGCCACTATTTTCCCTTTGACTGCTTTTAGCGGTCTATAAGTCAAAGAATATTCTGTCAATGCCAGTGCCCATTTTCCAATTCGACTGTGCAAAATAGGTTTTGATAAAATGTGTTTAATAACATCAAAGTGCGAAGAAACACAAACATCTACTGGTTTAATATATTGCTTTAACTTTGTACATGAGAAATATAAACATAGACATAGCTTTTCGATTTCACTATGTCTAGTTTCTGCGTCATTTAAAACTCTACTGAGGTAGTAAATAGCCCTTTCGGCGCCATTCTCATCCTCTTGAGCCAACATGCTCCCTAAAGTTCTATCTGACGCTGCTATGTACAATCGCATACTCCTGCTTCGACATGGAGGCGAAAGGACGGGGGGGGTGAGCCAAGTAGTCTTTGATTTTGTCGAAGGCTTCCTGCTGCTCTTTGCCCCACTCGAATCTGTCCCTAGTAATTCGAAGCAAAGGTGAGAAGGCTTGCGTCTTGCGCTTAGGTTGGAGATAAACCTCCTTAGAAAGTTAATTTTCCCAGCAGCGATTGCAACTCTTTTTTGTTTGACGGCGCTTTTGTTTCTAAGATAGCCTTCGTCTTATTCTGGTTGATTTTGATTCCCTTCATATGGACAACGAAACCCAAGAAGTCTCCCGCCTGTACACAAAACGCGCACTTCAACGGATTCATTTTGAGGCCGAACCTCCTCATTCTGGCGAACGATTGTCGCAGATGATCCAGATGGCTTTTTCCTGAAACAGATTTCACCACAATATCGTCAATGTATATTTGCATAAAAGATTCAATGAAATCATGGAATATAGAATTCATCGCTCGCTGATACGTTGCCCAGCGTTCTTTAGGCCAAATGGCATTACTACCCATTCGTAAGTGCCTAAGGCCCCTGGACAACGAAACGCTGTTTTGGGAACATCATCTTCCGCGATAAAAATCTGGTTATATCCAGAATAACCATCCAACATACTAAGGTACTCATGGCCAGCAGGTGAATCAACTAACATTTCTGCCACTGGCATCGAATATTCGTCCTTGGGAGTGGCTGAATTCAAATCTCTGAAATCAATGCACACTCTTAGGGACCTGTTCTTCTTGATGACTAGGACAATGTTGGCCAGCCATTCGACATACCTCACTGTGCGAATGAATCTACAACGAAGGAGCCTTTCGATTTCCTCCTTGATCTTCGACATGATCTCTGGAGCAAAACGCCTTGGGCCCTGTTTGACTGGCTTCTTTCCAGGTTTTATTGGTAGTTTATGTTCCACCAAATCCCTTTGCAACCCAGGCATTTCGTCATAGTCCTAGTGAAACAATCCTTATACTCCCGGAGCAACTGGATGACTTCGATCTTCAGTTGAGGGTCGAGGTTAGCACTAATGTACGTTGGCCTCCTGGTTGGACCCTCTCCTAAATCAATTTCCTCCAATGGATCCTGTGCGAGCATTTTGATGTTGTTCTCCAAAGGATCTCTTTCGAACCCAGAGGTTCGTCATCATAGATGGCGTCGAGCCTCTGGCTCTCCCACTGCATTTTGGTGGCTTCTTCAGCCATTTTGTCATGAGCGGCCATTACGGCCGTTTGTAATTTGGTTTCAGCCACATAGGCCGAAATTCTTTGCAGCACCGCTGCTTCAGTCATCAAACTCACTGCCCTACCCAGTGGGGTCAACTGGGGCTGCCCCCAGGTATGGGAGTCTCTCCCCAGGTATTTCCCTATCCCAACGAAATCCGTCGACAGGGTGGAGGTATAGTGAGTAGTACACCTCGTCATTTGGTGCGAACTCAAAGTCTGCTGGAGCACAAGGGCCTATGCTGGCCAAGTGCTTGTCGAATTGGAACTGATCTACTTGCCTTCTTGGCACCCTGAAGTATCCTTGATCAGCTTCAATATTTTCAACTATGCCATCTGGCCTTCAGATGGCAATCCTTTGATGCATCGATGATGGCACTGCTCCAATCCATGTATCCATTCTCGGCCAAGCAATAAATTGTAGTTGGCCGTGGTTTCGACCACCATGAATACCGTTGGTCTTATAATTGTTCCGACGGTTACGTCCACCTGAGTCACACCCCTGGTGGTTCCTACTTTTCCTTCATAATTCGACAAAACCATATTGTGTGGCTTTGTATCAGCGTCATGCTTTCCTATTTTGGTCAGCAAAGAATGTGGCATCAGGTTTACCGTAGCGCCACAATGGTTTACCGTAGCGCCACAATCCACCAGTATTTTGTTGATGGGGATGTTCTCCACTTTTGCTGTAATATATAATGGTTTCAGGTGGGTCCTCATTTCTTCAGTGGGTCGTTCGAAGAAAGCGTTTTGCTCTTCGACACAGCCGTTGTTCATCACGTAATAGCATAAAGGTTTATGTGCTGCCATTTCCCATTCAGCGTCTGCGCCTGGTTCTTCGACCTCTGAAACCCTATCGAACTCCCGGGGCATCACTGACACCACGTTGACCACCAGGTTCAAGAGTCATTGGAGTCGGAGTCAAAGTTATCTGTCATGTCTTCGTCCCCTTCCGTTGGTCTGTCTTGTTTAGGCGAAAACAGCCTTCGCCCAACTGGTAACTTTTCAGCTATCTTCGACTGCTGTCCTTCTTTTCCGGGGGGGTTTGAACTATTCTTTGACTGATTTTTCTCTATCTCTTCTCTGAAAGCCTTTCTTCTTCTTTTCTCTCTCCTCCATTGAGATCTAGTAATAGGATTCTTACCTTTATAGTTTTCAGATACGTGCGCTGTTTTTGAGGATTGATACTCCTTGCTGTAGGAGATCAAATATCCTCGATTCACTTTGAAGTTCTTCCACCTTTGCTGCCCTTGCGCCCTCTCTTCATTAGGCTTCCTCCACTTTCCATCAGCGGAATCGACAACAGGTTTGAAACTGGCGGGCCTAGCACTTGGTGGCCTGATTCGAGGTTCAGACCGTTTGTCTTCTGTCCTCCCATGGTAGCTCTTTCGTTGATCAAAACCATGGCCACCTCTGTTCAGTCGACGTCGACGTTCTCCCTCTAACTTCTCTGCTGCTTTTCTATCGAAAATGGCACTGCACCTGGGGCATAGCATCACACTCGATCCATTGTCTTTGCACCGATGTAAAAAACCAACGATTGACTCTTCTGTCTCTGGGTATGCTAACCTGCTACATCCCTCATGGTGTTTTGATTCTTTCTCTTCCATGGTCTCCTATGGGTTAATGTCGACCATATTAACTTCGAATGTCCCAGCCAGCTCCATTCTTTCCAAGCCCTCAGTGGCCTGGTCCATTCTGACGAAATGGTCAGCTGTTTCCTTGGTTACCATGGCGTAACTTGGATGACTTTGAACCCCTAGACTTGAATCGTTATCGTTTCGACCAGTATTCTCCTTGACTGTGACTGCCGCATCGTCCAAACCGAAACCCATGATGAATTTCGCCATCATTGGTGCTGAAATGAGGTCCTCAGTGACCTCCATCATGTTAACAGAAAACTCGATGCCCTCAGTAGCATCTATCATGTTTGCTTCCATAGGTTCAGCATAAAGAGTATCAGCCAATTGCAGCAGATCAACATCCACCTTCATCTGGCCCTTCGCCTTATCTCCAAACTTCAAGCGTCCCTCCTGTATCGCATTCTGGACGAGATCCCTGAAAAGAAAACATTGAGATGTTTTATGACCCAGAAAATTATGGTACTTACAAAAACCTCTCTTTTTCCGCTGCTCTAAGGGCAGTGTTTTAGCACCAGGAGGCACTATCATCTGCCCATCTTTTACTAGCAAATTGAAGATTTCATCACATTTCTTGATGTCAAAGGTGTAAGTTTTCTTAGGAAACTGTCGTTCTTTTCTGATTCGACAAAGCCCTTTCCTTGAGGAGGGGCCAGTACTCGACAAGAATATGGGGGACCCTGTTTTAATTCAGCAAGATCGACTTCATTTTCCTCGAAGTAGGGGGACTCTTCGCAAGCCCCTTCGCTACTTTCATTGAGTTCGACAAAAGCTACTTTCTTGTCTTTGTTAAATCTCGCCTTTTCGTCTTTCAGCCTTTCTAGCTGTCGGACTTTGTCGGCCAATTGGGCCATATCTCTCAGATACTGTGTATCTAATTTCTTCCTAATAGAGTAATCTAAACCTCTTGCTGCCATTTCGACCAACTCATGTTCAGGCACCTGTGTAAAACACCTTGCCTTAAGTAGTCAAAACCTATTGAGGTATTCTTCGATTGGCTCTGAAAACTTACGCTTTACACTGGCCAACTCTTTCAAACTAATCTTCGTCTGGCCCATGTAAAACTGTTCATGGAAGAGTCGTTCTAACTGCATCCAGTTTCATATTGTACTTGGTGGTAAAGTGGTAAACCACGTGAAGGCGTTCTTTGTAAGAGAACTTGGGAAGTATTTTATCCTAAGGCTTTCGTCATTGGCTATCTCCCCAGCCTCAATTATGTAGCGTGCTACGTGTTCGACGGTGGACTTCGTCGTGTCCCCTGAAAACTTAGTGAACTTAGGCACCTTGGTCCTAGGGGGTAATTCCGCTCGAAGGATGTAGTCGACTATTGGTGAAGTATAATTTGGCCTAGTAAACTCAGTGTTTAGGCCATTTCGAGTCATGATTCTTTCTACCATCGTAGCCAAGTTGTTTTCAACCGCGAGGTTGTTGTGTCATACTTGCTGGACCATATTGTCTGCATCCTGGTTTCGATTCACCATAACTATTTCTGGGTTTCCCTCGACCTGGACTCTGGAGTTTCGACAACATAAGGGTCTCTTCCTCCTTGGTTCTCTAAATTGGCTTCTGGCGCCACTCTTGGAATTTGTTGTGGATTATTCTCCACAGGGGCTTGGTTCCTTTCTAACGGAGGTACCCCTATAAATTCAGTCAAGCGTGTTAACTGTGTCGCCAGTTGTTGGTTAGCGTGAGTTGTGTCTCGAATTAATGGCTGAAAGATCTCACCCATAGTCTGGGAGAGGGTTTGAACCATCTGTAAGTTACTCTCATCCATCTGCTGCCTCAAACAGGCAACAGACGTATTGGTTAGATTGGGACCTTGAGTCGAATATCCTAGACTTAAACTCTGAGGGTTTAGACCAATGTTTGAACCAGGTCCTGATCCTTGCAAAGGTGACACCATTGTGTTTTCAGAAAATATTAGGGGCGCATTTTGCAGCCCCTGCATTACAGTTGTTGGCATCCCATACGGGGATTCCTTGGCAACTGCGAAAGACCAAAAGGGGCAAACTGCCTTGAAACTGATGGTCCTGCTATTGGAGTTTGGGGATTCGACACTGGTGGCCCAGTATACTCCAATACAGGTTGTGTGTAAGGCCTAACTATCGTTGTCCCAGATCCTACTGGGGCGAAGGTTTGTTCTGACCTTATGGGAGGCACTACTTGCTCTCCTGTCGATGGTATAGGCGGTGGGACCATGTTGTTACTGGTTCCTTCGCCAGAACCTTCGACTTGTGGGTTAGGATTGTTTGGCTGGTTCGTTTCCGTCGCCATATTCCTAAGGATTATTTGTCTTTCTTCGTTAGCAGCGGTAATTCTACCACTTCTTAGTAACATATAATGTACTTTCTACGAAGATTATTAAGACTTGTAAATGAGAATCTTTTAATTCTAAATCGCGGGGATATTTAGCATGGTCCCACTGGGCGTGCCATTTTGTTTCCCTTGAAAATCGGAAAACAACCGCTGATCTTCCAAATTTGACTTTGGTGACTCACAGGATCAATCAGATTGATCCTAGGACATGTGCTAAAGTATTATTCGTTTAGAATTAGATTTAAAGTACTTGTAATAACGAATTGGTAAATGTGACTGTAATGAAAAAGACTTCGACTGGGTATTTTAAAGTGCATAAACTTAAAGAAACGCTGTAAAAGATTTGTAAAAGGATGATCGAAGAAGGTAAACAGTTTAAAGGAAAAGAGGAATTGGAGTAAAGGATGCAGGAAAGGTAAAGGAAAAAAGGTAACACTTGCACAAGTGGTTCGACAGAGGAAATGTAAATGTTGCTGAAATTGTAAAAGAATTTATTGGAAAGTTGGTGATTTTACATAACGTACATTCTCCGTGAAAATACTTTTTTTCTCACACTCGGGTACTTTGAGTAAATTTGATTGGAGTTACTTTGTACAAATGGTAAAACACACAAAAATCTGTCTAACAAATCCCTATTTATAATGCTAATAATTAACTGCTAATAACTTCCTAGTATCTCCTCGATCTAACAAGTGTCAATTACATGTAACTTCCTGCTCTAAAACTCACCACGTGTCTTATGAACAGAACCGCTCCCTCCAAATTTTGAATTTCAAAACGACGTAGCAATCCTCCTGCAGAATTTCGGTCGAACTACCTCTGACACGGTCGAAATGCTCATAACTTTAGGTTTCTTAATTTTTCTAAGTTATTTCAACCGTTTAGCTTAGAAGATTCCTTAGAGGCTGTCAAAACCTCTTTGCTTAATTTTAATTAGACATTAATTATGTCTTAATGTTTAGCAACCCAAGGCAGTGTCGAATTTGGGAGCTAACACAAGGGTCATGTAATTTATTACCAGTTGAAGTGCCACACATACACAACTTAATGGAATTTGACAAAATTTAACTGACATGACCAATGTGACTAACAAAATGACAATTAACACTACTACGAAAATGCCATACAAAAACGGTTGGAAAATGAATACCATAACGTCTAACCATCCATTGTGAGGTAAGGTGTGATTGTATGTCTGGTGCTTTCTGTAACACCCTAATCTACCCATTTGTATAAAAATTAAAAATACGAAAATGATTGTGGAAATAAATCAGAGTTACACACGTAGGATGCCATATTACAAAACCTCATCATGAAGTATCAAATCACTTTATATCTTATTCATTAATAAAAACAAATACTTTGATTAAACAACAAAATTTAATCAAATGGTTTAGCATTAAAGCTCCAAATACATTAAATCTCCACAATAACCGTGGTTCACCAACATTAATAAAAACAAATCATGCTACGTATCAAATAACAAATAACATTAACAAATTAACAAAATTCCCATCCTTCACGTGTTACATATCAGAGAAACTCCTAAGACTAGATCAAATAGTAACACATGCTCCAAGCACTACTGAGGTACCTGATTATCTGTACTCCCCAAGGAGCACAAACACAACAAACAGAAAAGAGGTGAGAACTACATTCAATAATATAAGGCGAAAATCACATGCTAAGGAGTAGTTATCACACAAGCAGATCAACCATACAATCACAACACACGTACAAGTTCCACATCAATACTTGGCATATTCAGCCCATATTCAATTGTATACATATGCAATGCGACCCAACTGACACGACACAGTGCATGCAGTACCATCACAATCACATACGGTTCACCTAGAACCCGATTCCCGTCAGAATCTAGATAAGTCATATATGTTCCTTTCAACTACAACTTATCTTCGCTCGACTCCCACATGGAGTTCGGACGAGACTAGCCACCTATCATGGATTCCCACCTAGCTCATCTTCATATCATATGACATGAATGCCTGATACACAAATAATCACAATACAATGATCATTCGTGCATAGCCCATGATTCTTAATGATCACACATGAGCCACATACTCACAGTAATTCCCTCCGGAATTACCGCCACAGCCCAAGGCCGTCCATATTAGGCACACAGGCACCACACACATCTCATACAAACAATTACGTAAAAATCCTATGTTTTATCCCATTTAATATCGTTACTGGTTCCCCTATGTTCAATTATACCATCTTAGTCTTACAGATCAAAAGAAATTGCATTAGACGTGGAATCGGGATAGAAATCACAAAAATAGAAAAGTTTTGCTACAGCTTTGCCCTACGCTTATGGCCATGCCCCATACGTGTATGGCTATCTTCCCTCGCCTTAGGCATGTGTATCATACGTGTAGGGCTCAAATGCCCAGGCCTCCATACGCGTATTGCCTTAGGCTTTACGCGTATGACCAGAAAGTGATTTCTCTCTAAAACTTCTCCAAAACTTCCCATATGCGTATGACGATGCCCATACGCGTATGGCCATTCATCCTTACGTGTAGCTTACACGTATCAGCAAAGGGTCGTGCTGGCATGGGGACGGGGTGCGTATCATATGTGTATTGCCCCCTAGGAGTGCCCCTCATACGCATAATGCCTCGTGCCTTATACACATTGACTTGCCTGCACAGAAAAATACCCAGTTCCGCATCAATGAGATTTTCCCCCCATTAAAGCACCTCTGAGCTCCTAATTCAGAACCAAAACAAAATTTATCTCAATATAATCTTAGAGTATTAATTCTACTTCATTAATTTGTTATTTTATCAATGTTTCCTATCGTTAAAAATCCATTTTCGTTAACCCTTCAAAACCCCAATTTTCAGATCTGTTTCCATATCAGAACCCAGCAGCCACAACACAGAATCACACTAATTTCACATTCGAAATCAACATACATCACAAATTTATATTGGAATAGTGCACAAACATGGATTCACAACAATTACTACTCAAGCATATAAACATTCAAGGAGAAGAAGAAATACACATAAATTCCTAAGAGGGAAAGAAACCTTCACTACCCTCTCATGTTCAGATCACCATTAATGAATCTCATTCTCCCCCCTTACCTGAATTTCTAAGCTTTTCTTTTTCAATAATGGTGGAAAATCTTTGCTCCTCTCTTGCCCTACTTCTTCTTCTTTCTCTTTTTTGTTCTCTTTTCACGTGTACTGGTTTTTCTGTAACCTTTCTACCATTCCTTCCTAATTGTGGGTTATTTTCCCTAATTCTCTCTATTTTCTTAATTCCAATAATAATAGTAATAATAATAATAATAATAATAATAATAATAATAATAATAATAATAATAATAATAATAATAATAATAATAATAATAATAATAATAACAACAACAACAACAGTAATGGTCATAATAATATTAATAATCCTAATAATAATGTTCCGGACTGGCCCAATGGCTAGGCATGGCCTAATCCACTTCTGCTCCCAGAACGACCAATTGCCTAAGTCCAACCTCTTTAGTAGAGAGTATACCTTTCTCCCCCTCCAATATGGGAGGTTGACCAATTTACCCTTGGTCACAACGCCTCTCTCTGTCACGCACGGTTCCACCATCCAGAAAAATCCAAGACGCTTGTACCCATAATTATACCTCTGTCCGTCCCAACGGCTAGTTATGAGAACGCCTGCCCGTCCCTACGACTATTTCTGGCAGTACCTATTCTTTGAGAAACGTTTATCTCGCCTCGAAAATAGGGAGCGATGGCCAAGCGATGAGGGTATTATAAAAACCCTCTCATTTGAGAGGGTCAGGTGTCCAATTTCTCACCTTGAAACACACATATTCTGTACTTGCTCGCTCTCTTGCTCGTTTTCTTAATTTAACATCTGAGTGCCTTGCAGGTACATCCTTCCTCTTATTTCACACCCAACATCACAAACTTTTGTCCTTGGCACATCTTAGGTTTTGATCATTCGGTAAGATCAGTGGCACCGTCTGCGGGAAACTTGTTATCCCCGTCTTTTCTCTCTTCATAAGAACACAAGACCAAAACAATTCTTTAATTTTCTGATCATGGCTGCCCGTGACAACAATCTTAATGCTCATAACTCTACTTTCCTCCCTGTTAGCAAGACTGATGATGACGGGGCCTCCACCTTTCATAGCGGCAACGTCCTCCGACAAAGAGACGGAGCCAAAGCTTCTCCATCCCCTATTCGTGCAGATCACGGCAAAGCCCCACTTGTTCCGCAGCACTTTCCAGTTCCAGTTCCACCCAACGTCGACCCGACCATGGCAACCCTCCTCGGGGTTCTCAACAAAACCAACCTCCTAATCCTTAACCAGAGCGCGAGGATTAAAGCATTGGAAGAGTCTCGTCATCCAAGATCCCCTCCACCGAGGAAAGAACGTCAGTAGTGACAGAAGCCCCATCCCCGGTGCAAGAGGAACCGTCAAACGCCTCCGGAACCAAAGACCCTGACCGTCCGCAAACGCGACTAGATTTCTTCCTGAAACCAGCAGTCCCCGCAACCCAAGAGGACTCGAAGAGGACACCAGGTAGAATATCAACGTTTGCCACTCAAATTCAAGGGCCAAGCACAAACCCCGTCTCCACGACGAGGCCACCGTCCAACCTATAAATGTGACGCCCGCTCCCCCTCTTGGACCAGCAATGGCGACGACGAGCCTCGCGACCCGTTGTCCCAAGAAATCATAGTCACGCGCCTCCCAAAGGGACTAGAGAAACCCCTTTCTCTAGGCACATAAAACGGAACAACCGACCCCGACGAGCACATCGAAAACATCGATGCGCTGCTCGACTATCACGGCGTCTGGGGTGCCATCAAGTGCAGGCTATTTCCAACCACACTTAGGAAGGGGGCAATAACCTGGTACAAAGGACTCCCTGACTACTCCATCACCTCGTGGAGGCAACTGGGGAGGCTCTTGTCCAAACATTTCACGGCTTCTCGCCGACATTCAAAGACCGAAGTCTCTATCGAGGCCATTATTCAGGGCAGGGGCGAATCTCTACGACCCTACATTGAAAGATTCAATAAGGAGGTCGTCCAAGTCTCCACCACTGATGACATGAAGAGGTTCCTGCTAGAGCGCGGGCTTCATCCCCGCACAGACTTCGCTAATACTGGGGGCCGCTAGATGTGTTTCTCCCTAAAGCTCAATTATACATTCAGTGCAAGGAAAAAGAGGCTTCCAACTTTGCTCATGATTCTAGGCATAGAGAGAATGAACATCCGTCTAGATCCGATAAGCCCTCGACATCTCGTCGAGGGGATAAAAAAATGAGAAGACCGTCCCCACGAGACCCGGGACAACAAGGGACCCTCCGGCAGGTTCCACGAATACACTCCCCTAACAGTCTCGAGGGAGAAGATCCTCACTGAGTGCGCCAACTCAGAATTTCTCCAGGCAGAGATCTAGTTCCCAAAGAAGATACTGTCCAAACCCAACACTGATAATTCCAAATATTGTCGGTTCCGCAAGAGCCATGGCCATACGACAGAAGACTGCATCCACCTGAAGGATGCCATTGAAATACTCATCAGGGACGGGCATCTGAAGTAGTTTTCAAAGCGAAAGGAGGCTCCTCGACCAGACGCCCAAGAAGCCCAGAAGGTCGAGGAAGAAGCGCCTTCCTCCTGGGAAACCAACATACAGGTCACCATGAGCATCTCACGACCTGAAGATTTCTACATTCCCGAAGGGCTCACTGCCCCTTCAAATTTTTCCACGCACAACCCGTGGGAGACATTCCCCTCCTCTATGGTCATCTTTATAGGAGGTTTCAACAGAGTAACGGTGGGATCCGTCAAGAGGAAATTTGAGCACCTCCTCAGCAACAGCTCAAACCGGAACTCCGCCCTCGACAGGGTCCGGAGAGATTTTGTCCACATTTACTTCTACCGTGAGGAGCTCCTTGGTGGAGCCCCTAACGCCAGCATCCCTCTGCTCGTAAGGGCCCAGATGACGAATTTTGATGTCCGACGAATCCTCGTCGATCAGGGTAACTCCGTCGAAATTATATACTCCCAACTGTTCTCCACTCTCCAGCTAGATGAATCACATTTGACTCCCTACGTGGGCTCTGACCTACAAGGTTTTAATGGATCGATGACAAAGCCCTGGGGTTATATTGAGCTGATCGTAACCTTCGGATCTGCAGAGACGGCCATATCAATCAAATAAAAAAGTGCATCCATTACATATTGTATCCTCTTCTTCTTTTCTCAATTTTCTTTGTATCCTCCATTCCTCATCTCCTCTAGTCTTATCATCATCACAACAACCACTTTCTTTTGTTCATTGTGCTTATGGTAATTACTCTTCAACTTCACTATACTTCAATTAGTAATTTGTATTTTATTCAATTAGTAAGTTAGTGGTTACGTTTCTGTAACTACAAATGCTTTTTCATTTTTTTTGTTATTGATGCAAGATGCGTTTTTATTTTTAAAAAAATAAAGATGAAAATTTTATGTTTTATAATAATAATAATAATAATAATAATAATAATAATAATAATAATAATAATAATAATAATAATAATAATAATAATAATAATAATAATAATAATAATAATGTCATAGTTTTGATCGAAAAAGATAAAAATAATAATTTAAGATTCGATCTCGAGGATCTCCGATTCTCCATGGGAATATGTGGGGATGGGTATTGGAAATAATATTCTCTCGTGGCGGGGATCGGGGACGGGGATGTGGAAAATATTGGGGGCGGAGCGGGGCTCGGGAAAGTATCATTCGCATATTTCCTGCCCCGTTGACATCCCTAGATGGGAGTGCCATTATCTTGTGCCTATGAGATAAAATTATAAGGTAAATCGTTATGGTGAAGACTACGACTTCGATGTGGAAAAAACTTTAATTATTGTATATTCCAAGTCTTTACATCACAGTATGTGTCTGAAATAACAAGTATACTCATTATGAATGGTAGAGAACAAATCTACAGTTGAGCAATTGACATAATTTCACAAGATCCTTGATGATTTGAAGAGTATTGAGTTGAATATTGATGATAAGGACAAAAATCTACTTTTGTTAAGCTAATTACTAAGTTCCTTTGATAACTTCAAGATGTCATTATTTATGGTAAGAAATATAACATTACTTTGAATGAAGTCCAAATGGTTGTAAGATCCACAAAATTTTCTAAGGTGAATAACAATAATGGTGGAGGCATGAATGTCTCAAGAGGAAGAAGTGATGGTAGAGAGATTTTCAAATCCATAAATTTTGATAAGTCAAGGTTTAAATGCTTTATTTATCATAAGACCGTCACTTCATGAAGGATTGTCCCAAAAGGAAGGACAATGAAGATTTTATTTTGATTGTAGTTGCCTCAGATGAGGATAGTTAGGAAAGCGTTTGTGCACTAATAGTGTCGATTTTGGAAACTAAAAAAATTGAGTCAAGAATTCAGAATGCTCATATCACATGTGTCCAAGGAAAAAAAACATTAAGACTTTCAATCTGGAAGATTGGGGATTTGTTTGACTCGTTAACAATCAGGCTTGTAAGAATCATGGTGTTAGTACACTCAAACTTAAAATGTTTGTTGATTATGAGTTTTTATATCCAATGTGAGGTATGTTCCTGAACTCATCTAAAATTTATTATCCATAAGCATGTTTGATGATATAGACTAGTACACTAGATTTGAACATGCGGTATTGAAGATTTCACATGATGGAATGTTCATGGATAAAGGGTCTAAAATATGTGGGTTAAATATTAGTGTGAATCGGGTACCTTTAAACAAAGTATAAACTGGTTTCTTAATGATCAAGAAACACACAAGGGTTAGGGTTAACAATAGAAGACAAGGTAAAACAACAAGGAACAACAAGGATTGGTTATAAACTGCTATTCTTTCCTTTTTCTTTTAACAAGATTACAAGTATACAAGAATAAAAAGTTAACCTCTCTCTCTTGAAATTAGGATTTTATCTTAATATTTTTCTTTATTACAAGATTGAGAAACTAGCATCCTATTTATAAGAAAAATAACACACTAACCTAATGGGCTTTTTAACAATTACCCATTACAAACTAACTTAGGGTACAAGCTAACTTAAACACTTGGACTTACAAACAAGGCCCAATCCAAAATGCTAACAACCTAGCAATATTGACTAATGCATGTTAGAACAAACTTCGACTACAACACGCATTATCTTCGACAGCAACATGCGAACAGACTTCGACCTCATGCTTAATACCTGTCGAACCAGAAGCTACCCTTCAACCATACCAGAGTTCGATCCAACATCTCAAGAATCTCCACCTTGGATTTAACTCTATAACATCAAGAAACTAGCTTTCTTCATGCAGCTTTATCAACTGCATACAGTGGAAAAACTTGCAACTGGGCAACATCTTGGTGATCATATCAGTAGCATGTGAACAGACTTCGATTGCTGCTTTACTATCTTCACCTAAAGCTCCACCTTAAATTAGGACTCTATTCAGAGACTCATTTATGTACCTTAAAATCCACTTCAATGCTTTCCAGTGAGCTTTTCCAGGATTCGCCATGTACCTGCTTACAAGACTTACTACATATGATATGTCAGGCCTAGTACAAACCATAGCATATGAAATGATATTCATATAAGTTCTTTCAACATTAGTGTTGGGACACTGATCTATACTCAGCTTGAGTTGAGGGTTATTCGAAGTCATAACAGAATTTGAATTTGACATACCAAACTTTTCGAGAACCTCCCGTAGGTATGCCTCTTGAGATAAGCATAATTTTGACTACTTTCTATCTCTTCAGATGTCAATCCCAAGAATCCTGGACGCAGCTCCCAAATCCTTCATGTTGAACTCTTTATTGAGTTCAGCCTTCACCCTCATTACCTTTTCGCCATTGTTGCTTGCTATTAGAATATCATCCACGTAGAGAAACAAAATAACAAATGAATTACCCGGTCGAAATCTGAAGTAAACACATTGGTCGAGCTGACTTCTGATGAAACTGATGCATGCCATGAACTTGTCGAATCTCCTATTCGACTGTCAAGGAGATTGTTTCAATCCATATAAGGCTCTATTCAGCTTGCACACATAATCTTCCTTCCCTTTTTCGACATACCCTTCAGGTTGTCTCATCAGGATTGTTTCATCTAAATCACCATACAAGAATGCAGTCTTCACATCCATCATTTCTAGTTCAAGGTTGAACTGTGCCACAGTGGCAATCAACATTCGAATGGATCTGCGCTTCACAACAGGAGACAAAACATCATTGAAGTCGATACCTTCTTTCTGAGTGAACCCTATAGAAACCAATCTTGCCTTGTATCTATTCGACGCCACTCCTTCGATTCCTTCCCTAACTTTGAAAATCCATCTACAGTTGACTAACCTGGCTCCAACAGGTTTCTTGATCAGTTCCCAATTGTTGTTATTATGAAGAGATTTCATCTTATCATCCATGGCCTTTAGCCATTCAGTCTTCTTTTGACTCCTCATAACTTTTTTATAGTCTCTAGGTTCTTCGTCTAGAACCTCACTTGCAGAGATTAAGGAATAAGCTATAAGATCTCCATACCCAAGTCTCTGAGGTGGCTTGATGACTCTCCTCGGCCTATCTCTTGCTAGCAAGTAGTCATTATCAGTCTCCTCATCTTCGACAACATCTTTTGCGTCTTCTTCGACTTTATCTGGGGTACGCAATTCAACATCAACATGCTCCACCTTGTCGCTACTGCGAAAATCGGCGCCGGCTGACAGAAGAGTCGCCACCGTGCGTTATTTATCCCTCAGAGCGGGAAAGGAAACGCTCGAAGTAAACGTCGCAAAAAACGGGGAAAAGGTATGGTCATCGCAACCAAAACCTGGGTTCGGGAGTCGGTTACGCAAGGGGAAGGTATTAGCACCCCTCACGTCCGTCGTATTCGACGGGATCCACGCTTGCTTGGGTTGTCTACTGGATGCAAAACAATCTATCTACGGCTGCTAAATCTAAACGGAAGGGAATTGACTCGATAGAGCGTCGCACTCTATGCCTACGTATTCTCAGGAGAGAAAGTCAGAGTCAACGTAGTTCGGGACTACAGGGAAAATTGGCTCGCCAAGACCTCGCGTCTTGTGCCTACGTACTTCCACACTGCATGGAAGATCAGAGCTTTACGTAGTTCAGACTAACTACGGCTAAACAAAACATTCTCACACAGCAGTGAGAAAAACAACTGGTTTCACAGGGTCGGGAACCTATGGGCAAAACTATGGTTTGGTCTCAAATGCACTCGGGCAAGAGAGAAAAAAGGGTATCAATTAGTCGTCAGCGGGAAAGTCTCGATCGCACAGCCGCGAGAGAACAACAAAGATTATTCGTTAGTGTGCTCGCTAGGATATCGCATCCTATGCCTACATATCTTCGTCTGGTACGAAGAATCAGAGCAGCTGTAGTTCGGCTACCTCGGGACCACAGCTCAAATCTCGTTTTATTAATCTCTGAAAAATGGTTACAATGAGTTGATACTGAAAATAATCTCCTAGGAAATTCTATCCTATTCTATCTTGAAAAAATCGAATGGAAAATAGCCCCCTAACAAGTGGGCTTCTAAACTATCCTAAAATCGTAAAATAACTCCTAAAAGAAAATGTACTTTTTAAAAATATTAAACCTACTTTAATATTTTTTCCTTTTTTCCAATCACTTTCTCACATATTTTCTCTATATTTTTCTATTGAATATTTTCTCCTCTTTTCTTCTTTTCAATATCTTCTCTTTTTTCTTCATATTTTTCATATCTTTTTCTTTTTTTTTTCAAACATACTTTTTCTTTTTCTTTTTTCAATATGTTTTTCAAATATCTTCTTCTATATCTTTTCTTTTCTTTTTCAAATGAAACAAATATAATAAACTCTAAAAGAATTAAAAAAGAAGAAAATAAGGGGCTGGGGGGTGTAATCTGGATTACAGGGGAATTATACAAGAAAAACAAATAAAAATAAACAAAACTGCAGACTGGGCCCAGCCCAGCTGCTCTTGTTGCAACACGGAAGGGGGGTGCTGTGGAAATTGTAGGGTGTGTAAGCAGAACACCCGTTAGGCCCAGGCCCACTTCTCGTCAGAAAAAAATGAGGGAAGGCATCCCAAAAAAAAACTGTTGGGCCTGGCCCAATCTACCCTTCTCCTCTCTTTTCCCTTTCTGTTCCTGAAACCCTAGGAACTCTCTCCTTCTCCTTCCTCATGGCGCCGCCGTCCTCTCTCATCATCACCGGTAAACACCCCAACTCCCCTCAACAACCACCTCTCATGCCAACTCAGACCTTTCTCCAACTCTACCTAATCCCTCAATCTCTCACCACCTCTCCCTTCTTCGTTTGCTTCACAGATTCAACATAAAACGGAAATGAGAATGGAGTCGAAGATCATCGAAAGCATGATACGATCTGATGACGCTTGGAGGACCGTACGCGAGATCGTTGATGAAGATCTCGTACGAATCTGGGCGAGTCATTGCTTGCATGTTCTTGAAGTTCTGTTGAACAAGGAGTTCTTCAAAAATTGGATTTCTGGAGAACTTGAAGTGTGGATGTTGAACCATGATGAACTGGAGACGCGATGAACACGAAGGTGAAGAATCTGATGATGACTAGATGATGATTCCTTCTGGAGTTTTACCGTGAATGTTCTTCCTTCTGGAAATCTGGTGATGCTCGTTTGATGAAGATCTTGGAGGAAGCTATGGCGTTTGCTGTTGACGTAATCTTCTGGAGATGAATAGACGAGGGTCTACGGATTTAGGGGTTGTTCTTCTGGGGATTTTGGTGAAGGTTCTGTTGAGGGTTGATGTTTGTTGAACGGAGAAGATGAAGGTTCTTGGATCTTCGTTCTTGTTGAGTGGAAAAAAGATGAAGGTTGATGAAGGTTCCTGAGTTTTCATCGTGTTTCCGGTGACATTGATGGTGGCCGGAGAAGGAGGTTGGTGATCGGAGGAAGGTGAAGGAGGGAGGAGATGTTGAAGGTTCTAGGTTTTTCTGGGTTTGAGGGTTTTCCGGTGAGCTGCGGTGGTCGCCGGCCATGCAGGCCGGCCGGTGAGCGTCTTCAGGCGATGGTCGTGGGTGTGACGCGTGGGGGAGCTAGTGGAGGGGAGGGACTGCATGCCCTCCACGTGGCAGAGAGAGATGAAACGGATTTGTGAGGTGGCGTGATGGCGATGATGGAGCGTGGGCCAGCCCTTTGCTCACACGTGGCGCTGGGGTATTTATAACACTGAGGAGTTCTGGAGCCTTCCAGAAGATTCTGGGATGCGCTGGAGTACTCTGGATTATGCTGGACATTTTGGATAATTCTGGACACAAAGATTGCATTGGGCTGGACGAAATGAACTGCACTGAGGCCCAAACGAAAATCAAACAAACCAAAACACTGAATGGATTAAAAAAAACTGGACTAATGACAATGACTAACCACTAATTACTAATTAACTATTAAAATTCAATTAATCCTAAAAAATCTAATTGACTCCTAATTAATAATATTCTAAAAAAATCTCTAATAAAACTATAAAAAAAACTATATTATCTACAAATGATTTAAAATCTATAAAAGAAAATAAAAGAAAAATCTATATTATCTTATATCTAAAATTAAAAACATTTAATTTTCTATTAACAAAACCCATTTATTTAATAAGAAAAAAAACTATATTATCCTAAAAAACTATTAAATCCTAAAATGATCAAAAATCTATTTAAAAAGAATTAAAAACTATTAAAAATCTTATTAATATTCTAAAAATGATAAAAGCTATTTAAATTCTATTAAAAATTCTACAAATGATTAAAAATCTATTAAATCCTAAAAATAGCCAATAAAATCCAGAAAAATCACAATAAATCCCGAACGACACGTAACACTGCGAGAGCGCACCAAAATAACCGGTAAAAATAAACGGGCACCGAAATATCCCAAAAATCGATTCTATCTATCTAAGCTGATTAAAAACACCTGAAACACGAGACGAGAGCTGTGATCCCTATAAAATCAAAACAAATGAAAAATGCACTGTATGCAATATGCAGATGCGAATGCGATTATGCGTCGAAACATTGAGCCAGATACGAGACCCGGTTGGTCAAATTTTGGGGTGCAACACACCTCAATAGGAATCTCTCCATGTTCCAGCTCTTCGTCAGCACCATCAGTTTTCTTGAAAGCCATCTTTGCTTCATTGAAAATTATATCTCGACTGGTGACACACCTCCTGTGACCTAGATCTAGGCATCATAGCCTATAAGCTTTGACTCCTTCAGGGTATCCCATAAACATGCATTTCAGAGCTCTAGGTTCGACCTTGTCTTGCCTAATGTGAGCAAAGGCCACACAGCCAAATACTCTCAGTCTGTCGGGACTAGGTGGATGTCCCGACCAAACTTCTTCAAGTGTCTTCATTCCCAAGGCAGTCGAGGGACATGTATTTATCAGGTAAGCTGTTGTCGAAACAACTTCCACCAAAAACAATTTCTTCAATCCAGCACTAACCAACATGCATCTAACTCTTTCAAGGATTATTCGATTGAATCTCTCAGCTAAGCCATTTTGTTGAGGAGTACCTGCTACAGTCTTATGCCTTGCAATCCCAGACTTAACACAGTAACTTCCGAACGCTTCGTTGCAGAATTCAAGGCCATTGTCGGTTCTCAACCTCTTAACCTTTCTGCCAGTTTGAGTTTCGATCAGAATCTTCCAACTTTTGAAATTCTCAAAAGTTTCATCCTTCGTCTTCTGAATGAATACCCATAGCTTTCTGGAATAGTCATCAACGATGAATAGAAAATACCTTGCACCTGAGTGTGAAGGATTTCTTGCAGGCCCCCAAAGATCAGCATGAATGTAATCCAGGGATGCATGTGTTCTTTGCTTGCCTTTGTTAAACTTCGCCCTACAGGATTTACCAAATACACAAGATTCACAAAACGCCAACTTTTCGACTTTGTCACCTCCTAGCAGGTTCTGCTTCCCCAATTCGACCAAGTCTCTTTCGCTGACATGGCCCAATCTCATGTGCCAAAATTCTGTCTTCCACACAGGTTTCATGGATGCAACATTTGTCGAACCACTTACAACCTCAGCCTCAAGGGTATACAAGCCTTGTTTCTTCATGTCTCTCAAGACTTCCTTCGACCTCTTCATGACTCTTAGGATACTTTTCTCTCCTTGAAAAACGTATCTCTTTCTGTCGAATTCACCAAGAGAAATCAAATTTCTCTTCAAGTCAGATACATACTTGACTTCAGTCAATAACCTTATTGACTCATCATGGAGCTTGAATCTCAAAGATCTAATACCTGAAATTTTGCAAGATTTGTTGTTTCTCAGCAGCACAGACCCACCATCTTGATCACATAGCTCCTCTAACAATTCTCTATTTGGAGTCATGTACCAAGTGCAACCTGAATCCATAATCCATTCTTTTCTCGAGTCGCCACTTGAAACCACAAGAACATCAGATGAGTCGAAGTCATATTGAACAATGGTTGCGTTGCCATTACCTCCATGATCTTTTAGGCGTTCAGAGCACACCTTTCTTGTGTGACCCTCCTTCTTACAATGATAACATCGAATACCAGATGTTTCACCACTATAAGACTTCTGTTGACTTTTACCTTTCTTCTTGTCGAACTTACCATCCTTTTGCAAGAATTTTCCCTTAACGGCCAAACTTTCGCCCACCATCGAAGGTTTATGCTCCTTTTGTTTGTTCAAGTCCTTAGAATACAAGTTTGATTAAATTTCCTTCAAAGTTTAGGGACTCCCTTCCATACAAGAGAGTTTTTTTTGAAGTGAGCATGTGTTCTGAGAAAAGCACACAGGCAGCAACAGTGTTTGATCTTCATCATCGATCTTCACATAAATATTTTCAAGATCAAGAATCAGCTCGTTGAACATATCCAATTGCTCAGCCAACATTTTATCTTCACTCATCTTGAATGAATACAAATCTTACTTTAGGTAGAGTTGATTCACCATATATTTGGTCATGTACAAACTTTCAAGTTTCACCCATAATCCCGATGTTGTAGTCTCCTTTGATACCTGTCGAAGAACCTTATCACCAAGGCTCAACAATATTGCGTTGTGGGCTTTCTCGATCATGTTCGTCTTTTCTTTTGCCGTTAACGCAACGTCCATGGCTGCCTCTCCCTTCAATGCTTCCAAACAATCCTGCTGAACCAGTAGGGCTTTCATCTTCAAGCGCCACAAACCGAAGTCATTCACTCCGGTGAACTTTTAGATCTCATACTTTATTGAAGACATCTTCTCCACGTTCACCTCACCAATCTATTGTGAATCGGATGCCTTTAAACAAAGTATAAACTGATTTCTTAATCATCAAGAAACACACAAGGGTTAGGGGTTAACAAAGAATACAAGGTAAAATAACAAGGAACAACAAGCATTGGTTATAAACTTCTATTCTTTCCTTTCTCTTTTAACAAGATTACAAGTATACAAGAATAACAAATTAACCTCTCTCTCTTGAAATTAATATTTTATCTTCCTATTTTTCCTTATTACAAGATTGAGAAACTAACATCCTATTTATAAGAAAAAATAGCACACCAACCTAATGAGCTTTTTAACAATTACCCATTACAAGCTAACTTAAGGTACAAGCTAACTTAAACACTTGGGATTACAAGCAAGGCCCAATCCAATATGCTAACAACCTAGCAATATTGACTAATGCATGTTAACAAACTTCGATTACAACACGCATTATCTTCAACCTCATGCTTAATACTTGTCGAACCAGAAGCTACCATTCGACCATACTAGAGTCCGATCCAACATCTCACAAATATTTTAGATGGTTCTAATATTATTGGTCATTCATCATTAGCTAGTGAAGACTTTTATGACAAGAATAAGCTATGGAGTTTGAGGTTAAGGCATAATAGACGCCTCGAGTTTTTATAGAGCACTTTGATAAATTTTTGTAGGAGAAAAGAGATAAAATGCATTTGACTGGTTCTAGCATGAAGCTAGGAGCTGATTTCTAGAGAATTTCTAGAGTAAGGATTGTACCAAAGCAACTTACCTAATCCACAGATGTCTAGTCACAAGAATAGAGTTTGAGACACCTATAGAGGGCTCAATTTGAGGGGGGAGATTCTTTTTAGGTAGAGTAATTCTAGTGAGGAAAATTTATAGTAGTCTATGATTATCATTTGACTCATGATTAAATAAATAGGAAGATACAATTATGTTGACCTTGGTTGTAATGCTTTAAATATGGTTGATGAGGCGCAAAACATGGAAACAAAGAGTTTTGGGGAGTCACTCTGAAGTAAAGGGAGCCATAGATTGTTGAAGAATCATATATGTGGGCTTTCTAGACTTCCTAAATAGGCAGGAAAAAGGGTTGGGTGAAAGTGGATGCAAGTGACAACATCCAGGTTCAAGCGTAGCTTGAACTTGGTTAAGGTTGTTTAATAGTGATTCAACATTAAAGAACGACAATTTGATTGATGATTAAATTGACATCACCATTGGTTTTGAGTTAAGGTGGAGATTTGTAGAAGTGAACCTCAAAATTTAAAGTAATGGAGAGGAAATGAAAATATATTTTTTAAGACTGGCGAAAAGCAATCGTGAAGTCGGTGACAGAACCAAAGTCATGTGCTGAAGGTGGTGAATTAGTTCGTTAATGAATTGTGTTTTGGACCGTTTCACTTTTGTTACATATATAGAAATTGACTTAGCTATAGAAAATAAGTTTGTTTTTCTAAACATAGGAGACTTCTTTTTTGACAATTTTTTGAAGTAGAGTGAATCACAAAATTGTTCTCTTTTTTGAAGTAGACGAGTTTGATTGAATTGAGTAAATAAATTTTGTATGCACTTTCATCTTCCTCTTACTTATTATGGATTTGTTTACACTATTTAGTATTTTGATTGTCATTCATTATTATTGACATGATACAAAATTTATTATGGTTAGCTTTTCTCAACAAACAGGTAGGTACTGGTGTGGTTCAACATTTTAATTTCACAACAAAACTCTTATCTCCACAATCCAAAAGAATTTTATTGACAATGAAATAAAGCTATTGAATAATCACATCTTACAATAAACACAATCATAATAAATGTAATAATGTTGAGTACCATTTCAAACAATGGAGCTCTCAAGTTAAACAGCATGTATGAATGCTACACTTTCTTTCCTCTTTCCTCTTTCTTCATGCTGTAATGGTGGCTGGAGTTGCTACTGTTTAACGAGCAGCGCCGAAAATCGGAAATTTCCCAGAAACACTTGGCAAATGTGGCTCTGTGACATTACTATCATGCAAGACTGGAAGTGGAGGGGAAGGTGTTAAATGGTATGATTTAGATATTTGTCTTAAAAGTTTTCCAGGTTCAATAGGATTCACATAAGGTACTCTTTTGCCATGCTTCAAACACTTGTTCCCTGCAACAAGTAGAGCAAAGCAGATTTTGACACAATGAGAAACTATAGAGACGCCGATTCATACGTTTAAGGACCAAAATAGCTTATGTACTCGAGTTTTGTACTTACTCGTGTATCGCGCAGCAGTCTTAGGGAAGTCGGTAATAATGCCGTTAACCTTGGCTCCAACGACAAATGAATTAATCTCAAAAAATGCATCTGAGTAGTAATCCCATGCTTGAGATACAAACTCGTTGCTGAATGTTTCTACGTAAACTGGTAGCTTATATGAATGAAACCTTGATACAGTAGTCGTAGAGTTAACGAGAAATGCAGCAGTTTGAGTAAAGACAGAAGCTTTTTTTACTACAACAGAATCAGCAAATGTTTTGATATCCTCAATAGCTTTGTCGTCGGCATCATGGATATTTTCGTCAACTTTGTAAACCCTTTCGTATTTGGATTTATCCTTGAATACCTTTAGTACCGAACTGTGCGTTGATTGGATCATAACTTTAGGAGATCTTGGTTTATCGTAACCAGCTTTTTTGTAGAGCGTTAAGGACTGCTTTTGTCACGTTTAAACCTCGTTTCGATGCAAGGTAGGCTGCATTCTGATGTTAATAATGAAAGAGAAATGTCATTTCGCTATATCACTGATGAAGCGGTTAATCGAGATCATGTAAGAACTCACCTCTATGTTGATCAAGACGCCAGAGCCTTTAGCCATGGACAAAAACTCAGACAAGGTTACGAATTTCCCTTGATTTTTGAATTTTGGATTCCGGAACAATAGGTATTTCTGATAAGGTTTCAATATCGCGGCTGCAACAAAAAGCAAAAATAAAACGAATCGAAGTGACAAAGGCTAAAGAAAATCATACATGCAATAATAAGAATTCAAGACGATCATTCAACTTACGAGTCAGTGTTTTGATTTCATTCCATGTCAAGCTAAATGTGTATATGCCACTGCCCTTCTGAATCTCTGGAATAATAGTTTTGCGAGTTCGGAATTTTGTTTGAGCCACTGTTGTGGTCGTTGAAAGATCTATTGAACTTAAGCAAAAGGGTATTCCATCCTTGGAGATTTGAACTGGACAATCAATTACATCTGCTCCGTCTGATTTCGCTTTCTTATACGCAAGATCAGTACATGCGGGATAGTCTCCACTTGCTCCATACTTCGATATAATCAAAGTATCAACTTAGCATAAAAGAAAGAATCGAAATCAATAACGATTATTTAAAAATTATGCTACCTCAAGACAGTACTTCAAATAAATTATACCTTGTTTTTTGGTGTTTCTTCGTACGCCAGAAAAGCAATCTGCGGAAAATATTTCCAATATATACCGGCATTAGAAAAAAGTCTTACAGTGACGATGAATATCAATTAAACTCTAGAGAGGAGACAAAACTTACTTATGGCTACAGATGGAGTTACTGGAAAGTCAGACAGAATGCCGTCGACAGAGAAGTTACCGTTGTCGATGAAAGACAGACATTCAGCCAAAGGATCATAACTGAAATTGTAGCTGAATGTAACATCATTAACAATGTCTGAAACAAAAACTTTCAGCCCATGTTTATGAGCATCCGAAACAAGAGAAGTATGTTTATGTAGATAAAGTTCCGAGTCTACAGGCCATATATAGCCTTTAGGAACAAGAATTCCCGAAGCAAATTTTCTGATAAATTCGAGGTTTTTCACGAGTGCGCCATAAGTTTTGTTGGTTGTAGGTTCAATTTCATGTTGCTCTAGAAACCTGAAGATTGTGACGGTTTTTTTAAGACGTGAGTTTGATCTTACTCTTCTTAAGAAATCCGCATTCGGCGATGAGATGTAACTGATAGATACTTGTTTAGTTGAAAGTGAGTGGAGAAATTTCTCTACACTCACATTGTGATGCTTGTAGAATCTATCATGCTGCATAATATTTTGAAAGTTCGAAAGTTAATGCTACAAATCTTAAACCTAGGACATGCCTTGAGAGAAAATTGTCTATTGTTACCTGAATGTTTAACCATAGGCCTCTTGATGGCGATTTTACTAATTTGGCTACATTTTCGACACGGAGAATGTGAGACTTCCGTCCGTCAAATGATGGTGTTCGAGAAAACACTCCCTGAACAACTGTCCAAGTAACGAGAAAATATCAGTCATTTTACAAGCTTATATTTAACTTTGTGAAAGCAAAAATGTTCAAGAGTGAAGATAGATCGAACTCACGCGAAACATTTGCTAGTTCATTGAAACTGTAATCAACAGAAAACCATCCGAGAATTGGAACCTTATTAACCGAGTATTCCTTGGCTTTGTCGGGGTAAACAACGGAAATGTCAGTGGCATTGTCAAGCTTAATGTCTGGAAAACATATCCCAACTCCATCCTTTGTCAGTTGCAAGTCACACCATAGAGTCACATTTGGGGAAATCGTTTTTAGTGCCAAGTTATAAGAAAGTAAACTAGAATCAGGATATAACCCCGAAAATCCGCCGCGTGCTATTACCACCGGTGGTGTTCCTGCACAGCATACCAAGCAAGTATCACAATTTACAATGAATGATTTTAAACAAAGGGGACACAATTGTAGCCATGGTATTAGTCAAAGTTTTCAATGTCTCTCCGACCACGTATTGTAGGGTGAGGATCGCCCGTACATGTTCCAACCATATATTGTCTCTTGTCTCTAAGACTCTTAACACGCCCTCTCACACTCTAAGACTATAAATGGTGCGTGGTCCAGTAGTGAAAACCTGATATCAGGTGGTCCGATGGATCTTAAACAAAGCTCTGATGCATGTTAAATAGTTGAATCTAACTCATCTCTATAAGAAGCAATGTGAAATTAAATCTACCTATTCGAACTCAACACAATGAAAGTGTTGAAGGAAAGCCAAATGCCGCAATTTAAGCAACTACGGCAGACCGCAATGAAGGCGGAAATTCCAAACACATGAATGTTTTAGAATGGTTTGTTAAAACATTAAAAGAAAGAATAGAAATTAAATTAGGAACACACCTTGCAATGTCTTCCAGCCAGATACCAATGCTACAAACAATGAGCAATGAAGAATAAGCAGAACAAGTACATAAGGAAGAGCCATTTCAATAAGAAACTAGCATATATAAAATCAACTGTTGAGTTCAAAGAAAAAAACCAATTGAACTTAATTATAATGAAGTTGAGTTGTTTGTTCCACACACACACAACCTTATCAGAACTTAGGCATGTTTTTTGAAGTCAACTATGAAGACATGTCAACCATACATTACAGGTATTTTGACAGTGTATAATGTATGTGATGACACGTTATTCCTGTTGTTGTAACGCGGTTTTTAAAAAAACATGCCTTCAACTATACGCTTGTGTTACAAGTTGTAAACTTTGAAGATGAAAAATGAGGATGAAAGAAGATGAATGGAAAGTGGAAATTGCTAGAAAGGATAAGAGAGAAGAAAGATGTGGAGATGAAAGTGGTTTTGTCGTAGTACTAGTACGGTTGCAGCTAATAATTGCTGCATTTATAACTGCATTAATAATTACTGTTGAACATCCCCTTTTTCGATAAAAAATAAAGTAGATCCCACAAGTTTATTAAGTTTATTCGAAATGTTAAAATAAATAAATAATAACAATAATAATAATAATAATAATAATAATAATGTTGGAATAGGGTAGTGAAAAATACATAAAAAATTGTTCACGCAATTTTGACAAATTGTGTACGTTTGCAATTTTAAAGCCGTTATAATTGCATTTTATTGATTTGTTTTGAATTTCACACATTAATGTTTCAACATTACAAATATATATAGAGATGCTAATGATTTAGATTACAATAACACTCTTAAAACGTACCATTGTCTATTTGATACTGTCTATGAGTTAAACTCAACAATCTCCACCTAAGCGAATATCAAACTCCTATCAAGATTAATTGCATTATGACATATCCTAGCAACTTGATGTGTTTAGTTCTCTCTTAACATTGAGAAAGATGTAACAAGTCTAAACAGCGTTTGAACTTGTTACTGGCGAGTGATTTGGTCAACATATCAGTCGCATTCTCTAAAGTATGAACCTTCTGAAGTAATATTTGTTTGTACGCCACCAACTCTCTGATCTTATGGAACTTCACATTAATACTTTTTGTCCTAACATGATACATCGGGTTGTTCGTCAAATAAATAGCACTCCAACTATCACAATACAATTGAACTCTACTTTGCTCAACACCCAACTATTTCACTAACTTTGTAAGCCATAATACTTCCTTGGCAGGTTTAGCTACTGTCATGTATTTTACCTCAGTTGTAGACATAACTATTATGAATTTAACTAATGATTTCCAACATATACGCCCCATTTGCAAGACAACATATATGTCCTCTTGCAAGAGTAAAGACATACCCTGTTGTAGACCTTCTATCATCCAGATCACCTACATGATCAAAATTCACATATCCCACAATTGATTGAACACTCTGCTCCATGTTGAACATGATACCATGATCAGTTGTACCCTTAAAGTACCTTAGGATCCACTTGACTGCTTTCCAATGTTGCTTCTCCGGCTTTTCAATGTTGCTTCTCCGGCTTGGACATAAACTTACACGCTTAACTAACTACTTGTGCAAAATCATGTCTAGTGCAAACCATAACATACATTAAACAATCAAGTGCATTAGCATAAGAAATCTTAGACATACCTTCAATTTCTAAGATTATTTTCGAACATTGTTCCAATGAGAGCTTAAAATGATTTGACAATGAAGAACTCACAAGTTTTGCTTTGCTCATGTCAAATCTGCTCAAAACACCTTCAACATAGCTTTTCGAAGATAACCATAATTTATTAGCTCCTCTGCCCCTTTGAATTTCCATCCCAATAATCTTCTTTGTAGCACCTAAATTCTTCTGTCTAGATGACAAGTCAGAACGACCAGCGGTCTTCCTTGCTCCTCTCAAGGAATCAAAGATGGACTTCATCAGAATCTTTTGAGTCTTCATCAGAATCTTCTGATTCTTCCTCAGCTTGATAAGCCCTTGCCTTTTTAGGTTTGAAATTTGAAGCAACAAATTTACCTCGCTTCTGAGGTTCATCTCCTTCTAGATCTATCTCATGACTTCTTAAAGAACTAACAAGTTCTTCAAGTCTGATATTATTCAGATCTTTAGATAGCTACAAGGCAGTTACAACGGGTCTCCATTTCTTAGGGAGACTTCTCATGATCTTATTAACTTGGTCAGTTGAATATCCTTTGTCTAGAACCTTAAGTTCTGCAACCAACATCTAAAACCTTGAGAACATAGTCTCAACTGTTTTATTATCCTCCATTTTGAATGCCTCATATTTCTAGATTAGGGCTAAAGCCTTTGTATTCTTTAGTTGAGTGTTCCCTTCATGAGCCATTCTTAAGGAATCAAAGATGGACTTGGCAGTATCTCTGTTTGTTGTCTTCTCATACTCGGTATAAGAGATATCATTAAGCAATATAGTTCTTGCCTTATGAGGATTCTTATAGTCCTTCTTTTGTTGATCGCTCATAGCACTTCTTGCTGCTTTGTTACTTGCAACATCAACTAGGTGAGTGTAGCCATCAACTACAAGATCCCAAAGATCTACATCATAACCAAAAAATAAGCTTTCAATTTTATATTTCCAGTAGTCAAACTTGTCACCATCAAAGACTGGTGGTTTGGCACTGTAGTGATCTTTCTCATTGTTAACAACAGGAGCAACAACAACCATCGTTTCTCACATAATTTGGATCAATACTAAACACGGTGAAGTGTTGATAAAGCTTTTTATCACAATCAGAACTAAAGCTCTTATGTAAATTAAAGGTCTAAAAGACACAAGAAATGGGGGGTTTAAATTGGGTTTTTAAAACAAAAGTTTTTACCAACTCAAAAACTCAACAATCAAAAGATTGAACAATGAGAGACACACAAGAATTTTTATCCTAGTTCACTTGAAACTCAAAGATAATCTAGTCCACCCACCAAGGTGATTTTTCCTTATACACAAGGACTTAATTCACTATAATCAATTGATTACAAATGCACTAGCTACAGCTGGTGACTAACCAACCACAAAGACACACAGTTAATGACTTCTCAAGGATACTGACCTAACTGGTCCCTCAAGGAACTACAAACAAACAGTTCGAATAAAAAATGTGTGTTTACAAAGTGCTTCTACATAAGCAGATTTACACAAATGAAATACAGAAAATACTCAAAGAAAAGTTTGCACAAAATTGAAAGCTTTTCACGTAGAAACAGTCCTTTTATTTCGGTAACTTTAAATCTCCAAGTCCCATATATGTAGCATGAAAAAGGAACCGTTGGAGGGAAAATCAGGAATAGGAAAATGTAGTTGTTCACTAACAAAATATGACAGGTGTGACAAATAGTATCGTACTTTCGCCCACAAAATCAGGTAGTTGAGGAACAATTTCCTTTTGTACTGTGTACTATTTTGATCACGTAACCTTTATCATTATCTTCAAATTCATTGGCTTTTGATGAAAAGTTAATGAAGCATGAACAAAAGAGTCACGTAGCTTGAAATCATAATCTTTAGAACCATCAATCAGAACCTTGAAAACATTAGCGTCAGACTTGAGATCTTCAGAATCTTCAGCTAGAAACTTCATAAGTTTGTCTTTCTTCAGAAGTTTGATGATCAGAGTCACATCCAGAAGCAGAAACCAAGAGAACATTGCAGCAACAACATGGTGTCTTCTCAGAAGCTTCTTAGAAGTGAATCAGCGTAGAAGCACATTGCAAAACATAAAGTTCAGAAACTGATGGCGTTGAATGTCACTTTTTCAGAATCATAACTGGTTGTTAAAGCTACACAATAACAAACCATTAGAGTACCAAAATTATTCTCGCACAAGTACTACCTTGTTATCATCAAAATTGAAAGGAATAGATGAAGAACCAAATCTTTTTCTAACAGGGTTTATAAGAGAGGTGATCCATACCCATATTTCCTGAAGGTTTTTGGTGGATATGTGGTGTAAAAGTGTATTGGAACCATGAACATTTCTCTCATTAAAACTTTTGAACCTTGCTCCCCGGATTCCCTAACAAGTGGTATCAAAGCCCTGGTTGACTCGGCGAGGGAGTGGAAATGGATCATAGTGTTGATCAAAACTAGTGATGTGGGTGACTCGCACTTGTTGGGGATATTGTTGGTTTTCAAGTGTGAAAGTGCTAAAGTCTCACATCGACTGGGAATGGAGGAAATGCTGGGTTTATAAGAGAGGTGACCCATACCTCCAATGCCTTAAGGTTTTGGGAGGATATGTGGTGTAAAATTCTCTTGGAACCATGAACATTTTCCCCATTGACACTTCCGGACCTCTCTCTCTAGACTCCCTAAAAGAATTAATCAACATATCATTAACATAAAGTAATTGGGAAATAAAAGCGCCATCATCAAGGTTTCTCACATAAACACAACAATTATAATCACACCTTCTATACCCAATCTAAAGCATTGTATGAATCAAAGCGTTTGTACCATATCCTTAGAAACTACTTTAATCCATATAAATACCTTTTCAATTTGAATATAAGTCTGACATGTCAATATCATTGAAATCATCTGGCTACTCCATGTAGATTTGCTCCTCTAGATTACCATGATGAAAAGTTGTTTTCACATAATCTCCTCTAAATGCATACCCCTGTTGGCTACCAGGGCCAATACTACCCTGATATAAGGGTGTCTAACCATTGTATTAAAAATATCATCATAATCAATCCCCTTCTGCTCTGAATATCCCTTTGCAACTAGGCGAGCCTTGAACTTTCCCCCTTCATTTTCCATTACTACTGGCTTTTTTTGTACACCCACTTGCAACCAATAACTATTTTTCCCTATGGAAGCTGAACAAGATCCCATGTCTTATTCTTTTTCAAGGGACTCGATCTACTCCACCATAGCATCCATCCACTTATCTTTCTTCTGGCTATCCATAGTCACTCAAAAAGTAGTAGGGTCTTTTAAACTGGTAAGAAAAGTATATGTTGTTAAGTCTTCAAATCCATATCTCACTAGAGATGTAATACAACTGGGCTTCCTATCAGGCACAAATTTATAGTCCCTTACTACACTTGAATCTTGCACTCCACCTAAATCTGAGTCTGCTTCATCTTGTTGTTGAGCTACAACCTATATTGGACTCACTAGCAGCTCCTAAATGTCCATTTAAATCTTGTCCTGGCTGGAATTTTCTACCTCAGTATTCGACACAAATGTCACATCTGATTGTTTCAACATCAACTGCTCTTTAAATACAACATCAACTGGTTCATCACTATTTTGACTTGGGGTCAAGTTTAGAACGATCCTCAATGGAAATATGCACATATCTTGGACACCCAAAAATCCTCAAATTACTCAGATTGATAGGGTTACCTATCCACACATCCTCTGCAACTTTTCCATCCAATGAAGCCTGTGGTGATCTGTTGACTAGATAGTATGCCATATTGAGTGTTGCTGCCCTAGAATATTTTGAAAGACCAGCATTTAACCGAAGGCACCTTGCCTTCTCCGTCATAGTCTTGTTCATCCTCTCTGCAACACCATTTTGTTGTGGTGTCTTCCTTACAAAAAATTCCTCTAACTCCATTCTCCTCATATAATTGGATGAACTTCTTGTCAGCATATTCAATTCCATTATCAGACCACCTATACTTTTTTTCCATGTTTGGTTCTTAACCTCTGCCTTCTACAGTTTAAACTTGGCGAAGACCTCATATTTATATTTTATAAAATATACTCAAACCTTATGAGAAAAATTATCAATGAATGACATAAAGTACCTAAAACCTCCAACAGATGGCCTTTTGTAGGCCCCCATACATAAGAATGGACATAGTCTAAGATTCTCGTGGTTGTGTTGTCTGATCTTGAAAAGAACTTTGTATTGTTTCCCAAGAACAAAATACTAGCACAATCAAATTGTGCAACTGCGAACACCATTCAACAAATTCCTCTTGTGTAGTTCAATCATCCCATATTCACTGAGATGACCCATGCGCTTGTGCCACAATTTGGTTGCATCATTATCAGTTTTAACAGATGTTACTTACCCATAATTATGCTCTATAACAACTTATAAATGTTGCATGCAACCTTCATTGCCCTCATCACTGTTATTGCACCCTTGCAAACCCTCGTGATGCCTCTATCTCAATCTGACCAGAATGAATAACTATTCACTTGAAGAGTACCCAGAGAAATCAAATTCTTCCTTAATTCTGGAACATAACGCACCTCACTCAACGTGCGCATGCCACCATCATCCAAAAAAAATTTAGTTTGCCCATTTCTAGTGATGGTACAAGTTTTATCACCACCTAAATAAACAAAACAAAAATCACCTAATTTAAAAGAGTTGAACCACTCCCGGAGCGGCGTTAGGAGCATCCAAAATCAAGGTTTCATGCATCAGTGCACTTTCATGATGAAACGCAAAGAAAATCCTCTTCACTGCATGAATCATCAGTCTCAAATACATTTGTTGAACTACTGTTGCCTGACTTATTTGAAAACTCCCTATTCCAATGGCCAATTTGTTTGCAACCATAACATTGTGTTGTTTTTATGTCCTTGGACTTGAACCTCTTTTTATTTCCAGAACCCATTGTCTTACCCTTGCCTCTACCATAGTCTTGACCTCCATTTGTAAACAAACCTTCACTCAAACTTCCTCCACCTTGTGCGTGTTGCAAAAGTGTAAAAGAAATATAATCCAACGTGATTGATTCCTTTTCGTATGTGAGAGTGGTCACTAAGTGATCATAAGAGCATGGTAAATAGCATAACAAAATAATGGCTTTATCCTCATTGTCAACCTTCACACCCAAATATGTAAAATCAATGAGGATGTTGTTGAAAGCATTGACATAAGCCTACAGATCACCTCTTTCATGCATCTTCAGGCTATAGAGACGCTGCTTCGCGAACAATTTGTTAATGATCGTCCTGGACATGTACTGATTTTCCAATTTATCTCAAACGTCCTTCAGAGTTGTGAGGTCCAAAATATGATTCATTATGTCGCCAGAAATGCAAAGTCTAATCAAACTTGCATCCTTCTCCTTCATCTTGTTCCGATCAATGGTTGTGATGTCCCTCAGTTTCTCATCACGAAGCCCCTTCTGTAAACCCGACTGAGCCAACAAATTTTTAACCCTCCTTTGCCATAAATCGAAATTGCATGTTTCGTCGAACTGACTCACTTCGAATTTCACACCTCCAGGATTAAGCGTCATATGATACCAATTGTTAGAATTTGTACGCGAATACAAATTAGAGTAGAAAGAAACACACAAAAGTTTTGTTCACACAGTTCGACCAAATTGCATACGTCTACGATATAAAGCAGTTATAGTTACTTCTTATTAATTTGTTCTGAATTTCATACATTAAGGTTTTAACGTTACGAGTATGTATAAGGATACTATTGATCCAAATAACAATAATACCCCTAAACTATATCATTGTCTACTTGATATTATCTATGAGCAAAAATCAACAAATAATAATAATAAAACTATATTTATTAAATTTAAAATATTTTATTAATAGTAAATTAAAGTTTATATATCCAAAAAGTAAGGAATCTCTTCTCGATTAACTAGAGATTTGGGTCCATTGCAAAAAAAAGTTTTATCATTTATTATAATCTTTGTAATTGTGCGAGAAGTCATGCCTACTTAGTCTTACACTTTATCAGAGAGATTAACCTCTTTAATTATGTGAGAACTCATCGATATTGTAGTTTTATATCTAAAAATGATTAATCTCTACGATTGCGCTAAATAATGTCTATTGTAATTGCACCCGAAATTATATTTGTCATTAAAAAATATATGAAAAAATAAAATATTTTTTTTTACTATGATACTATCAAATATTTATATACTTACTCTTATATAAATATAAAATACAATATATTGAATTGGGATATAGTATTAGTACTAACTCCCTTTCACAATTTATATTATTGTAGTATAATAGTTGTCAATGAATTTTCATAAATATTGTTATTTTGCGTTCTACAAAAATCATCACTATAGTTTGTGTCACTTAAATTTGAATTTTAGCCACAAGTCGCACTAAGTTTAATATGTAACTACTATATGTATAGTAGAAATATATGTAACTACCATGTGTAAAGTGGAAATATACGTAACTACTTGTAATAAATGAAATGAAAGTGAGAATGATTATTAAATGAGTGATAAATAAAAATTAAGCTTAAATGCATAGCTTACGGAGCAAAACCCGTTAAAATGGCGGCTCAAGTATGTATGAAAACGAAAATAATCCTTTTTAATTTTGAAAAAGAAAAAAAATATATACTTGGTTTTAATACTGAGAGCGAACATGTGCTAGTGCTTAACTGCTGGCTGAATTTGCTGTAATTTGGGTTCATAAATTGAAGATACTTGGTCAATCAATCTCACAGTATGTGTGATGCGAATAATTGTGCTACATTACATTAAGTCAAACTATAATTTTGAAAGGTTTAATCAACGTTACAAGATTTCTTTGTGGGAAGCAACAAGCAACCATAAAATTGAATTCTTGAAAGTGATGTTATTTGATAGCTATACAAAATTTGAAGTTTTTACTCAAATAGCCTATTTTTTTAATTTTTTTTAAAATACCACACTTTTTAATAAAATTTTCAAAGTATTCCAGTTAAAATTTCTGAATGCATGTGAGCGCCATATTAATTAGCGACTATTTGTTAAGATTTTAAAGGAGTCACCAATTGGATCGAAGACACCTCATACAATCTCCAATTCAATTGACGATTTGGTATTATACTTAAAGCTCTGTGGCCAATTCATTTGAAGATAGAGTACATTTTGTAAATTTTCTACCAAAAATAAATAACATTATCATTAATTAAATAAACTATTACATGATTTAATGTTGGCGATCGGGTGGGTCATACCGGCCAACGGTTCCACATCCCCTAGGCACCCTAATTCGTTGCACTCGTTCCCCTCGTTATTGATTCACGCTAGGTGTTTGAGGAGTTAAAGTCTCAAGAAAATTCTCAGATGGTTCCATAAGAATTTCTTACATTTCCATGAGGTCTTGTGTGTTGAAATTGAGCATGTGACTCATGTAATAGTAGTTCGAATGTGATGAATGAGTCATTGGTGTACGACCTGAACGATTGAAGGGAGACATTGGTGTAAAAAAATCGTTGGTGAAAAGTTGAAATGGTAGTGGTGTTTGAAAGCCATAAGGTTGTTGAGATGGTTAGTGTGTAGACTAGGGTATGATGTCGGAGTATTTTGGCTATGGAAAGATGTTTGGGCGTTATGACTATGGTATGATGTACCCTCATTTTGCCTATATCTTGATGTTATGTTAGAGCCATAGCCATATTAGGTTTCTGGATAGTAGTAAATGTGTTGGAGATGGTATGAGGGACGCTCTTGGTATTATGGTTAGTTGTTTGGCATGTTTGGATGGTTAATAGGTTGGTAATTTTGTTGGGTAGGGGATTGTGAGTAACATGGCCTTCCTGGTGGGTTAGACGTTGAAGCTTCATGTGTGTAGGTGGTTTGGCGTGGGTCGTATAAATACCTGTCTTCGGAGACAAACCCAGTTGCAATCGATCTGTACCAAGCCATATAATTAATAGTTGGTATATAGGGGGTTGTCATCACTGAGTCACGTAAGACATGGACGCTGCACTTCATCCATTTACGACGCTCAGATTTTGCAAAATCCTTCCGATCAGGAAAGTCCCTTTGATCATTAACTCTTTTTAGATGTTATTTACTGATGTCAACAGAAGGATTTGGGATGTTTTGATGCATTCCAAATTTACAAAATGCACCTTATCTCCAGATGAATTGACGACTCCCTTATGTGTATACTACTAAGTCGGCAATTGAATTGGAGACTGCATGAGGTGTCTCCAATCTAATTGGCGACTCTCCTAAAGCCTTAACAAAGGTCGCCAATTGGTATCACGCCCACATGTATGCAGAAACCATAACTGGTGTACTTTGAAATTTTTTTTAAAAAGTGGAATATTTTAAAAAAATATTAAAAAAAATAAATTATTTGAGTAAAAAATTCACAAAATCTTTGTGAAAAATAATTTGAAATTGATTAATATTTAAGAAGAATAATAATGACAATTAAAATAAACAATTTTAATTAAAAATTAATTTGTCAAATATTGAAAGCAAACTTACAAGTTACAACAACAAAAACTAAAGGTAAATAAGTGAGTTTAAATATGTGTTATTGTATTTAATATTTATATATATATATATCTATTAATTAAGTTATCTGATCAGATTGCGTAATTGAAGATATTATCTCTCAAGTCAGATAAAATACCATGAATAATAAAACTCTATTGCGTGTTTAAAAGATAGAAAAAATCCCTTACAATATCATCCAAATATAACTCATCTATATTTGTCATCTTTATTCACGGTAGTTGAGTCACACACATAAATTTTTACTCATCTTAATTTTTTTTTTCATAAGCACTCAATTAACTTCTTTCACATGATGTTAGATTTCGTACCTCTTAAAGAAACATAAACTATCAAATTAAAAATTATTGTTGGACGAGAACTTTCTTTGTCGTGCAATGCATAAAGAAATTAATGTTGTTTTTTGTCAACGAAATCGTGCAAGGTGGGACCCTATAGGTTTGTCCTTGACTCCTTGTAGTTTCTTTTCATTAGGATGCTAATTAATTTTATCAATTTATTTAACATAAATGTTAACAATGTCTGTCACTCACTATTTGAAAAGGACAAAAAAAATAAAATGGAATAAATACTCATTTTTGCTCGAAAAATGATAGACGGTGATTCACAACAATCCCTAAAAAAGGAAAAATATTTTAAACTCCTCAAATCAAAATTCCATTAGTTATTGTAGTTTCTACCGTCAACTCCTTTCCAAAAAAAATGTTGGTTGTAATGAGTTGTCAGAACTTTGACTTATCAAAAACATATGCTGCACAGTTAGTATAGCATAGAATTATGAAATAAATATATTATTTATACCGGGTAACGTAGTACTTGAAGTGAGCTAGGATTTAAAGTGAGCTAGGATTTAAAGAAGATTGTTATAATTAAAGTTGTTATGACCCTAAAAGATGTTTTGGATGATATTCACCTCAAGTGAAAATTTCGGTAATTGTATTTTTAGTTTCTTTTTGGATGATCAGAATTTTAGCGGCAGTTTTGCGCGGTAGTGATTGTATCGACAGTTTGTGTGGTCCAGAATAGATTCAATGTTATAAATAGGGGTCACCTGTTGTTGATAAGCACATCTTAAAAAATGTCTCTTCCCCAATTTTTGATTAAGGCAGAATTGTACTTCAACGGAGCTTCTCCTTCTATAGAGTTCAAGCTTCCCGATGACACCACCTATTTTGTCGACCTGATGTCGAAGCTGAATGAATTGTTGTCTGATGGTGACAATAAAAAGGTGAGAAAAATCGAGTTTTGTGAAGATTGGATTGATAGAAACTGGAGGATGAAATACAACCTTATTGACTTGAAGACTGACGAAGATGTAAAGGAAATATGGAGATTATTTCGCCGTAGGATGACAAAGGGGTTGATCGAGTTAGATGTGAAGCTGTCAAGATTCGTTGGCGACATAATGGAGACGCTGAAACGTCCTAAAGCGTCTGATAATGTTTAGGTTTTTCTTATTTATTAATCATATTGAAATGTTAAATGTTTTCTATTTAAGTTACGAAAACCATTGTCAGATGCTAGTTAATGTTCACACTACAATTTAAGGAATATCAATAATATTAGCCAATAAAGTGTTATGATGAAGATGTCTGAATAATATATAAATAGTACAAATCATATAAAAGATATCTAAATAGGCCCCCTACAGACTATGTGTGCAACACAAGCTAATCCAGTATAAACGTCATCATCTGGGTTTACCAGACCCATGAGGTTATTCATAATCACTATAATCATCTAGAGGCGTTGCTGATCATCAGCGTGATCTATAGAAGGAGGCGACGGCGGTGCGTCATCAACAAATACCCGATCATCAGAAGACCCATCATCAGCTGGGGTGGGGTTATGCAAGGGTGTGATACAGTGAGATGCCACTCCAAGTAACCACCCTCACACTGTGAGGGGTACTGAGCAGTGACCGCTCGATCTCTGATGGCACGAGCGAAGCTGAGGAAGTTACTTTGAAACCACCAGTCAATCTCTGAAGCTGGAATATCTGGAACTGGTCGTGGGATACCCTGAACATAACCATATTGTCACAAATACCTCTCAGGCAAATGTCTGGCAACCATGGTCTCTCACCACATATAACCTGAATATAACAACGACTCCTCGAACCCACGATAGACTCTATGACCAGTGTATGGTGTCCAGATGACATCATCTACAGTAAGAGCATCGAGCCTCTTCCTATACTCAGCAACACCACCAGGATATGCTTGTCTCACCTTCCACCTCTTTGCTCGTGAGATCCCTACCTCGCAATGTTGCACCCTCTTATCATAGATGGTAGGGAAATGCTTGTATATCCAACACTAAAATCATAACATAGACACAACAAATAATAATTTAGAAACGATATTCGTAAAAAATAAATACGAAAGCAACAACATATAATAATTTCAAGTATACCTGTAACATACTCAAATAGCCAGCAAGTTGTCTAGTCTTAAAGACCATCGCCACTCCAAGAGTTATATATAATTATATCAGCGCAGCACACCCCAAGCCCAACTGTTGTCCTCAAGGCTACTAAAGAGGTACAAGTATCGGGCATCAACATAAGTACCATACTTATCCACAAAGAGAGTACATGCTACTATATGTAACATGTACGCCCTAGCGGCATCCTCATACCTACCATCAACTACAAGCCGATCGTATATCTTCCAAAGCCAATGCATATGAAGGTGCACACCCCTGGTCTCACCAAACTCCTTCAGCACCTCCGCCTCAGATAAACTCAAATCATGTGACACAACCTGACAAGCGGTGGTCACACTAAGAATTGGAGCCCTCTAGAATCTGCCGCTAATAGGGAGATGGAACAACACAGCGACATCATCCAGAGTGACAGTCATCTCCCTGAACGGAAGATGAAATGATGATGTTCTCTTGTGCCACCTCTCGACAAGGCACTAAGTAATGAAGCATCCAACATGGTGAGTGAGCAGTGGGAGAAATCAAGTAGCTGAAAGTCCTGTATAATCCGAATGACCTGCTCAAACATCGAAATCTTCAAGAAGTCCTTCATCTTCAACCCGTGAGATATGATCTTTAGTGTGGGTCGCTCCTGTGACAACAAAATATAAAAAAATTAGTTGATACTTAATTATGACAGACATACATAAACAAAAATTAAAATTGAACATAAAAGACATATACCTCACCTTTCCATAATCATAAGGCCATATTCTCAGCATACTCTGTAAGCACAGACCAGTTGATGGGTCCTCCTAAGAATCCTCCATCAGTGTGCACAAAGGGCTCACTCAAAGGAGTTGTAACCTCCGCCTCAGTAGTAACCGATGGGCCCGACTCACCAACAACATCATCTGGTTGTACCTCCTCAACAACCTCTTAATTAACCTTCTAAGCAACCTCATGAGCAAACAGATCAACCACATGAGCAACCATCGGCTTATCGACGAGGTTAACTACAGGAACGTCTAGCAGCACCTCATCTATAGCCTACTCTGCTGATCGAACTCCACGACATCAAGTGGAATAAAGTTCCCGAAAATGACCCTACTCATCCATCTGCTTTTGGTGTGAATCGATGGGGACCACTCGTCCTTCCCATAGCTGGGAAGACTCAGCATCAGCACCCTTGGAAGCCTTACCCTGGTATGATGCTTGATTCGTGTAACACCCCAAATATACCCTGTGTAATTTAAATATAAATCAGAGTAAATTACTTCAATTAATATTTAGGATGCCACACAATTCGTACAACAACTGCTCATATAGCAAGATATGTAACACATGCAATTCTTTTTAAGATCATTTATAATAATGATAAGAAATCAACATGTTTGAAAACATCAAACTTTATAGAAACAACGGAAGCAACCACGAGGCATTTACAATCACATCACACCACAACATAATGATAATAATGCGTTTAACCCAACCAAAAATAGAATTATTTAACTTCTATCATCAAAACTATTTCTAGACTAAAGTTCGACATGTCAGCTTCCTGACGCTTCGAACGAAACTCGAATCGGACTTCTGGAACAAAATTTATGAATTTTTAAATATTTTTCAAAATTGGTTTCAGTGTAATCAGTTACTCAAAATGAGGTAACTGGTTACACCCCTTGTAACCAGCTACTGCCATGCAAAATACACACAGTGTAACCGATTACACCCTCACAGATTTGTCCAAAAACACCATTTTTCAACAATGTAACTGGTTACCCTATTTCTGGTAACTGGTTACACCTGCAACATAATAACTTTTCTACTGCCTATCAGTACAAAAAACACTTTTTAACCCACCCCAAAATCCCACTTTTCATACAAATTGTGTAATCCATTTTTTTACTCAAAAATCAGTTTTCATCAACACAAAAACCCCAATTTCTTTCCCCAAAAACATTCAAAATAATTGTTCTGACTCTGACTCGAGACTTCACACAACAATACAACAACGACATCAATAATTTCATCAGAATCATCATTCTAACAGGAACAACGCAACGAATACCATAATCAAACATCGAACACAACATCAACATACTATACAAAATTCAGAAATTCAAGAATTCAATCTATAAACAAACAATTACATCAATGTTCATAACATAGAGAGAAGAGAAACATACAACAAACATCGAAATCATCTACACACCTTCATCAATACTAACCCTTAGATAATTAGAACCTCACATTTACCTTAGAGTTCTTGCAACAGTTTCTTCTTCCTCAACAATGGATTCCTTTCTTCTCTTGCCATAACTCTCACTTCACATTCTTTCTTCCTCTTTTCTCTCAAAAACACATTCTGACAAGTTATCCTTCCAAATCCTCTTTTCTATTATTTATACGATTATTATTAATATTATTTCCCTCTAAATAAAATAATACTAATCGCTAATTATTTATTTTAATAATATTCAACTAATATTATAATTAAATAAATATTACTAATACGATTTAATTAGTTATTCTCACCACACCACCAAGTTCTATACAATTGGTCATACATCCCTCAACCCTTAAAGTCTATTCTTAACGCCACTATCCCACACCTAGGTAGCTCAGATACATCAATAGGACAACACAACCATAATTATCGCATAATCAAAATACAGAAAAATTAATAAAATAAGTTAGGGCATTACAACTCTCCCTCACTTAGAATATTTCTGTCCTCGAAAATTTACCTGATCCAAACAACTCAGGATACGCCTCACACATCCTTCTTTCCAACTCCAAAGTCATATTTCCACCAGCAGCGCCTCCTCACACTACCTTCACGAGAGAAAATCCTTAATTCGAAGGTTATCTCTTACTTGAACATCATTCATTGTAATCACATGCGACGGATCTGGAACATACTTCCTAAGCTGTGAAACATTGAACAAGTCATGCAAATTTGACAAATTTGGTGGCAACGCCACCCTATAAGCAACAACTTTAACTCTTGATAATATCTGATACAGACCAATAAATTGAGGACTAAGCTTCATCGACTTCAAAGCACGTCCGACACCGGTCACTAGAGTGACTCTCAAGAATACATGGTCTCCCTCTTGAAACTTAAGATACTTCCTCCTCTTATCATGACAATTCTTCTGCCTACTCTGAGAAGCTTTCATCTTCTCCCGAATCAGCTTCACCTTCTCAATAGTCTGTTGAACAATCTCAGGTCCAAGCATCACACTCTCACCAGATTCATGCCAACACATAGGTGTCATACACCTTCGACCATACAAAGCTTCAAAAGGAGCCATTCCAATAATATAATGGTAATTGTTATTATAAGTGAACTTAATCAACGATAAATGACTATCCTAAGCACCTCCTTGTTGAAGAACACTAGCCCTTAACAAATCTTCCAAAGAGTAAATAGTCCTCTATGTCTGACCATCTGTATGTGGATGACAAGCTGAACTCAAACTCAGCTTCAAACCCAAAGCCTCTTGCAAACTTCCCCAAAATCTGAAAGGGGACCTCAGATCTCTATTCGACACAATACTCAATAAAACTCCATGCAGCTTCATAATCACACAGATATAAATCTCTACCAACTTCTGCAGAGAAAAACTTATATTAATCAGAATAAAATGCGCCGACTTTGTCAGTCTATCAACAATTACCCAAATAGCATCATGCCCTCTCAGAGTATTCAGCAACCCAGTCACAAAATTCATAGAAAGGATATCCCATTTCTATTCTGGAATATTCAATGGTTACATCAACCCTGCAGGTTTCTGATGTTCGACTTTTGACTTCTGACAAGTCAAACAAGCATACACAAACTGATCCATATCACGTCTCAATCCACGCCACCAAAATATCTTCTTCAAATCCGAATACATCTTCGTAGCTCCTGGATGGATACTCAAGCTACTCCTATGAATTTCTTCCAGAATCACCTTTTTCAACTCAGAATCATCAAGAATACATACTCTATCACGGAATCTCAACACATCTTGTTCATCCATGCTAAAGTCACCATCCTTGGTCTGATTACATCCAACCATCAAGTCCACCAACTTCAAATCCAACTTCTGACTCTCTTTAATATTATTAAGAAAATCATTTTTGATCTTCAACATACCCAACATCACACTCTGCGGTGTCAGCTTACGAACTAAACTCATGTCTCTAAACTGCTCAATCAATTCCAACTCTCTCACCATCATAGAAGACATATGAAAAGACTTTCGACTCAAAGCATCAGCCACAACATTAGCTTTACCGAGATGATAATTCAAGCCAAAGTCATAATCCTTTAAGAATTCCAACCATCTTCTATGCCTCATGTTCAATTCCTTCTGATCCAACAGATACTTCAAACTCTTGCGATCACTGAACACTTCAAATCTGAAACCATAAAGATAATGCCTCCAAACCTTCAATACAAACACCATTGTGACCAACTCCAAATAATGAGTATGATAATTTCTCTCATCAACTCTCATTTGTCGTGAAGCATAAGCCACAACCTTACCATCATGCACCAACACACCACCTAAACCCATTAATGACGCATCACAATACACCACAAACGGTTCATCCAATTCAGTTAGAATTAAAACTGGATTCGTAGTCAATCTCTTCTTCAGCTTAATGAAACTCTTCTCACAGTGAATATCCAACACAAAAGCTTTACCTTTGTAAGTTAATTGAGTCAACAAAAGTGCTATAACTTAAAAAATCCTTCAATAAACCTGTGATAATAACCAACCAAGCCCAAAAAGCTTCTAATCTCTGTAATCGACTATGGAGCCTCCCATTATAAAATTGCATCTACTTTGGATGAATTCATACCAATATCATCACCTGAAATAACATGACCAAGGAAACTCACCTCTTGCAACCAGAATTCACACTTTGACAACTTCGTACAAAGCTTATTCTCTTTTACCACTTGTAACACAATATGTAAATGCTTAACATGTTCCTCTTCTAATTTAGAATAGATCAAAATGTCATCAATAAAAACTACTACAAATTGATCCAAGTAAGTATGAAAGATTCGACTCATATACTCCATAAATACTCCAGGTGCATTAGAAACACTGAACGACATCACCAAGTACTCATAATGTCCATACCGAGTTTTGAATGCCGACTGATGGGAGTACTCTTCAAGCTAATGTTATTCCAACTGTTGTTATCCCTCTAGGCAGAGGCCATCAACCGGGAACTCATATACCAGGTGCAGCAGACGTTGCACATGGGGCAACAGACCCTCAATGGGAGGAGGATGAACAAGATGATATCTTCTCGATGAGAGACTTAGATGTGGGCCTTCAGACTGAGGCGGATAAGAGGTTTAAAATGATCGAAGAGAAGATGAAGAGTCTGGAAAATCAAAATTCTCTGGGGCTGGATATGTCTAATTTGGGGTTGCTTCCGAGTTTGAAGATTCCACCAAAGTTCAAAGTGCCTGACTTTAATAAGTACAAAGGGACAACTTATCCCAGAGTACACCTCAGATCATACTATCGGAAAATGTCTGCCTATTCTGATGATGAAAAGCTGCTGATGCACTTCTTCAAAGAGAGTTTGTCTGGACCTTCTTTGGAATGGTATATGGGTCTAGAGTCGGCTCATATCAGAAGTTGGAGGGATCTTGGAGAAGCCTTCATCCGTTATTATCAGCATAATAGTGACCTGGCGCCGAACCGAGTTCAGTTGCAAAATCTTTCTCAAAGGAGTAACGAGGGGTTCAAAGAGTATGCCCAAAGGTGGCGTGAACTAGCTGCAAGAGTTCAGCCTCTGATGGTGGAAAGGGAGTTGATTGATATGTTCATGGCAATGTTGCCAGGAATATATTATGAAAAGTTGATTGGAAACATGTCCAAAATTTTTTCTGACTTGATTATCACCGGTGAAAGAGTTGAGAATGGTATCAAGTTGGGTAAAATTCAAGCAGGAGAAAGATCCACGTCTGGTGGAGGAAGAAAGACTTTTGGTAATTCCAAGAAGAGTGAAGGTGAAACCAATGCAGTTTCAGGTTTCAGGAACAGAAACAAGAACAGGGTTCAACGCCAACCACAATATCAGCAACAACAGCAACAGGTTGCAAGCATCACTATTCCTACAACACCTCAACAACAATAACAAAATTATGCACCGCGCCGGTTTCAGGACCGAGGAAGAGCAGTTAATAGGCAGTTTGAAACACTGTATATGTCGTATTCTCAACTTCTACAACATTTGTTACAACTTCATCTAATTCAAAAGAGAACATTGGCACCTCTCACAGGTGCGCCACCTCCGGGTTATGATGCCAATGCCAGATGCGACTTTCATTCAGGTGCTCCAGGTCACTATATAGATAATTGCAAGGCTTTCAAGCACAAGGTGCAAGACCTCCTTGACAGCAAGGCAATTAACTTCACCAATGATAATCTTAATGTGGTTCAGAACCCAGTTCCTAATCGTGGAGCAGCCGGAGTTAATGCTATTATTGAAGAAGAAGAGTTGAATTTAGTAACTGACATTACAGAGTTGAGAACACCATTGAGATTTGTTAAAAGCAAGTTATTGAAAGACGGAGTTTTTCCAGGTTGTGTGGAAATTCGTGAAGGTTGTATTGCTCACCCTGAGGGTTGTGAAGACCTGAGGAATCACATTCAATGTCTGATGAATGAAGGTGCATTGAAGTTTGACAGGATTGAGGAAAAAAAAGATGTGAAGGTGATTAATCAGGAGCAGGATGAGATCACAACTGTAACACCCCCTTCTATACCCCACTTAAATGCATATAAAACAATTAAGCACATACAAATTATCAGATTAAAAAAAGGTTTTATAATAAGGTATAAAAGAAGAATGCCACAATTTCACCAATAAAACACTTCCACATTTTTCTCCATAAGATATGTAACATTTTCAAAATTAAGCGGAAGATCAAATCATTTAATCGTTTTCAAAATATTAATTCAAATGCACATAAGTCATCCAGATTAATACATCATATCAGTTAGATTACAAAACCACATCAACTGATACATCGCAATGTATCACAAAAGAATGACTATACTAGTCTAACTACCCGGTGTTACATATCAGAGCAGCCGACTCAAAAGAATGAAGACTAACTTCACAAAAGGACTCCAGCATCCTAATCTGCAATGCCTCATAGAGCATTATAAAACAGCAGAAGGGTGAGAAATATAACCATAATAATCAAAGCATAAGATTACATATATAGGTAGTCATATAACACATATTCACATTTCTCACCACACTTCATTCTCTTAGTCATATATATTTACCACACATATATAGACAAACATGGATATTCACAAAGCATTCCCTCATTATGCATACATTTATAATTTCCACAATCTCATCATTCACACATAAGCATCTCTTCATGCATATGTCATATATCAATGTGACTCAACAACTCAATGCAACTCATGCAATGCGGTACCGACTCTCGTTATCTTTTTTTCGGTTTTCACTCTAAACCGGGTCCACCCTTCTAGACCGATAACTCGTTATCATTTTTCGGTTTTTACTTTAAACCGGGTCCACCCTTCTAGACCGATAACAACCAAGCCCGTCCCCTAGGCTTCAAACCCACCCTTCTAGGTTTGGGACAAGCCACTAGTTTCCACGAAACTAACAGACATTGCCTCTTGACTGAATGATGCATGTACAATCAACCAATCACAATAAATGCACTTAAGACCGTTCCCGCGTCTTAATCCCATGCATTCGAATAATTCACCCCTTCGAGAATTTCATCATGATTGCACATACAACATATATCAAACATTTATCAATGTATTCATTTCACACATCATCATCATCATACTCAACAACAATGCACACATACCACATATGTTCCCATGCATTTCCACAACAATCGCATATAAATATGCACTCATAATGCATTAAACAATACACATACATTCATCATTGTATTCACATGTATTTCTATTTATCACAATTAATGCGCATTGCATATCAACTAGGATTCACGCCCGGAGGCTACCCACACCACACATCATCACAATAGATCATTTCTATATCATATCATAAGAATATCAATCTATGTGAAACCACCAAACTATCACAACACGAGCAACACAGCAAAAGAGAAATGCTGTCAAATTCGCCTTCGTTCGCCTGGCGAACCCTCACAGCGAACCTTCGTCTGGCCTTCGCCTGGCGAACTCTCTCAGCGAACACTCGCTAGGCTTCGCCTGGCGAGACTTCCCAGCGAGCCCAAGTCAGTAGCTACTGACTTCGTTCGCCACCATTCGCCAGCACCTTCGCTGGGCGAACCTTCGCTATCCACCTTCACTTGGCGAACTCGCCAGCGAAGTCCACTGGGATTTAATCATAATTATTCGCCAGCATTCGCTGGGCTTCGCCTTCACTCGCCTGGCGAGAGCCAGCGAACCTGCGCAGAACAGAACCCTATTCTGCCTCTCCTTCATCAATCCATCATCAACCAAACCTCAAACATCCAAATCAGTACAAATAGCATTAATACATGTTACCCGACTATTCTACGGCATTATTACTCAGTTCCAACCGATTAAATCATCAATCTACCGATTAATCCCACATTTGCCCTAAATGGAAAGTGATGAAAACTCTACCAAAACCCCAACCCAACATACATAACATCATACAATGATCAAATAGAAACATTTCTCACCCTTACCTCGATTAATCGGAGCTTTGATGTTGGTTCTTGATGATTTCCACTCTTCCTCTTCTTCTCCTCTCTTTCTCTTCTTTCTTCTTTCCTTCCTCTTTCTCTCCAAATGTTTTTTTAACTTTCTTTCTTTTCTTTCTCACTTATATATTTCTTTTATTTTCTTTCCTCTCCAATTCCTTCTAAATTCTCTATTAATTCCAATTAATAAAAATTAATTTCCAACATTAATAAAAATCCCACTAAATCAATTAATTACTACAATTAATTATTTAGTGAAATTTGGGCTATTACAACCCTCCCCCACTTAGGAATTTTCGTCCTCGAAAATGTTACCTGATTCAAACAGTTCTGGATACGACTCTTTCATCTGACTCTCAAGCTCCCAAGTAACATTTCCACCAACCGGTCCTCCCCAAGCGACCTTCACTAAAGCAATCTCTTTACCTCGAAGCTGCTTCAATTTCCGATCCTCAATCCGCATAGGTGATGTCTCAACAGTCAGGTTATCTCTCACCTGCACATCATCTATTTGGACTACATGAGACGGATCCGCAATGTATTTCCTCAACTGAGATACATGGAATACGTCGTGAAGATTAGCAAGCGACAGTGGTAAAGCCACACGATAGGCCACTTCTCCTATCCTTTGCAAAATCTGATAAGGACCAATGAAACGCGACGACAACTTGCGCGACTTCAGTGCCCTACCAACACCTGTCATCGGAGTGACTCGAAGAAACACATGATCTCCCTCTTGAAATTCAAGTGCCTTCCTCCTCTTGTCATAATAACTCTTCTGACGACTCTGAGTAATTCTCATCTTCTCTTGAATCATCTTGATCTTATCAGTAGTCTGTTGAACTAACTCGGGTCCAACAACAGAACTCTCTCCGGACTCGAACCAACACAATGGTGTCCTACACCGCCTACCATACAACGCCTCAAATGGTGCCATACCAATACTCGAATGGAAACTGTTGTTGTAGGTAAACTCAATCAAAGGCAAGTAGCTATCCCAAGCTCCTCCTTTTTCCAATACACAAGCTCTCAAAAGATCTTCAAGCGACTGAATCGTCCTCTCCGTATGACCATCAGTCTGAGGATGATACGCTGAACTCAAACGCAACTTAGTACCCAAAGCACTCTGCAGGCTCTCCCAAAATCTCGAAGTAAACCGCAGATCTCTATCCGAAACAATACTTAACGGAATACCATGCAGACACACAATCCTCTCAATATACAACTTAGCCAACTTCTCCAAAGGGTAATCCATACGCATAGGAATAAAGTGAGCAGATTTAGTCAACCTATCCACGATAACCCAAATAGCCTCAAAATTACTCGGCGTCCTCGGCAAACCCGATACAAAATCCATGGAGATACTATCCCATTTCCACTCAGGAATAAACAACGGCTTCATCAAACCCGATGGCTTCTGATGCTCAATCTTTGACTTCTGGCAAGTCAAACAAGAATATACAAATTCCGCGATATCCTTCTTCATACTAGGCCACCAAAATACTTTCCTCAAATCCTGATACATCTTAGTATCACCCGGATGAATACTCAATCCGCTACGATGTCCTTCCTCAAGGATGCTCTTCTTAAGCTCAACCATGTTCGGAACACAAACTCGATCCCGACATCTCATAATACCATTCTCATCAATCCAAAAATCACCACCTTGGCCTTGGTTGATTAAGGTCAACCGATCAACTAAGCTCAAATCCGATTTCTGTCCTTCTCGAATTTCATCCAAAATACCACTTGTAAGCTTTAACATACCCAACTTAAATCCAAAAGAAGTTCTCTCACACACCAAACTCAAATCTCGAAATTGCTCGACCAATTCTAACTCTTTCACCATCAACGCCGACATATGCAATGATTTCCGACTCAATGCATCCGCTACTACATTCGCTTTAACCGGATGGTAGTTCAAGCCCAAATCATAATCCTTCAAAAGTTCAAGCCATCTTCTTTGTCTTGCATTCAATTCCTTTTGATCAAAAAGATATTTCAAACTCTTGTGGTCGCTAAACACTTCAAATCTTGCACCAAACAGATAATGCCTCCAAAGTTTCAACACGAACACAACGGCGGCCAACTCTAAGTCATGCGTCGGATAATTCTTCTCATGCACTTTGAGTTGCCTCGAAGCATAAGCTACAACTTGGTTATTCTGCATCAACACACCTCCTAAACCCATCAAAGAAGCATCACAATACACAACAAATGGTTCTTCCGGATTTGGCAGAATCAAAACAGGAGTTGTCGTCAACCTTCGCTTAAGTTCTTGAAAACTCGCTTCACACTTGGCGTCCCAAACAAAGGCTTGACCTTTCCTAGTCAACTGCGTCAACGGCAACGATAACTTAGCAAATCCTTCAATAAACTTCCGATAATAACCGGCTAAACCAAGAAAACTTCTTATCTCAAAAATTGACTTCGGAGTCTCCCATTGCGACACCGCTTCAACCTTCGACGGATCGACCGCAATACCACTACTAGAAATCACATGACCAAGGAAACTAACTTCCTTCAACCAAAATTCACACTTAGAAAGCTTCGCAAACAATTGCTTCTCTCTCAGCACAGATAACACAATCTTTAGATGCTCGGCATGCTCTCCTTCGCTCTTCGAATAAACCAAGATGTCGTCGATAAACACCACCACAAACTTATCCAAATAAGGATGGAAAATCCTATTCATGTACTCCATAAATACACCTGGTGCATTAGTCACACCAAATGGCATCACAGAATACTCATAGTGTCCATACCTCGTCCGAAAGGCCGTCTTCTGAATATCCTCAGCTTTCACGCGAATCTGATGATACCCAGATCTCAAATCAATCTTGCTGAACACACTTGCACCAACCAACTGATCCATTAGATCATCAATCCTCGGAAGTGGATACTTATTCTTAATAGTCACCTTGTTCAACTGTCTGTAATCCACATAGAGCCTCATAGAACCCTCTTTCTTCTTAACCAACAACACTGGTGCACCCCACGGTGACACGCTCGGACGAATAAACCTCTTTTCAAGCAAATCCTCAAGTTGACTCTTCAACTCTTTTAACTCCGAGGCCGACATACGATATGGAGCCATCGATATCGGACTAGTTCCAGGAATCAACTCTATTGAAAACTCCACTTCTCGCTCCGGCGGTAAATCCTTTATCTCATCAGGGAATACTTCCGGAAAATCTCTAACAATGGGCAAAGCATCAATCTCTTCACTTTCACTAGTCCTCAAAGTTGCCATAAGCATAAATACCTTAGCCCCATCTTGAACCGATTCATTCACTTGTTTCCTCGTCATAAACAAATCCCTTTCAACATCCGAGTCGGGAAAAATAATCGTTTTGTCAAAACAGTTAATATACACACGATTGAATTTCAACCAATTCATTCCAAGAATGACATCAAGTTGATCTAAATGAAGACACACTAAATCAATCCCAAAATCTCTACCGAAAATACTCAACAGGCAATTCAAGCAAACATACGGTGTAGTTACTGAACCCATAGCAGGAGTATCAATAACCATACCGCCACCAATCACAAACAACTCAAGATTCAACCTTCTAACACAATCCAAAGAAATAAAAGAATGCGTAGCTCCGGTATCAATTATAGCGATCAAAGGTGTACCGTTAATGAAACACGTACCTCGGATCAATCGATCGTCGCTAACAGTCTCAGATCCAGATAGAGTGAACACTTTCCCGCTCCCTTGATTCTTCTTCGGCTTATCGCACTTGGTACTGCTGTGCCCTCGCTCACCACAGTTATAACAAGTAACACCCGCACCGCTTCTACACTCTAGAGCCTTGTGGCCTGGCTTGCCACACTTAAAACACGTCTTCTCAACACTTTTGCATTCAAGAGCACGATGTCCCTCTTCACCGCACCTATAACATCTCACCGGAGTAGAAACTCACCCACTTGGTTTCTTGCCAAAACCAACCTTTTGTTTCCCCTTATCATCAGGAGTTACGTAGGGTTTTCCTCTGAATTGTCATTTTCCTTTCTTATCACTTAGGCTCTTGTAGTGGCTAGACCTAGCCCTACTGTCTTCGTCATAAATTCTGCTCTTGTTAACCAACTCAGAAAACCGTCTGATTTCCTGGTACCCAATAGCTTGTCTAATCTCGGGTCTCAAACCGTTCACAAACTTGAGGAACTTAGACCTCTCAGCATTACCAGTATTATAGTGAGGACAAAATTTGATCAACTCCTCAAATTTCGCCGCATACTCAGCAACCGTCGAATTACCTTGCTTCAACTCAAGAAATTCGATCTCTTTCTTTCCCCGAACATCCTCTGGAAAATACTTCTCCAGAAAGGTTCCTCTAAACAAATCCCACGTAATCACAATATCATCTTCCTCAAATCTTTGGCGAGTATTACCCCACCAATCTTCAGCTTCTTCTTCGAGCATATGAGTCCCAAACTGCACCTTCTGTGCCTCCGAGCAATTCATAACTCGAAAAATCTTTTCCACAACTTTCAACCAAATTTGTGCCTTGTCCGGTTCATGAGTTCCCTTGAAGACCGGAGGGTTATTCTTTTGGAATTTCCCCAAAGCACGGAATCCATCATCAGCATGATTCCTCACATTCACATTGGCCGGAGGATTCTGCCCAATTGCCCCCGCCAATCTCGTCAATGCCTCCGCAATCGCTTCGTCGTTCCTTCCTGCAACCATCTTACTAATTCCAACCACAGAACCACGTAAGAACAACCAATATTGATAATGCAACACACGCATATAGATAACACACAGGAAAAACACTCTAACAACTTGGCCGGACGGACCGACCTGCTCTGATACCACTATTGTAACACCCCCTTCTATACCCCACTTAAATGCATATAAAACAATTAAGCACATACAAATTATCAGAGTAAAAAAAGGTTTTATAATAAGGTATAAAAGAAGAATGCCACAATTTCACCAATAAAACACTTCCACATTTGTCTCCATAAGATATGTAACATTTTCAAAATTAAGCGGAAGATCAAATCATTTAATCGTTTTCAAAATATTAATTCAAATGCACATAAGTCATCCAGATTAATACATCATATCAGTTAGATTACAAAACCACATCAACTGATACATCGCAATGTATCACAAAAGAATGACTATACTAGTCTAACTACCCGGTGTTACATATCAGAGCAGCCGACTCAAAAGAATGAAGATTAACTTCACAAAAGGACTCCAGCATCCTAATCTGCAATGCCTCATAGAGCATTATAAAACAGCAGAAGGGTGAGAAATATAACCATAATAATCAAAGCATAAGATTACATATATAGGTAGTCATATAACACATATTCACATTTCTCACCACACTTCATTCTCTTAGTCATATATATTTACCACACATATATAGACAAACATGGATATTCACAAAGCATTCCCTCATTATGCATACATTTACAATTTCCCCAATCTCATCATTCACACATAAGCATCTCTTCATGCATATGTCATATATCAATGTGACTCAACAACTCAATGCAACTCATGCAATGCGGTACCGACTCTCGTTATCTTTTTTTCGGTTTTCACTCTAAACCGGGTCCACCCTTCTAGACCGATAACTCGTTATCATTTTTCGGTTTTTACTTTAAACCGGGTCCACCCTTCTAGACCGATAACAACCAAGCCCGTCCCCTAGGCTTCAAACCCACCCTTCTAGGTTTGGGACAAGCCACTAGTTTCCACGAAACTAACAGACATTGCCTCTTGACTGAATGATGCATGTACAATCAACCAATCACAATAAATGCACTTAAGACCGTTCCCGCGTCTTAATCCCATGCATTCGAATAATTCACCCCTTCGAGAATTTCATCATGATTGCACATACAACATATATCAAACATTTATCAATGTATTCATTTCACACATCATCATCATCATACTCAACAACAATGCACACATACCACATATGTTCCCATGCATTTCCACAACAATCGCATATAAATATGCACTCATAATTCATTAAACAATACACATACATTCATCATTGTATTCACATGTATTTCTATTTATCACAATTAATGAGCATCGCATATCAACTAAGATTCACGCCTGGAGGCTACCCACACCACACATCATCACAATAGATCATTTCTATATCATATCATAAGAATATCAATCTATGTGAAACCACCAAACTATCACAACACGAGCAACACAGCAAAAGAGAAATGCTGTCAAATTCGCCTTCGTTCGCCTGGCGAACCCTCGCAGCGAACCTTCGCCTGGCCTTCGCCTGGCGAACTCTCTCAGCGAACACTCGCTAGGCTTCGCCTAGCGAGACTTCCCAGCGAGCCCAAGTTAGTAGCTACTGACTTCGTTCGCCACCATTCGCCAGCACCTTCGCTGGGCGAACCTTCGCTATCCACCTTCGCTTGGCGAACTCGCCAGTGAAGTCCACTGGGATTTAATCATAATTATTCGCCAGCATTCGTTGGGCTTCGCCTGGCGAAGCTTCGCCTTCGCTCGCCTGGCGAGAGCCAGCGAACCTGCGCAGAACAGAACCCTATTCTGCCTCTCCTTCATCAATCCATCATCAACCAAACCTCAAACATCCAAATCAGTACAAATAGCATTAATACATGTTACCCGACTATTCTACAGCATTATTACTCAGTTCCAACCGATTAAATCATCAATCTACCGATTAATCCCACATTTGCCCTAAATAGAAAGTGATGAAAACTCTACCAAACCCCAACCCAACATACATAACATCATACAATGATCAAATAGAAACATTTCTCACCCATTACCTCGATTAATCGGAGCTTTGATGTTGGTTCTTGATGATTTCCACTCTTCCTCTTCTTCTCCTCTCTTTCTCTTCTTTCTTCTTTCCTTCCTCTTTCTCTCCAAATGTTTTTTTAACTTTCTTTCTTTTCTTTCTCACTTATATATTTCTTTTATTTTCTTTCCTCTCCAATTCCTTCTCAATTCTCTATTAATTCCAATTAATAAAAATTAATTTCCAACATTAATAAAAATCCCACTAAATCAATTAATTACTACAATTAATTATTTAGTGAAATTTGGGTTGTTACAACAATGATCTCGATCCCTTTCATAACTATTAATATATCAACGCCTCCAAGGCCAGCGCCTGTGATTATCACTAAAGCTGGACCAGTGCCATACAAAAGTACCAAGACAATCCCATGGAATTATGGGGAAGAGGTATTTTGTAATGGCCAGAAGCAAAAGTTGATGGGAACGTCGTCTGATGGGTCATCCGTTGATAATTTGGTTGGAGCCGGAGGTATAACAAGAAGTCGTAGGGTGTTTTCACCTCCAGGAGTTAATGTGGAGAGGCCTGACAAAGGAAAAGGAAAGGCTGTAGTGGAAGAGAGTTCACAGCAAGGAGAGAAAGAGTCTCTGCTCAAAGACACCGAAGAGTTTATGCGTCTTATTCGAAAGAGAGACTATAAGATTGTTGATCATCTGTAGCAAACTCTATCCAAAATATCAATTTTATCTCTGTTATTATGCTCGGAGGCACACCGAAGTTCCTTGTTGAGGATTCTGAATACAGCATACGTGCTGCAGGAAATTTCAGTGAATCAGCTTAAAGGGGTTGTAGCCCACGTTAACGCCGACAATGGCTTGGGGTTCACAGATCTAGACTTGACTCCCACGGGGAGGAATCACAATCATGCCTTGCACATCTCTATTGAGTGCAGAGGGGCTGTCTTGTCACCTGTATTGGTGGATACTGGGTATTCACTTAACGTGTTGTCCAAGAAAGCTTTAATGAAGTTAGACACCCAAGGCGTGATATGTACTCCTAGCGATCTTTTTGTGAGAGCATTTGATGGAACAAGAAGATTAGTTTTTGGTGAAGTTACTCTCCCCATTCAGGTAGGTTCAGAGATTTTCAATGTTGTCTTCTACATAATAGACATTCAGCCCGTGTACAGTTGTTTGCTCGGTCGACCTTGGATTCGCTCTGCAGGTACAGTTACATTGACCTTGCATCAAAAGCTAAAGTACATGGTTGGAGGGAATATTGTCACCGTGTATGGTGAAGAGGATATAATGATTAGCTAGCTATCATCCTTCAAGTATGTCGAGGTGGATGGAGAGATCCACGAAACCTTATGCTAGGAATTTGAAGCTGTTCAGGTTAAAGAGAAACCTTCTGTTGTGGACAGTACTCCTGAGATTTCTATGTCTTCTTTCAAAGAAGCTCGAGCTGTGGTGGAGGTTGGTTCTTCACAAGGATGAGGTCAAGTGCTCATTATCCCCAATAAGCAGGATAAGTTTGGATTGGGATACAGACCGTCATCTTCCTCCTCAGAGTGCTCCGAGATATAGAGGACCGGTGCCGTTTACTAGTGGTGGAGTCATCTTTGACAGAATCAATGTCGTATCTGAAGACGAAGGGGACAATGACTGTGATATGGACGTGGGAATTCAACCGTGTGTTCCTGGCCAGAGCTTGTGCAATTGGACCATCGAGGAAGTCGTCCAAGTGTCCTTTAAAGATTAATTTATCTATTTTGATTATGTGTGGCCCTGCGTTCTACCCAGGACGTAGTGGTTTTCATGTGTAGGGCCCTTATTTGTTTATGTTTGAACTCTGTTTTTATCATTAATCAAAGGCGTCTTTATGCATTCAAATGTTTTGATCCCTTTTTTTGCTTTTATTTTTGACAATAAAATGGCAATGTGGTTTGTGCTTGTTTGCATATCATTTTAAGCATAAAACATCAATCATGCAGGTTTCACATCACAGACGCCACCGCTTCAGATTCGTCTATGACTTGGTTTGACTTTGACAATCCAATCTTTCAAGCTGAAGAAGAGATTGATGAAGATGAAGACCTTCCTGAAGAGCTTTCCAGACTATTGAGACAAAAGGAGAAGGTCATTCTGCCTCATCAAGAAGAGATCGAAGTTGTCAATCTGGGCACAGAGGATGATAAGAAAGAAGTCAGGATTAGGGCTGCGTTGCAAGATGATGTCAAGAGAAGACTGGTAGAGATGCTCTGAGAGAACAGAGACTTCTTCGCTTGGTCATATGAGGATATGCCAGGACTGGAAACAAATGTAGTGGTTTCATCGTCTACCTCTTCGAGAAGAATGTCCACTTGTAAAACAAAAGCTGAGAATAACCAGACTGGACATGGCAGTTAAGATTAAGGAAGAGGTCCAGAAGCAATTGGATGCCGGTTTTCTTGCTGTTACAAACTATCCTCCGTGGGTCGTTAACATTGTTCCTGTACCTAAGAAGGAAAGAAAGGTCAGGATGTGTGTTGATTACAGAGATTTAAATAGAGCGAGCCCAAAAGATGATTTCCGACTCTCCCACATTGATGTGTTAGTCGATAACACTGCTCAACATTATGTGTTTTCCTTCATGGATGGCTTCTCCGGGTATAACCAAATCAAGATGGCCCCAGAAAACATGGAGAAAATAACCTTTATCACGCCATGGGGAATTTTTTGCTATAAAGTTATGCCTTTTGGATTGAAAAATGCAGGGGCAACTTATCAGCGGGCGATGGTGAATTTATTTCATGATATGATTCATCATGAGATCGAGGTTTATGTTGATGACATGATCGCGAAGTCACAGACGGAGGAAGAGCGTCTGGTTAATCTTTTGAAGCTGTTTGAAAGGTTGAGGAAATTCATATTGAGGTTGAATCCGAACAAGTGCACTTTCGGAGTAAGGTCAGGAAAGCTATTGGGGTTCATCGTTAGTGAAAAAGGAATTGAGGTAGATCCTGCAAAGATTAAAGCAATACAAGAAATGCCTGTGCCGAAAACAGAAAAAGAGGTTCGTGGTTTTCTGGGGAGATTGAACTACATTGCAAGGTTCATATCTCACCTTACAGCCACCTGTGAACCATTGTTCAAGTTGTTAAAGAAAGATCAGGCGGTTGTTTGGAATGAAAATTGCCAAAGGGCATTCGAAAGGATAAAAGAATATTTGCAGGAGCCTTCGATACTGATGCCTCCAGTGGCAGGAAGACCTTTGATAATGTATTTGATGGTTGAGAACTCCATGGGTTGTGTTCTCGGTCAACACGAAGAGATGGGCAGAAAAGAACATGCTATCTATTACTTGAGTAAGAAGTTCACAAATTGTGAGTCTAGATACTCAATGTTAGAAAAGACGTGTTGTGCACTCGCTTGGGCAGCCAAACGCCTAAGGCAGTACATGTTGAATCACACAACCATGCTGATTTCAAAGATGGATCCAATCAAATATGTGTTCGAGAAGCAAGCGCTTTCAGGAAGAATTTCTAGGTGGCAGATGGTTCTAACAGAATACGATATTCAGTATGTTTCCCATAAAGCTATTAAGGGGAGTGTTTTGTCAGAATATCTCGAAGAGCATCCGATTGACGACTATCAACCGATGAAATTTGAATTTCCTGATGAGGACATATTGTTTTTGAAGATGAAGGATTATGATGAGCCACTACCTGAAGAAGGTCCCAGGATAGGCTCCCAGTGGAAGATGATTTTTGACGGTGTTGTTAACTCTTATGGCAGTGCAATTGGGGCGATCATTACAACGCCTCACGGTTCCTACATACCATTCACCGCTTGGTTAACGTTCTCCTGCACTAATAATGAAGCTAAATATGAAGCATGCATCATGGGTATTGAATAAGCCATTGATTTGAGAATCAAGAACCTTGATGTTTATGGTGATTCAGCTTTGGTCGTCAACCAAATCAAAGGAGAATGGGAAACTCGTCAGCCCAACCTGATCCCTTACATGAATTATGCTAGGAGATTAATGTCTTTCTTTGATAGGGTGGAGTTTCATCATGTGCCGAGGGCCGAGAACTAGATGGCAGATGCTTTGGCAACCTTATCGTTGTTGTATAAAGTGAATTATTGGAATGAAGCTCCGATGATCACTATCATGCGCCTTGATAGGACGACATTCATATTTGTAGTGGAGAAAGCATCGGATAGGAAGCCTTGGTATTTTGATATAAAAAATTTTCTCGAGAATCAAGAGTATCCGTCTGGGGCATCGAGCCGGGATGAGAAGACTCTGAGGAGATTGTCAGGAAACTTCTACCTGAACAAAGACGATGTACTTTACAAAAGAAATTTCGACTTAGTGTTGTTGCGGTGTGTGGACGAAAACGAAGCAGGTTTGCTAATGGAAGAAGTCCACGAAGGTTCTTTCGGAATGCATGTCGGTGGACATGCAATGTCCAGGAAATTGTTGAGGGCAGGCTACTACTGGATGGCCATGGAGTCCGATTATTTCAAGTACGCCAGAAAGTGCCATAAATGCCATATTTATGATGACAAGATGCATGTGCTGCCAAGTCCTCTGAACGTCATGGCGTCTCCTTGCCCCTTTGCTATGTGGGGCATTGATATGATCGGTAAGATTGAGCCGACTGCATCCAACGGACATCGCTTCATCCTAGTGGCAATTGACTATTTCACTAAGTGGGTTGAAGCTGCTTCTTTCGCCAACGTGACCAAACAGGTCGTGGCTCGGTTCATCAAGAAGGACATCATCTATCATTATGGAGTGCCTGAGTGAATCATTACTGATAATGGTTCAAATTTGAACAACAAGATGATGAAGGAGTTGTGCCAGAGTTTCAAGATCGAACATTACAACTCTTCTCCTTATCGCCCGAAGATGAATGGTGCTGTTGAGGCAGCCAATAAGAACGTCAATAAGATTGTGCAGAAGATGGTTGTTACCTAAAAAGATTGGCACAAGATGTTGCCCTTTTCATTACATGGATATTGTACTTCGGTACGCACTTCAACTGGGGCAACTCCTTTCTCGCTAGTGTATGGTATGGAAGTTGTCCTACCATTGGAAGTCGAGATTCCTTCCCTGAGGGTGTTGGATGATGTGAACCTTGATGAGGCAGAATGGGTGAGAGCCAAATTGAATCAACTTAGCCAGATTGACGAGAAGAGATTAGCAGCTATCGCCCATGGTCGGCTGTATCAGAGCAGGATGAAGAAAGTATTCGATCAAAAGATGCGCCCTCGAAGCTTTCAGGTAGGTGACTTAGTGTTGAAGCGGATTCTCCCTCCACAAATAGATCACAGGGGCAAATGAACTCCCAACTATGAAGGTCTATACGTGGTAAGGAAAGTTTTCTCTGGAGGAGCCTTACTACTTTCAACTATGGATAGCGAAGATTTTACGTCCCCTGTGAACGTAGACGTGGTCAAAAAATACTTTGCTTATAAGAAACCCGCTGGAAATAAAAAGAAAATCCAGGAAAAAATGGGACATCCCGGCGAACCATAAAAAGAATGGGTTCGAGCAAAAGTTAGGGATAAAAAGGAAAAATAATGTAAACTCGCAAAGTTGAAAACCTGATAAGGAGAATTTGGCAAAAATGGGTATCCCGGTGGATCGAAAACCCGCAAGGGAGATTCAGGAAAAAGTTAGGGATTTTAAAAGCAAACGACCGTGGTTTACGTCTGATCATATGAGCACAATGGATTCTGGGAGGACCCGAGGGCCAATAAATCAATCAGTCTCTTCAAAAAGTGAGACAATGGAGAAGCATCAAAGTCATGCGAGTCATAGTCGAATCGACGCATGGTGGTTGTCTGTACCACATTGCTGACATTTGTATATATCTTTTGCATTTCTGTACTTTTTGCGCAACTTTCTCTTTTCAGGAGTTGCATCTGATGTAAATCTGCCTATTTACAGGCTATTTTCAATCAATGAGTACTTTCCAAAAAGCTTTCTTTCCTTGTTTTAGCTTTTACTGTTTTGTTTGCGAAAGACGCCTGGCGTTTTTATTAAAACCTTGCATACATAAACTTTTGGGGTTTTGCTAATCATAATTGAAACATTGATTTGCTTGAATAATGTCATGGACGATGATCGAAATAGCCTTTATTGCATACAGGACACGTTGTTTGTTTGTCATTTGGAGGGCTCTCATCATTGAGATTTGTTTCAGAGGTGTATCCCCGACAAAGATATGTCTCCATCCCCACAAGGTGTAGATGTCAGATCAGAAGCATCTCGCTGATGATGATATGTAGGTTGAGACTAGTTTCTCCTCAACAGTTTAAGACTGGTTTTCCCCCAGCAGGTTGAGATTGCACTTATCCCCAGCGGGTCGAGATTGAGATTCCCCGGCAGTGGTGTACACCTATCCCTTGGCAGGTAGATTTGGGACCGTTCCCTCAGCAGTGGGACGAATTCAGTGTTGTTTTCCCCACAGATTCTAAGACTCAATTCCCCAAGCAAAGGTTGATGTTGATGATTCTCATTTCCCCGAGCAGAGGTTGATGTTGATGATTCTCATTTCCCCAAGCAGAGGTTGATTTTGTTGAGTTTATTCGCACTTCCCCAAGCAGAGGTTGATGTTGATTCCCTCGATGAGTATTCCCGGGTGAAGACGTTCTCCGCAGCAGAATCCAGTGGTTATTGGTTTTCTTTGAAGCGAGATTGGGATGATTTCCCAATGTTTATTTCTCTCAATTCCTAGTAGGTCAGATTTAATCTCCAGTAGAGTGGAATTCCCGGCAGAATGGAGTTATTCCCAACAATTTGTTTTGTTCCCTAGAAGAGTTTTATTGTTCTAGGAGGCCATCCATGGTTGTTTTCCCCCCAGTCGAGTGGGTTTGTTCCCCAGAAAAGTTGTATTCTGGAAGGCCATTTAAGGCATTTTCCTCAACAAAGTTGATTTAATCCCCAGCGGAGTGGATTTGTTCTCAGCATAACGGTTTTACCCAAGAAAGTTATTTTCTTGGAGGCCATCCAGGGCTCATTTTCCCCAGCTTAAGTCCAATCGTACTTAGCATACCCCGGTCATGCCCAGCGGAGTTGGCTTCGTCTCTTAAGTATTTATTTTGCTGGAGTGGTTCCTTTGCATTTGCATTGTGCATAACATCCTCTCAAACGCGTAGCATTTCCATTTCGTATGGAGCATTACGCCATATTCAAACATATACATTCGAAACATAAGCCAGGTTGTTACCTTGTGTTTCCAGCAGATATTGGTGTATTTCATGAGCCTGTGTGGTATCCAGACCCTAGCAAAGAATCTTTGATGGATGTGTTCATCTTATAATTATCTCCCCAATAGAGTTTATTTGGTTAAGTTCATTCATCCCCAGCGGAATTCTCCTTCAGATTATGAATTTTATTACCAACTGTGTGTCGAGCCCACTTAGTGTCGTTGCCTGCTTTAATTAGCGGATGTTTTATCGGTGGATGCCGAGCCTGCTTGTGTAGCAGATGTTTTTACCAGCCGAGGCTGAGCTTGTTTTTGTTTAAACAGATGCCTGATTGTGAAATCAGATGTTTTTACCGACTATGTGTTGAGCCGACTTAGTGTCGTTGCCTGCTTTAATTAGCGGATGTTTTACCGGCGGATGCCGAGCCTGCTTGCATATCAGATGTTTTTACCAGCCGAGGCTGAGCCTGTTTTTGTTTAAATAGATGCCTGCTTGTGAAACCTGGCTAAGCTCGCTGCTATTATGCATTTGGATGCCTCAGAGTTAAAGGGGAAGGTGCTCAAGAGAAGTGGGATGTTTGGGGTTCCTTTTCCTTGTTTGGTTAAGAAATCTCAGTAGTGTGCCAAGGATGGTTGTTGGATTGTATTCGGCACCATCCTAGCTCTTTGCATCTATGGCATTATATTGTTCCCTAACCTTCCGGACTTTGTAGATACAGATGATTTTTACATACTGGCTTCAGGGAACCCAGTACCTACACTGCACGGTGACGTTTATCACTCGATTCACTACAAGAATGAGAACTGAAGAGGGAAAAACGTGTCCTGTTGTCTTCCGTTACTGTGCAGGTGGTTTGCCAGTCATATGCCCAAGACAGGTCCTTTTGTTACTTATACAGGTACGTCAGAGTGGTCAGAGCGTCTGATGGGTTTGTCAGCTAAGAACATCACTTGGTTTGATAGGAACATACTTGGTACAGAAATCATCTATAGCTGCAGCGGATTTCCTAATGTCCCTTTGGTCGGAAGGAAGGGGTGCATCAACTACAATCCGTCATTGTTGGTTAGGCAGTTTGGATATGCATTGAAGGATCCTCCCAAGGAAGAAGAGGAACAGGAATCTCTGTACCTCACTGGACTGTTGGATAGTAATACACTAGCTAAACTTGAGCACGCTTGGAACAATATTCATAGGAGAGGAAAGGCATTGTTGGGTGTCGCACCTCGAAATATCACGGAGACATTTCGGAGAAAACGACCCTCGCGCGAAAGGCGCGGAAATGCGGTTCGACAGAGTCGCCACCGAACTTTATTTTTCCCGAATGAACGAGAGAGGAAAATATCGAGAAAACCTCTTAAAACGAAAAGGATAGGAACTGGGCTGTCGCAACCAAGTTCCGGGTTCGGGAGTCGGTTACGTGAGGGGAAGGTATTAACACCCCTCACGTCCGTCGTACTCGACGGGAACCTCTTAAGGTAATTGTGGGGAGTGTTGTTTAGGTTTACTTGTTTTCTTCTCGTTGTTAAAGGTAGAATTGGTAGGTTAAAAGGTTAAAGACGCTAAGGAGAGATGGGTGGTTAGAAGATAGGGTGCTCGCCAAGGATTGGGGCCCTTGTGCCTACGTATGCTCATTCGGACGAGAATGAGAAATCAGAGCGTCGTAGTTCGACTACGGGAAAAGGATGGGGGGAAGCGGAAGATGGATAGAAATGTGGCATAGGGGAAAGCATGGGAAATGTGAAATGTGCTCGCCAAGATCATTGCAATCTTGTGCCTACGTATCTTATATTCAAGAATGAATAAAGAATCAGAGCGTCCATAATTCGTGGTAACAACCACGAAAAGAAGAGGTTGAATAAGTTGGAAGTTTGAGAAAGATACGAAAGAGTGACTGACAAGCAACCCAAGAGCGTGCCTCAAGAGCTTGTCACTCAAGAATTCAAGGAATGCGAGATTCCAAGAACTCAGTTCTTTCGGGAATTGACTGAATAAATTGAAGATAAAGAGTTGTATGTTTTGAAATCGAATGAATGAATTAATAACAACTCAAGGGCACGCCTTGAGAGTTTCTCATTCGAATATTCAAAGAATGCTAGATTCTAAGAACATCCCTCTTTCGTAAGTCTAAAAAAACGTATATGAAAAGATCTTATCGAAAGATGGCATGCGAGGCCAAAAGGAAGTTGTTTTGAAGTAGCTCGACGACGTATCGAGGGTTTGCTTGAAAATGAAACCGACTTGACGACGTGTCAAGGGTTAGGATTGTGAGAAATGATATTAGTCCCTGAGGGTGCCCCTAATATCAAAAACCACGAGGAGTTGTGAATGAAATGGGTTGCGAATGCGGACGAGCATTCGACTTAGGAGAATGTTTGAAAATTATTGAATTTGAAAGAGTCGAAAGGTTGAGTGAATAACAACTCAAGAGTGTGCCTCGAGAATTATTCACTCGAAGACACAAGGAATGCTAGATTCCAAGTACCTCCTTCTTTCGGAGTTTTGATCGAAAAAAGACGTTGAGAAAGTGTTTGAGAAAATCAAAAGATTGAATGAATAACAACTCAAGAGCGTGCCTCGAAAATTATTCACTCGAAGATCCAAGAAATGCTAGATTTCAAGAATCTCCCTCTTTTGGAGTTTTAACCGAGAAAATGTTTTGAAAATAAATTGAGGTGAACGAGGTATGAAAAAAATTTAGGAGAAGCGATAATTATTTGATAAATGAGACGTCGGCCTCACAACCAATTAATTGAGGTATTATCGAAATGCTATATCTTGATGACACTTTTTCCAATTGGAGAATATTTGAATGAACGACGAAACTATCATATAGAATTGCTGGATTCTTATGATATATTATTATTATATTTTTAAAATAAGAGAATGAAACGTTGAACAAAACATTATTTAAGGTGTACACCTCAATAATATCCATTCGAAAACTCAAGAAGTGCTAGACTTCAAGAGTTTAATTTTTCGTAATCTAAAAAAAATGATTTAATTAAACGGACTTAAGAAATATTATTGCTTCAAAGTTTTTCTTAATTTATATAAAACTAATATCTAAATTCTTTCTAACTATTATTTAAATAATGATTATTATGAGATAAAAGTGAAAATGAAACAACAGTATCCTAATGCTAATAACTCGCCTAAATGACCAATCAAGGAAAAACAGAAAATTATCTTGCCAAATTCACATTATTGATGATTAAGATATATATACATATGCTAACCCTCATGCCACAGTAATAGACAGTGCTTTAAAGAAAATTGACTAAAGCGCAAAAACTCGTTGAAATTCCGTAAGTCTCAGGTTATTTCATAACAAAATGTCACCGATAGTATAATAACAGCATATTGAGATTCATATCAAAACCATGACACCCTATAACAGTTAACATAAAACACGGTATGTTACTCAAAATAATGGCAGCATCAGAACAAAGAGAATCACGATATAAATATGCCATGAATTATTACCGTCATTTAACATTCCTAATGAAGAACCAACCAGACCATGTTCATTCCACATAAAATGGCAACACAAGGACAGAAGATACTAACATATCTAGTGCAGAATTTCAACAGAACAAAAGCATCAGGATTGGATTCATACGCACACGATATCATTGATACACAAAAGAAATAAAACCGAATAGAAAATGATCTGAGCATCTACTCAAATATAAACAAAATCGAAACGGCATGGCTCAAGCCTTAGGCTCGCAATCGAAACAACATTATAAATGAAAATTCAGTTTCAACAGCTTAAACATACACTAGCAGCAAGTAATTTGTTCATGACAGTGTGATTACGAACTAAAAGCACAACATGAATAAACTCGATTAATACACTATTTTTATAAATGAGCATTATAAAAAAGAAAACTTGTTATGGTACAACCAAAATACAATTATGAACAGATGCAATTTTTTAACAGTGATATCATCACTTCAGAAAAAAGAGGAAAGACTCGAAATGTTACCGAAGGCGTGAGGAACAAATTTATTGTGGTCGATGTTGTCGAGTTCTATTGTTTGCAGATTTGATGAGTTTGTTGCGAGGTTGTCGGCGTCAGAGAGAAAATTCTAGCTGTGATATTGTTGTTGAGAATCAAACAAGATGTTTTGCTCTGTGTTGCTGCCAAGACCAAACATTGACAACACCATTGCTGTTGTATTTTGTGTCAAAAGCTAAAGGTCGGTTATTGAACACATTCGTCGTCTACCCTGTTTCTCCAGTTGCTATCCTTCTTTGACTAAATCCTGGGACTTCCACTGAGTTAATTGGTTTAACAACCTACACAGTATTTTTCTTCATTCTGGAAATTCATTGAAGCATCCCCATCAGAACCGTTTGAAGGCAACTCTTATGCCACAAACTGAATATCTTCAACCTTGTAGTTAAAAACAATCCTTGGCTTCTTAGCTGAAAGCAAACCGCAATGAGCTCGAATCACCATTGGAACCGAAGCTCAATGACACGCTTAGGCCGTATTCAGATTCAAACTCAAAGCAAACTGGGTACTATCTTAGAGCCATCATATTCCCATCCGCTTTAATCAAGTATTCACAACCTGCACGTAAATGAAAAACACAACCAAACAGAACAGCAAAACAATACAAAAATGAAAAAAAAATGTTAAGTGTAACATAACCCGTTCTCGCTCATCTCTGCCTCCATAAACCGAAACCAACTTGCCGCAGTTGTCTCAAAGTTGTTGTTGCCGATACATCATCGTGATGCTGTTGAGTAGTGGTTGTAATCATTGTCATTATGCTGAGCCGCAAACAACACGATGCGAAAACAAATCCAAAATGCAGCATAGCAATGTGAATCGATAAAACATTTTTGAACCATTGTTTACACACATAAATTCAGCAGCGTGTTATTCCTCCAATCTTGCATCAGATTCAAAACTGAGGCGTCTGTTGCTATCATTGTTTCTCTTCGAGAGAACGACGTTGCTGCTGGATTATATGCTGAATAATGTTCAACTGTGATTTTGTGGTGTTTGAACCTACACATAAACGGACACACGACCAAACAGGACAGAAAACAAAGACATGAAATTTAAGAGGGAAAAATACAAAGCTAAGTTAGAGATGCGGAATTTACCATATTCGCAACCTAAACTCCTTGCACTTCTTTCTGTCCTCAAACTTGTCACAGTCTTGTCTCAAAACGTGACTACAAGCACCCCTATCTTCGTATTAGACGGCCATCGTAGTGACCTTTGTATCGTTGCACGGACGATAGGGCCAAACGGTTGAAACCAGAATCAGAGTTCTTTTCGTGTGGTGTTGCGAAATTTGTAGCAGCGAGTTGATGTCGGAACGGGAATTTGAAGAACGTTGAGTCTCCTTCGTGCGCATGCTGTCGATGCCGTTGAGTATTAAGACCCACCAAGATGACGAATCAAAGCTTCCAATTCACATCCCATCCTCTTCTAGCCGCGACGGTGAATTGCTGAGATGTTTGAGAACCACAAGCTGATGTTGCAATGATGAATTGAAAGGAGTTTTGAGGGCGGCGTCTTTCGTAGCTGTAGCGTTGGTTTGGAGACAGTGAGATGGCCTTCGGAGGAAAAAAAAAGTGACGGCTTCTTTGAGGTGAAGGTGAAGTCGATGGCGGAGAAGTAAGAAGGAAGGCGGTTTTTTTTTGAGTGGTGATGCAAATGAGTTCAGTGATGATGATAGTGATGGAGATGAGGATTTCGTGTGATGGTGGTGATGATAATGAGAGGGATTCGTGAAGGCGAAGGATTACGGCGCCGTTAGGGTTTGGGATGGAAGGGAGACAAAAACAGCAGCGGTTAGGGTTTGAGGGGGTGGCGGCGTTAGGGTTTGGAATGGTCGTCTTCTCAGAATGATGAACAGTGAATCAATCCTCCCCTTATTCGGTCCGTCTTTCTCTCTTAATAACAAGCTGAAAACAACAACCCTAATGGGCCGCTGGAACGGGCCTTCTTCAAATCCTGGTTTACTATTTTCTTTTCAATTATTATTAACAACATTAACAAATATAATAATTAATTTACACTAAATTAAAAACTATTTAGATATATAAATACTAAATATAAAAACAAAGATATTGACAAATATATAAGTAAAACAAACTAAAAAAACAAAAAATAATATTTAAAAATAAAAGAACTATATATGTGCATATTAATAATATTTTAAGAAGAAAAAGGTTTAGGAAATTAAGGAAAGAATTAATATTCACAAAAATGCTCTTTTAGGCCACGTGTCACACCTTAATTGGGTGAAAAAAAGAATAAATTTGAAAAAAAAGCTCAATTACGAGTGGATACGTGTCTAAACGATATGAAACAATAAATGCAAAAATATTTACAAAAGGGGTAGGACAAATTTAGGGTATGACAGATGCCCCTATCTAATGGGCTTAAACCTAGGGAAATAAACTGCTACGGCGTTCGTTTTCCTGAGGTAGAAGTCAATTAGATATAAAAAGACCCTGAATTTGTCCGAAAGAAAGAAAGATGCTTGAGAGTTAAAAATGCTGGATGAGGTAAACCTCTGAGTAAACTGTAAATAATAGGCTAAAAGGTCGTCATCACCAAAGGGATGATGGAAAGAAATGAACACGGCTACTACCACCAAAAGGATGATAGGACAAACACCATCGCACAATCTGACATCGATGAAATGCCAGACCCACCACCAAAAGGATGACGGAGCAAAACTCACACCAGCCACTACCACCAAAAGGATGATAGGAAAAACACCATCGCACAATCTGACATCGACAAAATGCCAGACCTACCACCAAAAGGATGTCAGAGCGAAACTCACACACATCGCACAATCTGACATCGACGAAATGTCAAACCCACCACCAAAAGGATGACGGAGCGAAACTCACGCCGGCCACTACCACCAAAAGGATGATAGGGAAAACACAAACACACATCGCACAATCTGACATCGACGAAATGCCAGACCCACCACCAAAAGGATGACGGAGCGAAACACAAACAAAATATCGCACAATCTGACATCGACGAAATGCCAGACCCACCACCAAAAGGATGACGGAGCGAAACACAAACAAACTATCGCACAATCTGACATCGACGAAATGCCAGACCCACCACCAAAAGGATGACGGAGCGAAACTCACGCCGGCCACTACCACCAAAAGAATGATAGGGAAAACACAAACACACATCGCACAATCTGACATCGACGAAATGCTAGACCCACCACCAAAAGGATGACGGAGCGAAACACAAACAAAATATCGCACAATCTGACATCGACGAAATGCCAGACCCACCACCAAAAGGATGACGGAGCGAAACACACGCCGGCCACTACCAGCAAAAGGATGATAGGGAAAACACAAACACACATCGCACAATCTGACATCGACGAAATGCCAGACCCACCACCAAAAGGATGACGGAGCGAAACTCACGCCGGCCACTACCACCAAAAGGATGATAGGGAAAACACAAACACACATCGAACAATCTGACATCGACGAAATTCCAGACCCACCACCAAAAGGATGACGGAGCAAAACACAAAAAAAATATCGCACAATCTGACATCGACGAAATGCCAGACCCACCACCAAAAGGATGACGGAGCAAAACACAAACAAAATATCGCACAATCTGACATCGACGAAATGCCAGACCCATCACCAAAAGGATGATGGAGCGAAACACAAACAAAATATCGCACAATCTGACATCGACGAAATGCCAGACCCACCACCAAAAGGATGACGGAGCGAAACACACGCCGGCCACTACCACCAAAAGGATGATAGGGAAAACACAAACACACATCGCACAATCTGACATCGACAAAATGCCAGACCCACCACCAAAAGGATGACGGAGCGAAACACAACAAAATATCGCGCAATCTGACATCGACGAAATGCCAGACCCACCACCAAAAGGATGATGGAGCGAAACACAAACAAAATATCGCACAATCTGACATCGACGAAATGCCAGACCCACCACTAAAAGGATGACGGAGCGAAACACAAACAAAATATCGCGCAATCTGACATCGACGAAATGCCAGACCCACCACCAAAAGGATGACAGAGCGAAACACAACCAGTCACTACCACCAAAAGGATGATAGGACAAACACCATCGCACAATCTGACATCGACGAAATGCCAGACCCACTACCAAAAGGATGACGGAGCAAAACACAAACAAAATATCGCGCAATCTGACATCGACGAAATGTCAGACCCACCACCAAAAGGATGGCAGAGCGAAACACAACCAAAATATCGCGCAATCTGACATCGACGAAATGCCAGACCCACCACCCAAAAGGATGACGGAGTGAAACACAAACAAAATATCGCGCAATCTGACATCGACGAAATGCCAGACCCACCACCAAAAGGATGATGGAGCGAAACACAACACATAGGTCGCTATCACCAAAAGGATGATAGGACAACACAGATTTGAAGTTTACCAACACCAAAAGGATGCAGGCTAGGTTGAACTGACGAAGTTCGACTATCACCAAAAGGATAATAGTAAGGCAGTTGACAATGGTCACGTTTACTGGATACAACTCATTAGGGAAGACCTAAGAGGAAGATTGAATTGAAATGAGTCAACGGGGTACGCCCACCGTCTTGTTTGGAGATCATTGTTTTGCCAAAATGATTCCATGGTTATGCCCATGAACTCTGAAGAGGATGCCCCTGACTGGGCTGAGTTTGTCTTGATGTCTTGGTTTGCTCAACAAAAGGTTGAACAAATTCGTGAGGAACGCTCACGGTTTTGCCGAAGATGCCCCTACTCGGGTTGGATCTTGCTTTGAATATTTTGAAACTTGGTGAGAGAAGTCCACAATTGCAGAAGATTGCCCCTGACTGGGCTGATGATTGCTTTAAAGCTCTTGATATTCGTGGGAGAAATCCACGACCTTTGTGGAAGATTCCCCTGACCGGGCTGATGATGGTATTGGAAAATCTTCAAGATTGATCCTGGACCTTGACTTGCATATATGAATGCTGGATGTAAAATGATGTTCCATAACGAATGAAAGTGCAAATGCAAATGCTGACAAACGGAGATGCAAGAGCTAGGGAAGTATAGTATGATTGGAGTATGCATATGTTGCAAGATGCGTATGAAGTCGAATGCGATGCGTATGATGCATATGATTGCAGATGGGTAATTGGAAATGCAGGGAGACGTCAGCATGGTGGATTTTTGGTAGTTGCCAATGTGGATTGGACTTTAGGTGGTGGGAGGGATTGACTTCCTCGACACGCAGTTCGTTGAAGACGTCACGATTGAAGCAGAAGATGATGCTCTGGATGCCCCAAGTCTGGGTACTTTGTGGTTTATTGTGAATTTGCTTCAGAGAGGGTTGCAGCTCTGCCTAATGATTAGGGTAACTTGGTCTTGCCCCAGTATGAATATGGTAACGACATGCCCCTGCTCGAGCTGTTGAATGGTTTGCCCCAGCCTGTGGGCTTTGAAATAATCTTGCTTCGTGTACGCCACTGAAAGTCAAGTTCCTCCTCGATTTCCCCTTGCCGGAGTGTCTTTGAATACCTAGCACTGATTTGCAAATAAAATTGTACATTCACAAATGGTAATATTAATGCAAAGTTTGATGCAAGATTTGAAAAAGTATCGTTTTATTGAAGTGTCGTGATAGTGAGACGAATAAACTGTTAGTCCAAACATTATGCTAGCTTTGATTGATGTGAAAGATATATCAAGAAAAATGACACCAACGCTGTTGATTAGAAATCATGTGAGGAGTCAGGTTACGCAACCTTGCAATAGTATGCTTTCAGAGTAAACCTCGCCTCAATTAGGTCTTTCGAGGGTTGTAACGTGGTCTGGTTCACGGTTAGGAAACAAAGGATGTTAGGCTCAAAGTATGATTTGTACCCACCCCTTCTTCTTAATGATCTCCAGTCCTACGCTCAGTTAATTCTACACTTGTTTGGACGGTGTAAGCTTGAAGGTTCAAGATTTGTTCGACGTGGCAGTCACCTTATTTTGATTTTTTGACGGATGTTAGTGCCCCTTTGATCTGGGTGGCCATTGAATCCTTTTTTTGTTTTTGTTGAGGATTTCGGGGTCCTCTTTTGCTTTTGTTTTGATCCCTAAATTTTGCATGGATTAACTTTGTTTGTCAGATCCATCGGGATTGCCTTGATTTTGTCTAAGTCCCCTCTGAGGTGTTTGACTTAGCAGGCTTTTGATTTTTCCTTTTTTTTGATTTTGTTGTGACTGCCATGTTGTGAGTCATTAAAGAACAACTGTCTTTTGGATTTTGCTTTGTTGATTCGAGTGCGAAGTTGGATTAACTGAACACTACCCTGCCCCAGGTTGAGTGTAAGAGGTTTGAATATCCGAAGGAAACTACTACTTCTAGGCTCGAAGTGGTCTACTAGGGATTAACTCCTTATATCTCCGGTGTTTGGGGAATTGAAGCAATGCCTGTACATCATTGACGAGATTCGGTCTGAAAGCATACAGTTTGCAATTATGGGTATCTCGTTTTCATCATCCTCCCTTAAATCATGCTAAACAACAGTGAATAGAGTGGAGTGAATAAATGTGTCAGTGATAAGTGAAAAATGAGTGAATACGATATAACTAATTCAAAACATGCATAAACGATACATTAATGAAACCAGATACGAATGGCAATTGTTCAAAGCATACAGTACTAAAACAAACAAAGACAAAACATAAGGAAAACGAAAGATTAAATGGCAGCATGACGGCCTTCTTTAGAGAATGAACTTGACTGGACTTGATATGATGTTAGCACTAGTTGGCTGGTGGCATCGGGTCGTTGATGGCACTGAGATACTTCCCATCAAAGGTGAGAGCTTCTTTGTCAATCAGGTCTTGAATTTTATGCTTGAGAAACCTGCAGTTCTCAATGTTGTGACCTGGAGCGCCCTTATGGAACTCACAATGAGCATTCGCGTCATAATCAGCAGGAAGGACAGTTGGGGGAGCTAGATCTCTCGGGACGATAGCCTTTTTCTCCATTAATTGAGCAAAGATATCTGCATATGTCATTGGAAGACTATCAAATACTCTATCTGGCTTCCATGTTCTGTGTTGATTTTGCTGACGCGGTCGTTGAACGGTTCACTGTTCTGATTCCTTTCCAGTTATGGAGAGGGCTTCGAAGATCTGATCCATCTTTCTGTTGAGGGATTCCAGCTCCTTCCTGATAGCAACTTGTTCTTGCTGAATCTGCTCCATTGTTCTTCTGGTATTGGCTCTAATTGCGTACTGGTGTCGAGGAATCAGCTTGATTTACTAGAGAGGAAGGAACGGAGACATAAGATTCTGTTGAAGGATTGGAAATGCAAAATGCATAACATAGGAAATGCAATGCAAATGATATGCAAGATGCAATGCAAGATACAAGATCCAGGATCGAGGATCACAGTTCAAACAACTCCTGAAGCTGGTAGTTGTAACAGATAAGTAACCACAGTTTCTGACAAAAGAAACTGACACAAGAAAACTCTATACGGGAAGGTCTAGATATTCTACCCATAAACCCACTTACGGGATGGTTTCTATGTTTTGGTTCCCAAGATCACAGACACTAGTCGTATTAGCGTCACGCAACAGGCTAGCTGTATTACAACGATAATGACGATAAGGTCTCCCTTGAGCGGAGTCTTCATGCTAGGCACACAAGGAGCGAGTCCTTGGAGACTAACACTACACGACCACCAATATTGGAACTGGTGCTAACAAAAGGTTCCCAGAATCACGGACCCTTCATTAATCAAGTCGTGCAACAGGCTAGCTGTGTTACAACAAGATCTACGAATAGGTCTCCTCTGGAGGAGCTTTCATGCCAGACACACAAGGAGCGAATCCTTGGAGACTAACACTACTCGACTACCAATTCTAAACTATGTGTTCTCTATGCTTTTACCAAAGCTCGGGCGTAGAGCCTTACTCATGATGTTATCCCAAGAAACTACAGGCAACCAAGATAACAAGCGCAAATAAAATCTACAAGAGAACAAATACGGAAAGAAAACAAATAAAAAACAAACACTACTCACAAACCAAAAGATAGGCTCGACTCTCTCTTTGCATGGAGCAAAAATGTCCCCAGCAGAGTCGCCAGCTGTCGCACCTCGAAATATCACAGAGACATTTCGGAGAAAACAAACCTCACGCGAAAGGCGCGGAAATGCGGTTCAACAGAGTCGCCACCGAACTTTATTTTTCCCGAATGAACGGGAGAGGAAAATATCGAGAAAACCTCTTAAAACGAAAAGGATAGGAACCGGGCTGTCGCAACCAAGTTCCGGGTTCGGGAGTCGGTTACGTGAGGGGAAGGTATTAGCACCCCTCACGTCCGTCGTACTCGACGGGAACCTCTTAAGGTAATTGTGGGGAGTGTTGTTTAGGTTTACTTGTTTTCTTCTCGTTGTTAAAGGTAGAATTGGTAGGTTAAAAGGTTAAAGACGCTAAGGAGAGATGGGTGGTTAGAAGATAGGGTGCTCGCCAAGGATTGGGGCCCTTGTGCCTACGTATGCTCATTCGGACGAGAATGAGAAATCAGAGCGTCGTAGTTCGACCACGGGAAAAGGATGGGGGGAAACGGAAGATGGATAGAAATGTGGCATAGGGGAAAGCATGGGAAATATGAAATGTGTTCGCCAAGATCATTGCAATCTTGTGCCTACGTATCTTATATTCAAGAATGAATAAAGAATCAGATCGTCCTTAGTTCATGGTAACAACCACGAAAAGAAGAGGTTGAATAAGTTGGAAGTTTGAGAAAGAGACGAAAGAGTGACTGACAAGCAACCCAAGAGCGCGCCTCAAGAGCTTGTCACTTAAGAATTCAAGGAATGCGAGATTCCAAGAACTCAGTTCTTTCGGGAATTGACTGAATAAGTTGAAGATAAAGAGTTGGATGTTTTGAAATCGAATGAATGAATTAATAACAACTCAAGGGCACGCCTTGAGAGTTTCTCATTCGAATATTCGAAGAATGCTAGATTCTAAGAACATCCCTCTTTCGTAAGTCTAAAAAAACGTATATGAAAAGATCTTATCGAAAGATGGCATGCGAGGCCAAAAGGAAGTTGTTTTGAAGTAGCTCGACGACGTATCGAGGGTTTGCTTGAAAATGAAACCGACTTGACGACGTGTCAAGGGTTAGGATTGTGAGAAATGATATTAGTCCCTGAGGGTGCCCCTAATATCAAAAACCACGAGGAGTTGTGAATGAAATGGGTTGCGAATGCGGACGAGCATTCGACTTAGGAGAATGTTTGAAAATTATTGAATTTGAAAGAGTCGAAAGGTTGAGTGAATAACAACTCAAGAGTGTGCCTCGAGAATTATTCACTCGAAGACACAAGGAATGCTAGATTCCAAGTACCTCCTTCTTTCGGAGTTTTGATCGAAAAAAGACGTTGAGAAAGTGTTTGAGAAAATCAAAAGATTTAATGAATAACAACTCAAGAGCGTTCCTCGAGAATTATTCACTCGAAGATCCAAGAAATGCTAGATTTCAAGAATCTCCCTCTTTTGGAGTTTTAACCGAGAAAATGTTTTGAAAATAAATTGAGGTGAACGAGGTATGAAAATAATTTAGGAGAAGCGATAATTATTTGATAAATGAGACACCGACCTCACAACCAATTAATTGAGGTATTATCGAAATGCTATATCTTGATGACACTTTTTCCAATTGGAGAATATTTGAATGAACGACGAAACTATCATATAGAATTGCTGGATTCTTATGATATATTATTATTATATTTTTAAAATAAGAGAATGAAACGTTGAACAAAACATTATTTAAGGTGTACACCTCAATAATATCCATTCGAAAACTCAAGAAGTGCTAGACTTCAAGAGTTTAATTTTTCGTAATCTAAAAAAAATGATTTAATTAAACGGACTTAAGAAATATTATTGCTTCAAAGTTTTTCTTAATTTATATAAAACTAATATCTAAATTCTTTCTAACTATTATTTAAATAATGATTATTATGAGATAAAAGTGAAAATGAAACAACAGTATCCTAATGCTAATAACTCGCCTAAATGACCAATCAAGGAAAAACAGAAAATTATCTTGCCAAATTCACATTATTGATGATTAAGATATATATACATATGCTAACCCTCATGCCACAGTAATAGACAATGCTTTAAAGAAAATTGACTAAAGCGCAAAAACTCGTTGAAATTCCGTAAGTCTCAGGTTATTTCATAACAAAATGTCACCGATAGTATAATAACAACATATTGAGATTCATATCAAAACCATGACACCCTATAGCAATTAACATAAAACACGGTATGTTACTCAAAATAATGGCAGCATCAGAACAAAGAGAATCACGATATAAATATGCCATGAATTATTACCGTCATTTAACATTCCTAATGAAGAACCAACCAGACCATGTTCATTCCACATAAAATCGCAACACAAGGACAGAAGATACTAACATATCTAGTGCAGAATTTCAACAGAACAAAAGCATCAGGATTGGATTCATACGCACACGATATCATTGATACACAAAAGAAATAAAACCGAATAGAAAATGATCTGAGCATCTACTCAAATATAAACAAAATCGAAACGGCATGGCTCAAGCCTTAGGCTCGCAATCGAAACAACATTATAAATGAAAATTCAGTTTCAACAGCTTAAACATACACTAGCAGCAAGCAATTTGTTCATGACAGTGTGATTACGAACTAAAAGCACAACATGAATAAACTCGATTAATACACTATTTTTATAAATGAGCATTATAAAAAAGAAAACTTGTTATGGTACAACAAAATACAATTATGAACAGATGCAGTTTTTTAACAGTGATATCATCACTTCAGAAAAAAGAGGAAAGACTCGAAATGTTACCGAAGGCGTGAGGAATAAATTTATTGTGGTCGATGTTGTCGAGTTCTATTGTTTGCAGATTTGATGAGTTTGTTGCGAGGTTGTCGGCGTCGGAGAGAAAATTCTAGCTGTGATATTGTTGTTGAGAATCGAACAAGATGTTTTGCTCTGTTTTGCTGCCAAGACCAAACATTGACATCACCATTGCTGTTGTATTTTGTGTCAAAAGCTAAAGGTCGGTTATTGAACACATTCTTCGTCTACCCTGTTTCTCCAGTTGCTATCCTTCTTTGACTAAATCCTGGGACTTCCACTGAGTTAATTGGTTTAACAGCCTACACAATATTTTTCTTCATTCTGGAAATTCATTGAAGCATCCCCATCAGAACCGTTTGAAGGAAACTCTTATGCCACAAACTGAATATCTTCAACCTTGTAGTTAAAAACAATCCTTGGCTTCTTAGCTGAAAGCAAACCGCAATGAGCTCGAATCACCATTGGAACCGAAGCTCAATGACACGCTTAGGCCGTATTCAAATTCAAACTCAAAGCAAACTGGGTACTATCTTAGAGCCATCATATTCCCATCCGCTTTAATCAAGTATTCACAACCTGCACGTAAATGAAAAACACAACCAAACAGAACAGCAAAACAATACAAAAATGAAAAAAAAAAAAATGTTAAGTGTAACATAACCCGTTCTCGCTCATCTCTGCCTCCGTAAACCGAAACCAACTTGCCGCAGTTGTCTCAAAGTTGTTGTTGCCGATACATCATCGTGATGCTGTTGAGTAGTGGTTGTAATCATTGTCATTATACTGAGCCTCAAACAACATAATGCGAAAACAAATCCAAAATGCAGCATAGCAATGTGAATCGATAAAACATTTTTGAACCATTATTTACACACAGAAATTCATCAGCGTGTTATTCCTCCAATCTTGCATCAGATTCAAAACTGAGGCGTGGGTTGTTATCATTGTTTCTCTTTGAGAGAGCGACGTTGCTGCTGGATTATATGCTGAATAATGTTCAACTGTGATTTTGTGGTGTTTGAACCTACACATAAACGGACACACGACCAAATAGGACAGAAAACAAAGACAGGAAATTTAAGAGGGAAAAATACAAAGCTAAGTTAGAGATGCAGAATTTACCATATTCGCTACCTAAACTCCTTGCACTTCTTTCTGTCCTCAAACTTGTCACAGTCTTGTCTCAAAACGTGACTACAAGCACCCCTATCTTCGTATTAGACGGCCATCGTAGTGACCTTTGTATCGTTGCACGGACGATAGGGCCAAACGGTTGAAACCAGAATCAGAGTTCTTTTCGTGTGGTGTTGTGAAATTTGTAGCAGCGAGTTGATGTTGGAACGAGAATTTGAAGAACGTTGAGTCTCCTTCGTGCGCATGCTGTCGATGCCGTTGAGTATTAAGACCCACCAAAATGACGAATCAAAGCTTCCAATTCACATCCCGTTCTCTTCTAGCCGCGACGGTGAATTGCTGAGATGTTTGAGAACCACAAGCTGATGTTGCAATGATGAATTGAAAGGAGTTTGGTGGCATCTTTCATAGCTGTAGCGTCGGTTTTGGAGGCAGTGAGATGGTCTTCGGAGGAAAAAAAAAAGTGACGGCTTTTGAGGTGAAGGTGAAGTCGATGGCGGAGAAGTAAGAAGGAAGGCAGTTTTTCTTTGAGTGGTGATGCAAATGAGTTCAGTGATGATGATAGTGATGGAGATGAGGATTTCGTGTGATGGTGGTGATGATAATGAGAGGGATTAATTAATTTACACTAAATTAAAAACTATTTAGATAAATAAATACTAAATATAAAAACAAAGATATTGACAAATATATAAGTAAAACAAACTAAAAAAACAAAAAATAATATTTAAAAATAAAAGAACTATATATGTGCATATTAATAATATTTTAAGAAGAAAAAGGTTTAGGAAATTAAGGAAAGAATTAATATTCACAAAAATGCTCTTTTAGGCCACGTGTCACACCTTAATTGGGTGAAAAAAAGAATAAATTTGAAAAAAAAAGCTCAATTACGGGTGGATACGTGTCTAAACGATATGAAACAATAAATGCAAAAATATTTACAAAAGGGGTAGGACAAATTTAGGGTATGACATTGGGGAAAAGTAAAATTCGAGCCTATGATCCCTACTTGAGCTGGATTCAGGATAAAGCGAAGAGGTTGCTGATTCCGTTTCCTTCAGTGGCGCCTTTGTATCCCCTCATGATTGAGGAGCCAACCACTGTCGACATTCATAAGTACAACCAGTTATGGGCAGAGAAAGAGGAGCTACGAAAAGCTAATGAGGAGTTGGAGAAAGAGATTGCTCAGCTCCAAAGTGAGAAGACCGAAGCAACCTATTCTTTGAAGAAGCAGACTGAGTTGGGCACAGACTTAACCAAGCATATTAAATCGCGGGAACGATTGGGTATAGATCTGAAAGCTGTTAATAGTGTGCTCACTTCCAAAAAGCAGGACCTGGACAAAGCTTATTTAGAGATCTCCAAGTTCAACGCCCAGTGGAATGCCACCTTGGACAACAATAAAGAGCGTGAAGATAAGTTGAAGCTGCAGATCAACAAGTTGAAAACTCAGTTGAGAGCCAAAGACGAGAAGATTTCAGCAGAAGCATCGCTCAGGCATGACACCGAGTACAAGTTGAACGAGGCTATTGAAAACTTGAAGGATTGCAGGCTGAAAGTAGATTCTAAAAGATGCAAGCTTGAAGATTGCTTTGGGGGAGGAGCCTGGGAGGACTACATTGAGGGTCTACAGTGTGCCATTAGCCAGCAAGAGCTGCTTATTCAGGGGCTACTCACCAGACCAAATCACCCCGATACGCAGAAGTTGCTAAAGGAGTTCTGGTCTCGCCATCCAGCTTGATTACCTTGTTTTCTCTATGTAGTTGTTGCTTATGCTTGTTTGTACTGACCATCACCAGGATTGTTGGTTGAGGTCCTTTCAGATTATACTCAGCTGATACGCTTGTACGCTGCCTGCGTGGCTTTCCATTCATATATGAGGAGCTTTCTACTATTGCTGGTCTTTTAGGGTTTTCCATTGTCGTGCTTTCTCCCGGAACTAGAATTGGGGGGGAAATATCCCTATTGAATACATACATGTTTGCATAGCATTTTTGCATTACAGGTACAACAGGACCATTTATCTCATCTTTGCTTCTCCGTTAGTGTGTTTCAGGATTGCTGATCGAATAACTCACTGGTACGCTACCCGAGGAAATCAGAGAAGAGTGATGGAGAAAATTCAGTCAGAGATGCAAGAGTTCAGGGAAAGGATGAGTCAGTTCATGGACCTCATGCAGGGGGTCGCTAACGAACAGGAACAACTCCGTACTTTGGTGCAGCCCTTGATTGCACGAGTTGATAGCAACGGTGTTCTTCATGGAGGACAGACTGCTAATCCTCCTCTCAATGAGAATGGGACTCCTCATGCTCGTTCTATGCCTAATTTGGTTATCTCTACTGCTGGAGGGAATGGTAATGCTAATGGCAATGCCGCTGGTTCTGGTAATGCTGCTGGTTTCGACAACATTGGTTTTGGGAATCCTGGAAATGGTAATATTGGAAATGATAATGCTGCTAATGGGAATATTTGTGGGCCTGGTGTCACCGATGCTGCACACGGTAATGGGGATCCGTTATGGAATAAAGATAGACAGGATGATATGTTCACACCTAGGGTTGTGGTTGCTGAGTTGCCTTCTGAATCTAATAGAAGGATCAAGTTGATTGAGGAAAAGATGAGGTCTCTGGAGAATCAAAATGCCATGGGCCTTGATATGGCTAATCTGGGACTTATCCCTGACCTAAAAGTTCCTCTAAAGTTCAAAGTCCCTGACTTTGACAAATATAAGGGTACCACATGCCCAAGAGTTCACCTGCGCTCTTACTATCGGAAGATGCCTGCGTATTCGGACGATGAGAAAATGCTGATGCATTTCTTCCAGGACAGCTTGTCCGGGCCGTCTCTTGAATGGTATATGGGGCTGGAACCCATCAATATCCGAAGCTGGAGGGACCTGGCTGAGGTCTTTGTGAAACATTACCAACATAACAGCGACCTTGCTCCCAACAGGGTCCAACTTCAAAATCTTTCCCAACGGAATAATCAGTGTTTCAAGGAGTACGCCCAAAGGTGGCGTGAACTCGCGGCCAGAGTACAACCTCCAATGGTGGAGCGTGAGTTAGTTGATCTGTTTGTTGCTACTCTACTTGGGGTCTACTATGAGGAGCTCATTGGTAACATGTAGGGTAGCTTCTCTGATTTGATAATCACTAGAGAAAGGGTGGAGAACGACATCAAGCTCGGGAAGATTCAGTCAAATGAAGTGCCCTCAGCTGGAGGAGGGAAGAAGACGTTTGGTGGTAAAAAGCGGGAAGGTGAGACTAGTTCGGTGTCCAGTTCTAAGGGAAAAGGTAAGGGTCAGTATCATAATCGTCAGCCTTAACAGGTCGCCAGTATAACAATTCCTGCCGTTCAGCAGCAGCAACAAATTCAGCAGAATCAGAACCGAAATCAGAATTAGAATTACGCCCAACGGTGATATCAGAATCGTGGCCAAGGAGTGAACAGAGTGTTTGGCACACCGTCGATGTCGTATTCGCAACTTCTCCAGACCTTATTGCAATTGCAGCTTATTCAGAAGAGGACAATGGCTCCTCTGACGGGACCACCTCCACCTGGGTATGATGCGAACGCCCGCTGCGAATTTCACTCAGGTGCCCCGGGTTACAATATTGATAATTGCAAGGCTTTCAAGCACAAGGTGCTGGATATGATTGATAGCAAGGCGATAAATTTCTCCAATGACGTCCCTAATGTCATTTAGAATCCTATGCCAAATCACGGACAAGCTGGAGTCAATGCAATCATCGAGGACGATGGTTTCAATTTGAGTTATCACGCAAGTAGAAGAAAGCAATCGACTTACAAGTTGTATGGTTTGTACCTTAGGGTTTTGATTTTAGTTATCACGCAAGTAGAAGAAAGCAATCGAGTTGAACTTTAATCGTGTATACTAGCAAAGTGGGATAGTTTTCTAAAGGACCAACTAAAAGTAATTGATCGAGTAAGTCTCATCATAACAAAGCCCAGGAGTAAGCCTTGAATGTTGTGTATTGTGACCAAAAGATTGATGGCGATGCTTAGGAAGAAGTCGACTTACAAGGTGTAGAGTGGCTCGATGTTGGATCGAGAATTTATTTAGAAATGGTTTAAAGCATCAAAGCACAATCAAGACAAATGAGTAAAGTGCATACATTTGAATAGGAGCGGGGTACATGTAAAGTACACGGGATTGCTAGAAATAAAGAGGGTCTTGTAACGCCCCGATTCTGAATTTCCCATTTTGTTGAGTCTTTTAATTTATTTTGATTTAATTATTCTTTTAATTGTGGAATTTTAACATTAATATGTTATGTGTGCTTATTATGTTATTTTTTTATTCGGAGAGTTTTGGGAATTAATTAGAGGGTGTTTTAGATAATCCTTAATTAGTTAATGTTTGAGAAAAATAAAATAGAAAGAGTATAAGTGGAAATAGAGAGAAAAGAAAAGAAATAGAAAGGAAAGAAGAGAGAAGAGAAGAGAAAAGAAGAGGGAGAGGAGAAAACCTAGAATCATCAAGAATCAAACTTCTAAGCTGCGATTAATCGGGTAAGGGTGTGAAGCTTTATTATTCTTTCGATGTATATGATTATGTATGTTTCTATTGGTTTGCTTTTGGATTGGGGAGAGTTTTTCTCATTTTCCGTTTTAGGTTGAATTTGATTTAATCGTTAGAAACCGAGTTTTTACGGTTAAAAATGAGGATAAGTAGTAGAGTTTAGTCGAGGGATGTTGGACTAAAGCTGATAGAACGAGTTGGGATTGAATCAGGTAGATTTCGATGAATTTTGGAGTTTTGGACAGTGGGGATTCTGAGTTCGCAGACCCTCGCTAGCATGTTCGCTAGGCGAGCAGGTCGTGAGCATTCGCTGGGCATTCGTTATGGTGAGCCAGTAGCGAACGGTCCCAGACTTGGGCAGAATGGTTTGGGTGATTCTTCGATAGTAGCGAAGGGGGTAGCGAGCATTCGCTAGGCCTTCGTTGAGCGAGTGTGGTAGCGAACCAAGTCAGAGGCTTTTGTTTGCCTTCGCGAGCACGTTCGCTAGGCGAACAGGAAGCGAGTACTCGCTAGGAGTTCGCTAGGCGAACAGGGTAGCGAGCGTAGCAGAATGTTATTTTCTTGTGTTTTCACTTCCATGTCGATCCTTCGATTCAAGTGTGATTAATCCTTCTTATTATGCATAGTTGTGTGTGTGATATGAAATGTTGTGGGTAGCTGTATGGCGTGAATCCTAGATTGTGAATCGTGAAATGTGGCCATTAGGAAATTTTGTGCAATTGTTTGAATTGAGTGAAAATGCATGATTAAATATTCGTGTATATGTATGCATTTCAAGAATGTATGGAGTCGTTTTTCATATGAAGCATCATGATTGCATTTTTGTGTGTCTGATCCCGCGTAGGATCTGCAGAAGCCTCGTGTGCCCTTGTGGGGTGTGAGCGATGGTTTGTCTTTGATCCCTAGGAGGATCTGCAGAAACGATTGTGTGCCCTTGTGGGGTGTGAGCGATAGTTTATATTGATTCGATGGAGAATCTGCAGAACGATTGTGTGCCCTTGTGGGGTGTGAGCAATCCTGAAACATCGTGTACCCATGTGGAGTGTGAGCGATGGGTGAACATCATAGGCCCGACGGGGAGTTATTTCGGTAACGAGCGATGGTTCCTTTGGTTCTTCAATTGAACCTGTTGAATGAGTCGGTACCGCATTTGCATCTGCATAGAGTCGTGAGTCGGTCTCTATGAGTGCATTATTATCTTCATATGATATATCGGTGTAATGAACATAATTGTATATGTTTAGTGGTGAATGTTTGTGTGATGGATATGTTTGGTGAATTATATACGTGTTGCAATATGTATATGATTGAATTGTGATGTCTTGCGGTAAGGGTATATATATGCATATATATATATATATATATATATATATATATATATATATATATATATATATATATATATATATATATATATATATATATATATATATATATATATATATATATATATATATATATATATATATATATATATATATATATATATATATATATATATATATATATATATATATATATATATATATATATATATATATATATATATATATATATATATATATATATATATATATATATATATATATATATATATATATATATATATATATATATATATATATATATATATATATATATATATATATATATATATATATATATATATATATATATATATATATATATATATATATATATATATATATATATATATATATATATATATATATATATATATATATATATATATATATATATATATATATATATATATATATATATATATATATATATATATATATATATATATATATATATATATATATATATATATATATATATATATATATATATATATATATATATATATATATATATATATATATATATATATATATATATATATATATATATATATATATATATATATATATATATATATATATATATATATATATATATATATATATATATATATATATATATATATATATATATATATATATATATATATATATATATATATATATATATATATATATATATATATATATATATATATATATATATATATATATATATATATATATATATATATATATATATATATATATATATATATATATATATATATATATATATATATATATATATATATATATATATATATATATATATATATATATATATATATATATATATATATATATATATATATATATATATGCATTGTTTATTATGATAATGTTTCTCACCCTTCTGCTGCTTTATGATGCTCTATGAGGCATTGCAGAGTAGGTTGCTGGAGGTCCTTTGTGAAGCGTGACTTCATTCTTTTTGGTCAGTTGGCTCTGATATGTAGCATCGGGTAGTTAGGATTTCTTTTGGTTCTTTTGTGATACATCTGTGTATGTATCTACCTGAATGTTTTGTAAACATGATTTATGACTTGAATTAAACTGTTTATGTGTACAATGTTTATATGGATGAAGTGATTCAATGTTTAGATGTTTCCGCTTTTATTCTAAATATTGATGTGTGGGTTTTAAGGACTAAGTTTCTTCGTGGTGATTTACCCTTTGTTGCATATCTTTATGAGCATGTGTTGTTTGAGTTTTTTTGAATTTCCTGGATAATGTGACGTACCTCTTTTATATCATGTGTTGATTTATACTCTGATAATTTTATTAAGTGCCTAAATGAATTAATTGTTTATTTGGGGTATAGAAAGGGGGTGTTACATTAAGTGGTATCAGAGCCAGTGTTGAGTCAGTTGTGTCTGTCTTGTTGTTGTGTTGGTTGAACAATTGTTTAACCTTGTTGTTATTTTTGGGAATAATCAGAATATGGCTGGTCATAATGACACTGCTATGGCTGCGACGTTGGAGGCTATGGCTAAGGCGGTGCAAGGTGCACCGAATTTGAACGCTAATGATGAGTTTAGAAAGAATCAGCCGCCGGTATTCAAGGGGAGGTTTGATCCGGACGGTGCTCATATCTGGTTGAAGGAAGTCGAGAGAATCTTTAGAGAAGAGGCCGACGACTGGTGGGTCGGTATGAGACAAGTTCTTGAGGTAGATGACGAAGAAATAACCTTGGATTTATTTCGCACAGAATTCATGAGAAATTATTATCCTGAGAGTGTAAAAGGGAAAAAGGAAATGGAATTTCTTGAGCTGAAGCAAGGCAATATGTCAATGGTGGACTACACGGCTAAGTTTGTGAAATTAGTTCAGTTTCATCCTCATTATGCGGCGGTTACGGCGGAATTCTCTAAGTGTATTAAGTATGAGAATGGCTTGCGTCCTGAGATAAAGCAAGCGGTAGGATATTAGAGGATATGAAGATTTTCGGATTTGACCGAATGTTGTAGAATTTTTGAAGAGGACAGCAGGGCCCGTTCTACTTATTATAAAAGTTTGAGTGAGAAGAAAGGCAAGCAACAAGTAAGTAGTGGACCTTATATGACGCCTGTTAATAAAGACAAGTATAAGGGAAACTTTGATAGGAGACTCGGAGGAGGAAGTTCTGGTGCGGTCAAATGTTACAAGTGTGGCGTGATGGGCCACAAATCTTTTGAATGTAGGAAGTCTATGGATAAGTGTGCTAATTGTGGAAGTCTTGGACATGTCACTTCTGGTTGTAGAAGGAATGCGGTAAAGTGTTTTAATTGTGGGGAAGTTGGTCATATTAGCACCAAGTGTACCAAACCAAAGCAAGCTCAGTCGGATGGAAAAGTATTTGCATTAGCAGGTTCAGACACTACTAATGCGGATCGCTTGATTAAAGGTACATGCTTTATTAGTAATATGCCTTTAGTTGCTATTATTGATACTGGGGCGACTCATTCGTTCATTTCTCTTGAGTGTGCTAAGCGTTTGGGTTTGTGCATGGTTTCTTTGAGCGGAGACATGGTTATTGAGATTCCCGCTTCGGGGTCGGTAACTACTTCTTTGGTGTGTGTAAGTTGTTCTTTGACCATGTACGGTAAATACTTCATCATGGATTTAGTGTGTTTGCCGTTGGAAGGTTTGGACGTGATCTTGGGTAAGAACTAGTTGCAATTTAATAGAGTTCATATAGATTGCTATCACAAGTTGGTAAGGTTTCCTTCTTCGGAAGATGATGAATGTGAGAGTTTTCTATCCACTAAAGAGTTGAAGAAGCTTTTAGCGGACGAAGCTCAGTTGTTCGGCTTGTTTGCATCGTTGTCTGTGGAGAGCGAAGTTGAGCTCGATGTGTTTCCAGTGGTATGTGATTTTCCAGAAGTATTTCCGGAGGAGATTACGGATGTACCGCCGAAAGGAGAAGTTGAGTTTTCTATTGATCTAGTTCCTGGTACTAGACCGATTTCGATGGCACCATATCGCATGTCAGCATCAGAGTTGGTAAAACTGAAGGAGCAGTTGAATGATTTGTTGGATAAGAGGTTTGTAAGACCAAGTGTTTCTCCTTGGGGTGCGCCGGTATTGTTGTTAAAGAAGAAGGATGGAAGTATGAGGTTATGCATTGATTATCGGCAGTTGAATAAGGTGACGATTAAGAATAAGTATCCGCTTCCAAGAATCGGTAATTTGATGGACCAATTGGTTGGAGCGCGTGTATTTAGCAAGATTGATTTGAGATCAGGTTATCACCAGATTCGAGTTAAGGAGGAGGATATTCCAAAGACGGCTTTTAGGATACGGTATGGTCATTACGAATATTCTGTGATGCCATTCGGAGTTTCTAATGCGTCGGGTGTGTTTATGGAATACATGAATCGTATTTTTCATGAGCAGTTGGATCATTTTGTGGTTGTGTTCATCGACGACTGTTGCGGTGGAAATAGGATATCAAACTATTAATTAGTTTAAATCACAATTCTTGATTCACAACTGCTCTTTGATTTATCCAAAAGAAAAGGTCAAAAGAGGGAAAACCTATTTTTGCATCGTAAACACAATGCTGGGAGAGACCTAGGTAAGGGGTTGGTTAAGCTTAGGGAAGGTATTAGCACCCTAAACTTCTGTAGTACTCTACAAGAACCTTTTGCTTATTGTATGTTTTTATTTTATTTTACTATCTACTTGATGTATATATTGAGGTAAGGGATAAAGTGACCTAAAAGATACCTAAGGGTTAGACCTAAGTTTACTCGGCAAGACGTCACATCTTGTTCCTACGTATCCTGGATAGGGAATGGAATCAGAGTAATCGTAATTCCCCTTGAAAGGGAGGTTAGAAACTTCTTGACTGTGGTCAAGGTTTCAATGGGGAATAAACGTATCTTAAGGACACGCTTACGTGGAGTCTTAAAACTCCTATTTCTACGTTGAATTTGTTAAATGAAATTAGGGTTAAATTAGGGATTCCACGGCGGGAAACCCTAAACAGAGTACGACGACTCTTTGACCTAAAGCTAGGGTAAAGGGCGTTTTCGTCCACGGCGGAACACCTAGACTATTAGGGTTTGAAATGGTCAAAAATTAGGGTTATTGACTCGGCGGTCAAACGGATAAACCTAATTCCTTCGGAGGGTTTTAACGGTAAATTATGCAAACATGGCAAGATATTATATGGCAGAAATTAAAATGCAGAAAGTAAAGAAAGCGCCGCGACGATCACTCGCGTAAATTACCAATCCCTAAAAAAAAAGATAAAACCGCGACCATGGTCTCGCGTAAATTACATCCATGGAACAAAATAAATTGAAATAAATATGAATCGGAATCTATGTATAATCTGAGGAGAGAAACAGAGAACATTAGTGAAAAGTTAGACGGAAATATGGCAAACACAGTTTATATTAAAAGAAACACGAAAATGCAATTTGGAACTTTTATTATTGTTTTGTTAATTTTTATATTTTGTTTTTATTAAAATTTTAGTCTTAATTTTAAAAGGTTTTAATTTTTAAATAAACAAAACTTTAGTTTTAACTTTTTATCTTTAGAAAGTTTTAATCTTAATTTGAAAAGAAAAGTTTTAATTTTAATTTTTTAAAAGAGAAAGTCTTAAATTAAAAAAAAAGCTCTAATCATAAGTTTTGTTTAAAAGAAGAAGTTTACATTTAAAAAAAACTCGTTAGTTTTACTTTAAAAGAATATTAGTTTTAAAATTTTAAAGAAAGTTCTAGTTTAAAAAAAGTTTTAACCCTTTCTAACATGTTTTAATTTTTAATCTTTAAAACTTAATTTTAACATTAAAAAAATGTTAATTTTAATACTTAAAAAAAAAAGGTTTTAATTTTAGGAGTGGGTTAATTTTAAGTTAGTAAAAATGTTTTCACTTAGCTATAAAGGTGTTTTAAACACTGTTTATTTGTTTAAAAAAAAATTGCTAGTGGTTAGTGTTTTAATTAAGAAATTTTTTTAAGTTTTTACTTACTGTAATTATAACCAAAAACTGGTTTTAGTTGTAATTCACAAAAAGGGTTTTTTTAGTTAGAATAAAAAAATGGTTTAAAAAATTAAATGGAGGTTTAATTATTTGGAAGAGGTTTTAATTGGGATAACAGAAAAGCTTACATTTCAGTTGCCGGTTGGTGATGCTTTCGCTTGTTCTTCGCCGGCGGCAACGGTTCTCGACGAACTTCTTTGGATCTCTTTTCCTCTTTCTCAAATGGAGGTGATGATGATGAGTTTCGAAGCTCTTCTGAACCTCCAGATCTTGACGGCCGCCGTTTTTCTTTTTGTCTCCTTCTCCCCTTTTCTCAAATGCAACTCATGTTTATATAAGTAACAAATTAGGGTTAACTCTAACATAATGCCCACTTTAAAGCCCAACTTAAAGAAAAAAGAATAAAATCTTTTCTAATATTTTTAATTTTATGATTTTTGGATGTTTTTATGAATAATATGGAAAAAAGTGAAAAAAATAATATTTTTTAAAAAATAATTTAAATAAAATACGAAAAATAATAATTAAATAATAAAAAAAACTATTTTTGTTTTTTTTTATGAAAATAGAAAAGTTAGAATAAAAATAAAAGAAACAAAACAAAAAGTGAAGAAGGTGGGATTCAAACTCTCAACCTCTCACACTCACAACTCCTTACACACAGTCTCTTGCCAATTGTGCCATTTTATTCATTCGAAATAAAGTGGCACTAGAAACTATGTAAAGGTAGGACAAATTTGGGGTGCAACAGATGCCCCTATTTAAATAGCTTCACCGGATGATTTGAGTAGCGGAGACTCGAGAAATCGCGGTGAAAGGAATTTAAATACAGATAACCGAAAATTTGGCCACTAGATGCAGTGATATGCAATGGTATGGACAAAATAACACGAACTATAATGCTGCCAATGCCATGAATCTAATATTGATGCGTATGATGGAATGATGAATGCAAGGATGCAGACGCCACGACGACATAGGGGGAAAACGCGACGAGTAACTACACTGGGGAATACGACGCACTGGTGGAATAGCGCGACAATTGTCACTTTAGAACAAACAATAACACAGGATCCACACGGCGGTAGGATCAGGTAAGCGACAAATGCTGGAATTTCCGGGTCATTCCTTTAAGCGAAGAGATCGAGCAGGATATTCAGGAATCATCGGAAATTATACAGAGAGAAACAAACACCAGAGATACTCGGAAAAACCATCGAATAACCTCGGGGTCAAAGAAACAAATTTCAGGGACATCCAGAAGAACATCGAATAAACTCTAAAACATACCAGAGTTACTCGGAAAACCATCGAATAAACCCTGGGCTATATCCAGAAACAAAAGGACGACATCTATAGGAGCATGAGATGAAGACAAGTTTCTGAAGGTAAATCTGAAACATTTAGGAAAGCAATAAATGTACGTGGCAAGTTTTGAAGACCTATATGGAAGAACATCAGATAAGCAACAAAGGGGTTCTGGAAGAATGTCAGAACAAAAACTCAATCTGGAAAAACCTCAAAAAGAGAACAGATCCAAAAAAACCATCGGATAAGATTCTGGAAAACCATCAGAATCACATGGGTATCTGGAAAATCGTCAGATAGAGTTCTGGAAGAACATCAGAACAAAGACTCGATCTGGAAAACCATCAGAAGGAGGAATTTATCCGGAAAACCATCGGAAAGATTCTAGAAAACCGTCTGAATCGTAAAAGAATATCTGGAAAACCATCAGATAAGAGATACTCAATCTGGAAAATCGTCAGAAAGAGAAATAGATCCGAAAAACCATCAGATAGATCCTGGAAAACCATCAGAATCGAAGGAAAATATCTGGGAAACCATCAGATAAAAGATACTTAATCTGGAAAACCATCAGAAAGAGAAACATATCCGGAAAACCATCGGATAGATTTTGGAAAACCATCAGAATCAAGGGAAAATATCTGGAAAACCATCAGAAAGAGAAACATATCCGGAAAACCATCGGATAGATCCTGGAAAACCATCAGAATCGAAGGAAAATATCTGGGAAACCATCAGATACGTAACAATGAAGTTCTGGAAGAACATCAGAACAACGAGACTCAATCTGGAAAACCATCAGAAAGAGACATTAAAATCAGGGTACCAGACATCCAATAATGGCTTTGAATGAAAGGTATAAACACAATATATGAGAATAGTGTTGGACGTAAAAGAAACAGGCATATCCGGAAAACCATCGAATAAGAAAAACGTCATATCTGGAAGAACATTAGATGGACACGACACAAAGTTGTTTGGTAGGTGCCAAGTAAGTTGGACTTCGACCACAAGGTAAGACCTGGATAAAACACGACCTCGGGAGAAATGCAAATGAGGATGAAACACTCATGTTATGCATAGGTATGATATGTATATGTATATGAATAATGTTATGAGATATGATCAAATGCAAATGCAGATGTCGACGACAAGGCTCGACTCTTCTGGTAAGATGACAAGACTGGAAAACTGATTCCTCAACCCGGAGATCACTTCCACTTGCTAAATTGTAATTAGGTTGATGGTCCTCGTAGGAAGGATGGAAAGTCGCTTGGAGATCTTTCAAGTAAACTGCCCCAGATTAAATTGTCCATTACAGATGAACTGATAATTGCTTCAGCTTGTCTGATTCTAAAAATGACTGTTTTACTGTACCCTCGGAAGGTTGCCCCAGTCTGAGTCTTGAAAATCTCATGGATAAACCAGATCTGAGAAGACTTTGCCCCTGATAGGATCACTTGACCAAGTTTCTCGATTGTTTGAAAATTCCTTAGAGGAAAGCCAGTTTGCAAACAAAAATATTCATACAAACCTGGTAATGTAAAGTTCATGCAACTTTTGAAATCAAAATTATTTTTGAAAGATGAAAAATAAATGAGTCATCGGTTAGAACGCGGCGGTCCAGGACGCTCAAAGTTTAATACAGGTATACAGCCAAAATAAATGATTCACAAAGATATTTAGGAGTCAGCTTACGCAACCTTGTTGTAGCATGCTTTCAAAATATCCTTGTTTCAATTAGGTCTTTTGAGGGTTGTAACGTGGCCTGGTTCACGGTTTATGAAACAAAGGATAAAGGCTCAAAATTCGTTTGTTCCCACCCAATCTACGTGATAATCTTCAGTCCTACGCTCAGTTAACTCATATTATGCATTCAGGTTCCTATAGGTTAGGAATTGCACTGATGGTAGCAGAGATGGTTCAAAAGTCAAGGGACCTATGAAAAGGCAGTCACTGCTTCTTTACAACATATGGTTCTTTTGACATTGAGGATTTTCAGGGTAAGGATTTAAAGATCTCCTCTTTTTATTATCCCTAACTTTTGCCTGAACTGTTTTTTCTTTGTGAAGATTACAGTCAACGGGATGCCTCAGTTTTACCTAAGTCTCCTTCATAGGTTTTGACTTAGCGGGATTTTTATATTTTATTTTGTTTTTTTCGAAAGAAAGTGACTGCCTATCTTAAATGATTACGGTGAACCATCATTGGCGTTTTGGATTTAAAAAAACATCTTCGACACTTGCTGTGTACGAACGAAAATTGTGAGTGCGACCTTTATATGAAAGGCGTATTGTAGGAAAACACAACCAAGTTAAATGAGAGCTACCCATGCCCCAAGGTTAAAATTGCGGTTTTTTTGTAAAGAAAGAAACTCCAACTTCTAAGCTCGAAGGGGGTGACAAGGGGATAACTTCCTTATTTCTCCAGTGTTCGGGGATCGAAACAATGCCTTACATCGTCAACAAAGTTTGATTGAAAGCATACTGACAACAATTATGGGTATAATGTTTTCGTCATCCTCCCTCCAATCTTTGCATACCAAAAATTCGGACAAAAGTAAATATTTGAAAGATAAATCATAGAGATGAAAATAATAGATAAAATGAATTAAATCAAAAGTTGCAATGCTCAGTTCATTAATATAAAAGTACAAACATAATTCGAAAGCAAACAACTATAAAATAAGGAAAATACAAACAATGAGAAACAAAAGCCTAATGATTAAATCAGTGAGCCATCCTCTGGGGTCAGCCCGAAGCTTCACTTTTGATGTGCTGGCAACGGATTTTTCTGGATATTTGAAGGATTATCTTCAAAATCAAGTATTCCATCCCTCATTAACTCACACACTCTGGCTTTCAGTGCAAAATAATGCTCCAAGTCGTGGCCTAAAGCACCCTCATGAAAAGCGCACTAGAAATCAGCCCTGAATCCAGCTGGAAGAGGATTAGGAGGAGGTGGTAAAGCCCTGGTAGTAATCAGCCCTCGTTGAACTAAGTACGGATATAGCTCTGTGTAAGTCATGGGAATAGGATCAAATTGGTTCCTATTTCGAGACTGGTTTTGTCTAATAACTGGACGTTGAGCGGTCTGAGCTGGCTGTGGAGCAACAACAGGTTGAGATCCCTGGCGAGGCTTTCTTAATTCAGTCATGACAGCATTGGTCTGCTCGTCCTTCCTCTTATGGAAATTCCCATAGGATTTCTTTGCACCATTAGAAGATTCGGCAGCTTTGGATACCTTCCCATTTTTCAAACCTTCTTCTAACCTTTGGCCAATAGTCACCAGATCTGTAAAGCTTGAAGAGACACTCCCAATCATCTTTTCCCAATAGAAAGGAGACAAAGTATCCATGAATATTCCTATCAGTTCCCTCTCTGCTATAGGGGGTTCGACTTGGGAAGCTAACTCCCTCCAACGCTGAGCATACTCCTTGAACGACTCTTTTTCCTTCTGAGACATACTTTGAAGCTGACGACGATCGAGAGCCATATCCAAATTGTATTTGTATTGATTCATAAAAGTATTGACGAGATCTTGGAAGCATTGGACACTGTTATGCTCTAAGTTCATATACCATTTAAGAGAAGCACCACTCAAACTATCCTGAAAGCAATGGATGAGCAACTTCTGATTGTTGGTGTAAGCTGCCATCTTTCGGAAGTACATGACTAGATGGGCTCTTGGACATGAATGAACTTGATACTTCACGAACTCAGGAGTCTTGAACTTGGCAGGCAAAACAAGACCAGAAACTAGGCACATATTATCGGCATCAACGTTGATGAAATCAGTACCCTCGACAGCTTGGAGTCTCTTGTTTATGATTTGAAACTGTTCACGGGTGATCTCAGGCTCAACAAAATCTTCTTGAACACCGACAACATTGTACTCATAGGGAGGATTCTCAACGGGAGCTTGGATAGTCTGATTAACCGTGTGGACCACAGGTTGAGCCTTGGTAAGGACATGAGCTTGAAAAACCGGTCTGACAGCCTGACCAATCATAGCAGCAGATGCAACAGGTGGAGAGTAGTTAGGAGGTAAACCAAACTCAGGCCAAGTAGAGGGAGGAAATGAAACAAGAGGTGGATCAACACTTGAAACTTCCTGAATGACAGTCCTCTGAGGTGGCTCTCCTCTGGCAATAAACACTTGAAGCATCTCGGTAAGCCTGGTCATGCCTGCTTTCAACTCATCAATCTCCATTCGGACCTCCGCATTATGTTCCTCTTGTTCTGACATTTGGCGTCTATAGTTAGCTCTAGTCTGATATCTGTGTCGAGGAATCAGCTTGGCGACTCAACGGAACACTGGAAGATAAAGACAACTGGACATGAGAAACCCGGGGGAAGATGCCATGCAAGACATGATGCTAATGCAATGTAATAGTTCCAAGAACTTCAACGGTCGATTGCAAACATTTCTTTTTTAGGAAAGTTGGAAACTGTTTTAAACTTTGAAATGTAGGACTTTTGAATTCGCAAAGGACGGTTGAATTCCTTGAAACTAGGAATGATGTTTTATGAATGTCATGCACAAATACACACAAACAACAAAGTCCTAGGTTAGAGGAACAACGAATGGAGTTAAGGTCTACCCTTCCGAAAAGGTATGTACTATGGGGTAGTTGTACCTACAGAACAAGGTTCTAAAGCGGTGCCCAAAGTCATCAATCCATCTTTCGGATATTATCAACTTTCCGACTGACTCGGGGGTCGATAGTATTCTCAAGAGAACCTCATTTTAGTGTAGTATCGCGTAGCAACCATTGTAGGACTACTCCCACATAGTTCCCGCACTACGTCCTATATAAGGCCAAGGTGGTGTTAAGGTACTACGGTCCCCAGTATCACAGACGCCAATTGAAAATAGTAAAAGTTTTCACGACTACACTCGATCAACCGAACCATTTTCGAAAGGGTCTCAACTGAGCGGTGATTCTCGAGTCGACTTGGTCGGGACTCACTCCCGGCAAGCCTCGTCGAATATCTCACCTTCCTATAACAAGGTCACTCAAGTCCGGGTTAGAACTTATCTCACAATAACAAGTATCCCCACAAGGTACAATGATATATAAAAATAATTAATAAAATATCATACAATAAACAAAATAGGGGTAACCCTTAAGAATTAGGAGGATCCCCAGTAAAGTCGCCATTTTCTGTTGCGGTGGAAATAGGATATCAAACTATTAATTAGTTTGAATCACAATTCTTGATTCACAACCGCTCTTTGATTTATCCGAAGGAAAAGGTCAAAAGAGGGAAAACCTATTTTTGCATCGTAAACACAATGCGGGGAGAGACCTAGGTAAGGGGTTGGTTAAGCTTAGGGAAGGTATTAGCACCATAAACTTCTGTAGTACTCTACATGAACCTTTTGCTTATTGTATGTTTTTTTATTTTATTATCTGCTTGATGTATATATTGAGCTAAGGGATAGAGTGACCTAAAAGAGACCTAAGGGTTAGATCTAAGTTTACTCGGCAAGATGTCGCATCTTGTTCCTACGTATCCTGGATAGGGAATGGAATCAGAGTAATCGTGATTCCCCTTGAAAGGGAGGTTAGAAACTTCTTGACTGTGATCAAGGTTTCAATGGGGAATAAACATATCTTAAGGACACGCTTACGTGGAGTCTTAAAACTCCTATTTCTACGTTGAATTTGTTAAATGAAATTAGGGTTAAATTAGGGATTCTACGGCGGGAAACCCTAAACAGAGTACGGCGACTCTTTGACCTAAAGCTAGGGTAAAGGGCGTTTTAGTCCACGGCGGAACACCTAGATTATTAGGGTTTGAAATGGTCAAAAATTAGGGTTATTGACTCGGCGGTCAGACGGCTAAACCTAATTCCTTCGGAGGGTTTTAACGGTAAATTATGCAAACATGGCAAGATATTATATGGCAGAAATTAAAATGCAGAAAGTTAAGAAAGCGCCGCGTCGGTCACTCGCGTAAATTACCAATCCAAAAAAAAAAAGATAAAATAAAACCGCGACCATGGCCTCGCGTAAATTACATCCATGGAACAAAATAAATTGAAATAAATATGAATCGGAATCTATGTATAATCTGAGGAGAGAAACAGAGAACATTAGTGAAAAGTTAGACGGAAATATGGCAAACACAGTTTATATTAAAAGAAACACGAAAATGCAATTTGGAACTTTTATTATTGTTTTGTTAATTTTTATATTTTGTTTTTATTAAAATTTTAGTCTTAATTTTAAAGGGTTTTAATTATTAAATAAACAAAACTTTAGTTTTAACTTTTTATCTTTAGAAAGTTTTAATCTTAATTTGAAAAGAAAAGTTTTAATTTTAATTTTTTAAAAGAGAAAGTCTTAAATTAAAAAAAAAAGCTCCAATCATAAGTTTTGTTTAAAAGAAGAAGTTTACATTTAAAAAAAACTCGTTAGTTTTACTTTAAAAGAATATTAGTTTTAAAATTTTAAAGAAAGTTCTAGTTTAAAAAAAAGTTTTAACCCTTTCTAACATGTTTTAATTTTTAATCTTTAAAACTTAATTTTAACATTAAAAAAATGTTAATTTTAATACTTAAAAAAAGTTTTAATTTTAGGAGTGAGTTAATTTTAAGTTAGTAAAAATGTTTTCACTTAACTATAAAGGTGTTTTAAACACTGTTTATTTATTTTAAAAAAAATTGCTAGTGGTTAGTGTTTTAATTAAGAAAATTTTTAAGTTTTTACTTACTCTAATTATAAACAAAAACTGGTTTTAGTTATAATTCACAAAAATATTTTTTTTAGTTAGAATAAAAAAATGGTTTAAAAAATGGAATGGAGGTTTAATTATTTGGAAGAGGTTTTAATTGGGATAACAGAAAAGCTTACATTTCAGTTGTCGGTTGGTGATGCTTTCGCTTGTTCTTCGCCGGCGGCAACGGTTCTCGACGAACTTCTTTGGATCTCTTTTCCTCTTTCTCAAATGGAGGTGATGATGATGAGTTTCGAAGCTCTTCTGAACCTCCAGATCTTGACGGCCACCGTTTTTCTTTTTGTCTCCTTCTCCCCTTTTCTCAAATGCAACTCATGTTTATATAGGTAACAAATTAGGGTTAACTCTAATATAATGCCCACTTTAAAGCCCAACTTAAAGAAAAAAGAATAAAATCTTTTCTAATATTTTTAATTTTATGATTTTTGGATGTTTTTATGAATAATATGGAAAAAAGTGAAAAAAATAATATTTTTAAAAAAATAATTTAAATAAAATACAAAAATAATAATTAAATAATAAAAAAAACTATTTTTGTTATTTTTTTTTTATGAAAATAGAAAAGTTAGAATAAAAATAAAAGAAACAAAACAAAAAGTGAAGAAGGTAGGATTCGAACTCTCAACCTCTCACACTCACAACTCCTTACACACGGTCTCTTGCCAATTGTGCCATTTTATTCATTCGAAATAAAGTGGCACTAGAAACAATGTAAAGGTAGGACAAATTTAGGGTGCAACTACGACATTCTGATTTACTCTAAGTCTCAAGAGGAGCACGAAGAGCATTTAAGGATTGTGTTACAGATTTTGAAGGAGAAGAAATTGTATGCTAAGTTGTCAAAGTGTGAATTTTGGTTGTCGGAAGTGAGTTTTCTCGGACATATTATTTCTGGTAGTGGTATTAGTGTGGATCCATCCAAGATTGGTGCGGTAATGCAATGGGAAACTCCTAAATCAGTTACGGAGATTCGAAGCTTTTTGGGCTTGACAGGCTATTATCGGAGGTTTATTGAAGGATTTTCGAAGTTGGCACTTCCATTAACGCAGTTGACTTGTAAGGGAAAGGCTTTCATTTGGGATGCTGGTTGCGAGGATAGTTTCATTGAGTTAAAGAGAAGATTGACAACAACGCCAGTCTTGATTTTGCCGAATCCCACGGAACCTTTTGTGGCTTATTGTGATGCTTCCTTGTCAGGTTTGGGTGGTGTGTTGATGCAAGAGGGAAAATTTGTGGCTTATGCTTCGAGATAGTTGAGAGTGCATGAGAAGAATTACCCTACACATGATTTGGAATTAGCGGCCGTGGTGTTTGTTTTGAAAATTTGGAGGCATTATCTTTATGGTGCAAGATTTGAAGTTTTTAGTGATCACAAGAGTTTGAGGTATCTATTTGACCAAAAGGAATTGAATATGAGGCAAAGAAGGTGGTTAGAGCTTTTGAAAGACTATGACTTGGATTTGAATTACCATCCGGGTAAGGCAAATGTGGTGGCCGATGCCTTAAGTCGGAAGTCGTTGCATATGTTTACATTGATGATGAAAGAATGGGAACTTTTGGAGAACTTTAGAGATTTGAGTTTGGTTTGTGAATTGACGCCAAGAAGTGTGAGGCTTGGTATGCTTCGTATTACGAATGATTTTCTTGCTACCGTGTGTGAAAGGCAAAAGTTGCACTTGAAGTTCGTTGACTTGATGACGAGTGAGAATGAGGATTTTAAAGTTGATGATTTTGGAGTTTTAAGCTTTCGTGGTCGTATTTGTATTCCTGATGATGTGGAGTTGAAAAGGATGATATTGGAGGAAGGACACCAGAGTAACTTGAGTATTCATCTGGGAGCGAATAAGATGTATCAAGATTTCAAGAAAATCTTTTGGTGGTCCGAATTGAAGAGAGATGTAGCTCAGTTTGTGTATGTGTGTTTGACTTGTCAGAAATCTAAAGTAGAACATCATAAACCTAGTGGATTGATGCAACCATTGTGTAATACCCCAAATTTTGCCCTAAGATTTGTCGTCGCATTTCATTGCATTTTTATTGCATTTAATCAATTACTAACAAATTTGTGTAGTCGTTTGACTTTTTGCAGGTAAATATCATATGGCATGCATTTTTTTTTCTAAAAAGTAAAAATGACACAATTGGCAGGAGGACATGTGTAAGGAGTTATGAGTGTGAGAGGTTGAGAGTTCGAATCTCACCTTTGTCATTTTTTTTGTTTTTTATTATTTTTACTCTAAATTTTTCTATCTTTCATTAAAAAAATAACAAAAATAGTTTTTTATTATTATTTAATTATTATTTTCGTATTTTAATTAAATCATTTTTTAAAATATTATTTTTTTCACTTTTTTCTAAATTATTCATAAAAATATCCAAAAAATCATAAAATAAAAATATTGAAAATTTTTTTGTTCTTTTTATAATATTTTTGATTTTAGGAATCAATAGGATTATTAGTTTTTATTTTAAGTTTATTTTAATTATTTTAAATTATTTAAATTTTATTTTTTCTTAACTAATTATTTAGTTTGGGCTTTAAAATGGGCTTTAGGGACATTATTGACAATTTGGTGTTAACCCTAATTTGTTCCCTATATATACATGTGTTGCCTTGTTGGAAAAAAGGGGAGAATAAAAAAAACCTAAGAGGAGTGAGTGCCGTTTGCCGTTATTTAGTTTTCTTCTTCATCCATTACTATTGTTTCTTTTTCTTCATCGTTTACCGTTATTTCTTTTCCTTCGTCTATTACTGTTGTTTCTTTTTCTTCATCTTTTACCGTTATTTCTTTTTCTTCATCTATTACCGTTATTTCTTTTTCTTCATCTATTACTGTTACGTTTATATATATAATTTTTAAATTGTTAGAGTTTATATATATATAAGATTAATTTTTGATCGAATTATGTCGATACGATGTTTGCACATTTGTGTGCATGACGCGTGACATTTGTGTTAGTTCGATCTGGTTGCGATGATCGCATTTTTGTGTGAGCAATAATACTGTTTTTTGCTTAATTTCTTTTTCTTTGCGATAAATTTTGTTTCGTCCGATTTAGATCTGGTTGCGATGAGCGCATTTCTGCGTTAGCAACATGGTTGGGTTATTTGGCACATTTAAAATTCATTATTGCTTTATTATTATTATTATTATTATTATTATTATTATTATTAGTATTATTATTATCATTATTTATTATTATTATCATTATTATCATTATTATTACCATTATTATTATTATTATTGTTATCATTAATTTATTAAAACTTGTTATAATATAAAAATCTGTTTTTTAAAATAAATAACATTAACATCTTTTCCAAATTAATATGAAAACCTATTATTTTTAAGAAAAACTTTTTTTTTAGATAAATTTAAAATAATAACTAAAATCTTTTTTTTAAAATAATAACTAGAACCGTTATTTATTTTATTTTATTATTGTTCAATTCAAATTTCATTATCATATTGTATCTGCTCCTCTCATGTAACCTCGCGAACTTAACAATCGCTCTTTAAATTCTGCCTTTAAATTTCTGCTTGCATGGTTTAAATTATGACATTATCTCTCTGTTTGCATGATTCAATTATCTCACGCGTTTACCATTATTTCTGTCACATTGCACACATCCGAAGGTTAGGTCTAACTGTTTGGCCGCCGCGCCAATAGTCTGTAAAACTTCACACATTCAATTTCAAATCCTCAAAACTACAAACTACAAACCCTAATTTTCACAAATGCCTCGCCGCAGGCAAGATTACAATTTTACCCCTAGCATTAGGTCAAAGAGCCGCCGCGCTCAGTTTAGGGTTTCCCGCCGTGGAATCCCTAATTTAACCCTAATTACAACTTAACAATTCAACATAGAGATTTGGAGTTTCTACACTCCACGTAAGCGTGTCCTTAAGACATGTTTATTCCCCGTGAGACCTTGACCACAGTCAAGAAGTCTCTAACCTCCCTTTTGAGGGGAACTACGATTACTCTGATTCCACTCCCGTAAGGATACGTAGGCACAAGATGCGATGTCTTGCCGAGTAAACTTAGAACTAACCCCTTAGGTCTCTTTTCTCACTTTTAATCCTTTGTACATATATCTTAAGCAAATAAATAAAGCAAATAGTAAACATTTGAACAAAAGGTTCCCGTAGAGTACTACGGAAGTTTAGGGTGCTAATACCTTCCCTAATTTTAACCAACCCCCGAACCCTAGATCTTTCCCCGCATTGTGTTTACGATGCAAAATAGGTTTTCCCTCTTTTGACCTTTTCCTTCGGATAAATCAAAGAGCGGTTGTGAATTGAATTGTGATTCAAACTAATTAATAGTTTGTGATCCTATTTCCACCGCAACAGAAAATGGCGACTTCACTGGGGAGACCCTTAACTTTTGAGGATTACCCCTAATTTGTTCATATTTATTACTATTTGTTTTACTATTCATTTGCATGTATATATTGTGCTCTGATTTGGGACTGTTCCTTGTGTTGTGAGATAAGTCCTACGCCCGGACTAGTGACATTATTATAGGATGGGGATATATTCGATGAGGCTTATAGGGAGTGAATCCCGACCAAGCTGATTCGAGAATCACCGCTCAGTTGAGACCTTTTCGAAAATGGTTCGGTCGAACGAGTAATCGTGAAAACTTCTTCCATGGTCGATTGGAGTCTGTGATATTGAGGACCGTAGTACCTTAACACCACCTTGGCCTTATTTAGGACGTAGTGCGGGAGCTATGTGGGAGTAATCCTACAACGGCTGCTACGCGATACTACACTCAAAAGAGGTTCTCTTGAGAATATTATTAACCCCCGAGTCAATCGGAAGGTTGATGATATCCGAAAGATGGGCTGATGACTTTGGGCACTTTGTAGAACCTTGTTCGGCAGGTACAACTAACCTATAGTACACTCCTTTTGGGATGGGTAGACCTTGACTCCGCTCACGTTCCTTTAACCTAGGACTTTGTGTGTTTTCATGCATTGCATCCATAAAGCATCTCATTGCATTGTATTTCATGGAGTTCAAATATCATTTATGGATATCGCGGGATACCATAAATAAAAAAATAAAATGAAAAACCAAGAAAAAGATTTCCTTGGTACCCCACGACATTCGTAAATGTTTGAATTCCATGAAATCTTCATTTGCATTCACATTTTAGCATCATACTTTTGCATTGCATGTGTCTCCCGATTTCTCATACTCGGTTCTCTCACCCTCCAGTTTTGTCACCCTGAGTTCTCTGCATCAACACGACCCTTCAAAAGAATGGAAGATCAAAACCAAGAGATCAACCGTGTCAGCCATGAACTCGAGGATCTTCGAGGAAGTGTAGGGAAGATTTTGGAGATGCTACGAGCTCTTAGTGTGAAGGTGGATGCTCAGTCTACTGTTGTTTCTGAGACTACTAATACCGTTATGAAATCTCAACCAGCTTTTACTGTCGAGAATGTACCTCCTCACGGTCTTCAATCCGGTTTGGTGCCTCCCAGTGCTCAACCAGTTCGACGAGCTACCCCTCCAAAGTGCAAAACTCCTAACTCCAACCATGGTAAAGGACCTGCACGTTCGAGGAATCGCAAAATGGATACTCCTCAACCTTGGCAACATCAGCAGAATTATGTTCAAGGTTATCCGCTCCCATATGTTCAACAACCCTATGTAGCTACTGTTGCACCTCCTTTCGATCAGCAGTTTCCTACATACCAGCCTCTGCAGTCAGCTCCGGTATATCAAGCGCCGGTTCATCAACAACCTTCCGGTTATCCGCCCATGCAAGTTCCTGTCAACCGTCAACGAGTGCCCAACGCTCCTGTTCATCAGCAATCACAGGATCAGGTTCCTTATCCCCGTAAGAGTCAGTATAAGCCTTGTCCTCCAATTCCGATGGCTTTCACTGAGTTATACCCCCATTTGGTACAACAAGGACTGATTACCACCTGTGCTTTGGGTCCTCCACCTAATCCATTACCTGCAAGTTACAACGCTACCGCTCATTGTTTATTTTATGAGGGTGCGCCCGACCATGATCTAGAGAATTGCTATGCTCTTAAGAAAGTTGTCAGAGATTTGCTAGAAGCGAAGAAGTTGTCTTTTAGCAATGCTCAGCCGAAGATCGAGACTCCTCTCGGGGTCCCTCACTTGTCGGGTTCGAATTCTGCAAAGCATGCTACTCCTGTGGCAAATCAGTCGAATCCAGTAATTATTCAAAGGCCTAGCTCGCTTCATTTCAGTAACCCTCAAGATGATACGACCGGGATCAACAAAGAATCTGGGAAAGTTATTTTGAAGCAACGACTGAAAACTGTTGAAGATGTGACCGACATAACTGGGGCAAGCCATGACGACTCACAGTGGTCGTAAACCAGACGTCCTTTTCCATTGAGGCTCCGCCAAAGGAAACTGTTGCTCTTAGATTTCATAAACATTTAGAAGGATTTTTCCGACAGTTCATTTATATGTATTTCTCTTTGATTAAGCATATTTAGCATGTACGAACTTGTTTATCTTCGATTAATTAATGCAACGCATATGTTTGTCTTGAATAAATCCATTCGTTTCACTCATTCAAAAAAAAAACGTTTTCATAAATCATAATGCCAACTTTACCCGATCTCTTGTTCTGATGGAGAATTAGGGGGAGGATGTCGAACCCAAAACGTCAGATTTCTTGTCGTATGCTTTCGATTGAAACCCGCTGATGATGTAAGGCATTGTTTCAAATCCCAAACACTGGAGGTATAAGGATGTTAATCCCTAGTCAACCCTTTGAGCCTTGAAGTAGGAGTTTTTCTTTCTTTTTAAGAACCTTCATCCTAACCTGGGGCAGGGTAGGTTTCAGTTAAACCGATCGAGCGCTTAGACTCTTAAAAAGGAAGAGCAAACCTTCGAGAATTTATCCTTAGCATCTTAAGAAGTCCAATACAATGACTATCCCTCGGTTACCTAAGGAGTGGGGCAGTCACGAGCCTTTCGAAAGATTTACACGACTTGTGCATAAAAGAATATTCAAAAAAATAATAAAAGCCCACTAAGTCAAAACCTATGAAGGAGACTTAGGAAAAACTGGGGCATCCCGCTGGACTCCAAAGTCAAATCAATAGACGCTGTCCAGGCAAAAGTTGGGGAATAAGAACAACAAACCAGTAGTTTTTAGAACCCCTATAAAGAACAAGGTCGTGTGACCAATTGCCAAAAGAAATAGGTGAGTGACTGCCATGTCCAAAGCCTTGATAAGTTCCCGACCATAGCAAATCCGCTTGAGATATGAGCGTTCGTATCCGGTTAACTGAATTAGGATTGGAGAACATCACGAAGAATGGGTGGGTACAAATATAACTTTGAGCCTTTATCCTTTGTTTCTTAAACCGTGAACCAAGCCAAGATACAACCTTTGGAAGACCTAATTGAAGTAGGACTTCGGTTGAAAGCATACTCGATAAGATCACGTTTCCTGACTCCTACGAGCTATGCTCAGAACAAAATTTCATGTTGGCATTATAATTAAAACTTATATCCCGATTAGTGATTTCGGTCACAAGTTATTGCGATATCTTTTTCAAAACAAAAATTCAAGACAAATATATGTGTGCATTGACAAGCTCAGGATAGGCATTTCAGGCATGACGATTTTGCTTGATATCTTAGAGGGTTACATATGGATATAGCCCGTGAAACTTGAAGATCTTGCTAAACAGGGGCAGGCAGTTTCCCAATTCGCTTACCAACGCGAGGCCGACGTTCTTAAGAGCTATTTCTCAAAGACCTCATCGTGACACGATTAACTTGTGCCAATTACGTCAAGACCTGACAAATCTCTCAAAGAGTTTGAAAACAGTGGGGCAACCAGACTCCGTGTTCTCTATAAAATTCTCTTGGGATGACCATACCTCACAACGCAAGTATCCTGGGGCACCGTGTTTTTTAAAGAAACAAATGGCGACTACTATAAGGTCCTTCGAGATCAAAACCATGTGGTTTCACGATTTTCTTCATGCACCCGATGGATTTTACTCACGGCGGCCTTCATTCCCCAGTAAATCTCAGTGTTGCAACAGGCTCCTAAACTATTGCCTCATCACAGTCCCCAGAGAGACTATAAGCTGACAACTTTTTCTTGAGTAACTCGAAAGTGTCCCTCAGGTTTTCTTCTCCCCATGTGAAGACGTGATACTGTACACCCAAGCAGATTACCTTCTCCCCAGAGAATTCAGAACTTTAAAACCAGATTTGGTTCTACCATTGATCTTTCTTACCCATGATTGACGTATTGGTTGCAGAGAACGCAGGTTATTTCCGTCGAGATGTTTATTTCATCTCTTGTCCCGTCTCTAGTCTGTTTCGTCAGCATACGCAAGGGCATAAGCATCACATGCCTATTTCATTACATATTCATTACATACTCATTACATATCCAGTGCATATTCATTACATATTCATTACATACTCATTACATACTCATTTCATAACATCTTGCATACATAAACATTAACATACATAGACATTAACATACATTCACATTAACATATGCATTAACATATGCATTAGCATTCACAGGTTCATTGTGTTTCACCATCATTTGGTTGTTACCGCCGAGTAACTGGGTTCGTCCATTCCCTCCAAATAGATTGTCAGCCCTAAGCATAAAATACTTACTTGTTTCCAGTTTCCCCACAGAGCTCGATCCTCGTGGATGACGGTTACTTCAGCTATCTTTCCTCACCAGGATAAGATATTTACCCTCCGAGATCATTCCCTCGATGGAGTCTTGATTACCAGTCTTCTTTCTAGCTCAATCCTAGATTGAATCTCAGTCATGTTGGTCGTCGAGCCCAACCGGACGTGCATTTATTTTGCACCATCTAAAGGTTTTCACCATACCCTGACAGATACGCGACTATCTCGCTTGAGAAGTTTATCGCTGTACCCGGACGTGCATTTGTTTTGCACTATCTTTCAAGAAAATCAACTACAATCCTTTACAGATACACGCCAGTTCACGCCTGGAAAAACATCGGTACAACACTTTACAACACTTTACATCTTACAACATCGGTATACAACATTTCTCACCTAAGAAGCCGATCCTATCTTCGTTATGACTCGCAGCAAATGGCCATCTCCATGGAGCAGTTGGGCTTCCATTTACCTGTCGTCTTGAAGTATGGGGGGTTTTGAACCAAATCGTATTCAGGAGAGCACGATCTTGAAATACGGGGAGGTTTGAGCGGAATCATATTCAGGAGAGCACAATTCTGAATTATGAAGAAGTTCATTTACCCTTTAGTAAAAGAAGGAGCGGAATCATATTCAGGAGAACACGATTCTGAAGTATGAGGATGTTCAGTTCACCCTTTTCATATTCAGGAGAGCACGATTCTGAAGTATGAAGAATTTCATTTACAAGAAAGAGCCGAATCATATTCAGGAGAGCACGATTCTGAAGTATGAGAATGTTCAGTTCACCCTTTTCATATTCAGGAGAGCACGATTCTGAAGTATGAAGAATTTCATTTACAAGAAAGAGCCGAATCATATTCAGGAGAGCACGATTCTGAAGTATGAGTAAGTTCAGTTCACCCTTTTCATATTCAGGAGAGCACGATTCTGAAGTATGAAGAATTTCATTTAGAAGAAAGAGCCGAATCATATTCAGGAGAGCACGATTCTGAAGTATGAGTAAGTTCAGTTCACCCTTTTCATATTCAGGAGAGCACGATTCTGAAGTATGAAGAATTTCATTTACCCGAAAGAGCCGAATCATATTCAGGAGAGCACGATTCTGAAGTATGAGGAAGTTCAGTTTACCCTTTTCATGTTCAGGAGAGCACGATCTTGAAGCATGAAGAAGTTTATTTATCCTTCAGTAAGAGAAGAATCAGAATCGTATTCCAGGCGCCGACCTCAAATGCGAGAAGATTTATTTATCAGATAAGCAGCAGCCTCTTTATTTGAGTGCTTATCCATTTTGGCATATAAGTCCCTTCCAACGATGAGTGACAATTCTCCCTCGAGAAGCTTATCAGGGAATTTCCCATTAAAGTCCATTTATTTTGGCATACAGCCGGTCTTTACCCTGTATATTTGATACGGATTTCTGAAAAGTCCATTCGATCCCATCACGAAGGATAGTTTATAGAAGCTTGGATGTTATTCTTTGCTCAATGCTCCAGCAGTCTGTAATCGATCTTGCAAGCCGTGTAGATCCTGTTATTATTAAACATTCCCAAATGGAAGTCATCTCATAAGTGCCCTCTCCATTTAAGAACCTTATTCCTAAAGTCCATTTATTTTGGCATACAGCCGGTCTTTACCCTGTATATTTGCTACGGAGTTCCGAAAATGTCCGTTTGATCCTGTCACGAGGGATAGTTTACAGAAGCTTGGATGTTATTCTTTGCTCAATGCTCCAGCATTCTGTAATCGATCTTGCAATCGTACATGATCCAGTTTTACTTTTAGATTCCCCAGTGGAGGCCGTCTCATAGGTGCCATCTCCATTTGAGAATCTCGTTCCTTTTCTAAAAAAGACAATTGGTCGTGTTCGCACCAGTTGACCATCATTTTTAGAATTCCCCAGTGTTGTACTGTGTCCCGGCGCGTCGTTTTCCCCGGTGTGTTCTTCTCGTAGCGTCTGTCCCTGTGTCGTTGTGTTCGTCAGCATTTTCGCATTCATCATTCCAGCATACGCATCATATCATATTCATGGCATCATCTGCATTAAGCTGTTCCCGCTTTGTCCATGGCATTGCATATCGTCGCATATAAGGGCAAAATTTTCGGTTATCTATATTTAAATCCCTCCACCATGATTCCTCGAGTCTCTGCCACTCGAATCACCCGATGAAGTTATTTAAATAGGGGCAACTGTAATACCCCAAATTTTGCCCTAAGATTTGTCGTCGCATTTCATTGCATTTTTATTGCATTTAATCAATTACTAACAAATTTGTGTAGTCGTTTGACTTTTTGCAGGTAAATATCATATGGCATGCATTTTTTTTCTAAAAAGTAAAAATGACACAATTGGCAGGAGGACATGTGTAAGGAGTTATGAGTGTGAGAGGTTGAGAGTTCGAATCTCACCTTTGTCATTTTTTTTGTTTTTTATTATTTTTACTCTAAATTTTTCTATCTTTCATTAAAAAAATAACAAAAATAGTTTTTTATTATTATTTAATTATTATTTTCGTATTTTAATTAAATCATTTTTTAAAATATTATTTTTTTCACTTTTTTCTAAATTATTCATAAAAATATCCAAAAAATCATAAAATAAAAATATTGAAATTTTTTTTGTTCTTTTTATAATATTTTTGATTTTAGGAATCAATAGGATTATTAGTTTTTATTTTAAGTTTATTTTAATTATTTTAAATTATTTAAATTTTATTTTTTCTTAACTAATTATTTAGTTTGGGCTTTAAAATGGGCTTTAGGGACATTATTGACAATTTAGTGTTAACCCTAATTTGTTCCCTATATATACATGTGTTGCCTTGTTGGAAAAAAGGGGAGAATGAAAAAAACCTAAGAGGAGTGAGTGCCGTTTGCCGTTATTTAGTTTTCTTCTTCATCCATTACTATTGTTTCTTTTTCTTCATCGTTTACCGTTATTTCTTTTCCTTCATCTATTACTGTTGTTTCTTTTTCTTCATCTTTTACCGTTATTTCTTTTTCTTCATCTATTACCGTTATTTCTTTTTCTTCATCTATTACTGTTACGTTTATATATATAATTTTTAAATTGTTAGAGTTTATATATATATAAGATTAATTTTTGATCGAATTATGTCGATACGATGTTTGCACATTTGTGTGCATGACGCGTGACATTTGTGTTAGTTCGATCTGGTTGCGATGATCGCATTTTTGTGTGAGCAATAATACTGTTTTTTGCTTAATTTCTTTTTCTTTGCGATAAATTTTGTTTCGTCCGATTTAGATCTGGTTGCGATGAGCGCATTTCTGCGTTAGCAACATGGTTGGGTTATTTGGCACATTTAAAATTCATTATTGCTTTATTATTATTATTATTATTATTATTATTAGTATTATTATTATCATTATTTATTATTATTATTATCATTATTATCATTATTATTACCATTATTATTATTATTATTGTTATCATTAATTTATTAAAACTTGTTATAATATAAAAATCTGTTTTTTAAAATAAATAACATTAACATCTTTTCCAAATTAATATGAAAACCTATTATTTTTAAGAAAAACTTTTTTTTTAGATAAATTTAAAATAATAACTAAAATCTTTTTTTTAAAATAATAACTAGAACCGTTATTTATTTTATTTTATTATTGTTCAATTCAAATTTCATTATCATATTGTATCTGCTCCTCTCATGTAACCTCGCGAACTTAACAATCGCTCTTTAAATTCTGCCTTTAAATTTCTGCTTGCATGGTTTAAATTATGACATTATCTCTCTGTTTGCATGATTCAATTATCTCACGCGTTTACCATTATTTCTGTCACATTGCACACATCCGAAGGTTAGGTCTAACTGTTTGGCCGCCGCGCCAATAGTCTGTAAAACTTCACACATTCAATTTCAAATCCTCAAAACTACAAACTACAAACCCTAATTTTCACAAATGCCTCGCCGCAGGCAAGATTACAATTTTACCCCTAGCATTAGGTCAAAGAGCCGCCGCGCTCAGTTTAGGGTTTCCCGCCGTGGAATCCCTAATTTAACCCTAATTACAACTTAACAATTCAACATAGAGATTTGGAGTTTCTACACTCCACGTAAGCGTGTCCTTAAGACATGTTTATTCCCCGTGAGACCTTGACCACAGTCAAGAAGTCTCTAACCTCCCTTTTGAGGGGAACTACGATTACTCTGATTCCACTCCCGTAAGGATACGTAGGCACAAGATGCGATGTCTTGCCGAGTAAACTTAGAACTAACCCCTTAGGTCTCTTTTCTCACTTTTAATCCTTTGTACATATATCTTAAGCAAATAAATAAAGCAAATAGTAAACATTTGAACAAAAGGTTCCCGTAGAGTACTACGGAAGTTTAGGGTGCTAATACCTTCCCTAATTTTAACCAACCCCCGAACCCTAGATCTTTCCCCGCATTGTGTTTACGATGCAAAATAGGTTTTCCCTCTTTTGACCTTTTCCTTCGGATAAATCAAAGAGCGGTTGTGAATTGAATTGTGATTCAAACTAATTAATAGTTTGTGATCCTATTTCCACCGCAACACATTGGATATTCCAAAGTGGAAATGGGATAGTATATCAAAGGATTTTATTATGGGGTTGCCGAATACGCTAAGAGGTCATAATGCCATTTGGGTGATTGTTGATATGCTTACTAAATCTGCTCATTTCACCGATTGATATTAGTTATCCTTTGGAGAAGTTAGCCGAGATTTATGTTCGTGTGATTGTGAAGTTGCATGGAGTCCCTAAGAGTATTGTATCAGACAGAGATCCTAGATTTACTTCAAGGTTTTGGGAGAGTTTGCAAAAGGCTTTGGGTTCTAAGCTGAGATTGAGTTCGGCTTATCATCCACAAACAGATGGTCAAACCGAGAGAACGATTCAGTCGTTGGAAGATTTTTTGCGTGCTTGTGTACTAGAGCAAGGTGGTGCTTGGGATAGTTATTTAGAGTTGATTGAGTTCACCTACAATAACATTTTTCACTCAAGTATTGGTATGGCACCATTTGAGGCTTTGTATGGTAGGAGATGTCGAACACCTTTGTGTTGGCATGAAACTGGTGAGAAGTCGGTTGTTGGGCCGGAGATGGTACAACAAACGACGGAGAAGGTGAAGTTTATTCGTGACAAGATGAAAGCTTCTCAGAGTAGGAAGAAGAGTTATCATGACAAGAGAAGGAAGGATCTTGAGTTCCAAGAGGGCGACCATGTGTTCTTGAGAGTTACACCGGTTACGGGTGTGGATCGTGCCTTGAAGTCGAAGAAGTTGACTTCTCGTTTTATAGGTCCGTATCAGATTATTGCACGAGTGAGTGTTGTGGCGTATCGTGTGGAGATGCCTCCGAATCTTTCGAATTTGCATGACGTGTTCCATGTTTCGCAACTTCGGAAGTATGTTCTGGATCCGTCACATGTTATGCCTATGGACGAGGTTGAAGTAAGAGATAATCTTATGGTTGAAGTTTCACCGATTAGGATCTTGGATCGTAAAATTAAGAGGCTAAGGGGCAAAGATGTTGTGCTTGTGAAAGTAGCATGGGGAGGTGCTGCAGAAGGCAACATGACTTGGGAATTGGAGAGTAAGATGCGGAAGTCGCATCCGAAATTGTTTGGATCAGGTAATATTTTCGAGGATGAAAATTTCCAAAGTAGGGGAGAGTTGTAACGCCCCGATTCTGAATTTCCCATTTTGTTGAGTCTTTTAATTTATTTTGATTTAATTATTCTTTTAATTGTGGAATTTGAACATTAATATGTTATGTGTGCTTATTATGTTATTTTATTATTCGGAGAGTTTTGGGAATTAATTAGAGGGTATTTTAGATAATCCTTAATTAGTTAATGTTTGAGAGAAATAGAATAGAAAGAGTATAAGTGGAAATAGAGAGAAAAGAAAAGAAATAGAATAGAAAGAGTATAAGTGGAAATAGAGAGAAAAGAAAAGAAATAGAAAGGAAAGAAGAGAGAAGAGAAGAGGGAGAGGAGAAAACCTAGAATCATCAAGAATCAAACTTCTAAGCTGCAATTAATCGGGTAAGGGTGTGAAGCTTTATTATTCTTTCGATGTATATGATTATGTATGTTTCTATTGGTTTGCTTTTGGATTAGGGAGAGTTTTGCTCATTTTCCGTTTTAGGTTGAATTTGATTTAATCGTTAGAAACCGAGTTTTTACGGTTAAAAATGAGGATAAGTAGTAGAGTTTAGTCGAGGGATGTCGAACTAAAGCTGATAGAATGAGTTGAGATTGAATCGGGTAGATTTCGATGAATTTCGGAGTTTTGGACAGTGAGGATTCTGAGTTCACAGACCCTCGCTAGCACGTTCGCTAGGCGAGCAGGTCGCGAGCATTCACTGGGCATTTGATGTGGCGAGCTAGTAGCGAACCGTCCCAGACTTGGGCATAATGGTTTTGGTGATTCCTCGCTGGTAGCGAAGGGGGTAGCGAGCATTCGCTAGGCCTTTGCTGAGCGAGTGTGGTAGCGAACCAACTCAGAGGCTTCTGTTTGCCTTCGCGAGCACGTTCGCTAGGCGAACAGGAAGCGAGTACTTGCTAGGAGTTCACTAGGCGAACAGGGTAGCGAGCGTAGCAGAATGTTATTTTCTTGTGTTTTCACTTCCATGTCGATCCTTCGATTCACGTGTGATTAATCCTTCTTATTATGCATAGTTGTGTGTGTGATATGAAATGCTGTGGGTAGCCGTATGACGTGAATCCTAGATTGTGAATCGTGAAGTGTGAAATGTGGCCGTTGGGCAATTTTGTGCAATTGTTTGAATTGAGTGAAAATGCATGATTAAATATTCGTGTATATGTATGCATTTCAAGAATGTGTGGAGTCGTTTTGCATATGAAGCATCATGATTGCATTTTTGTGTGTCTGATCCCACGTAGGATCTGCAGTAACCTCGTGTGCCCTTGTGGGGTGTGAGCGATGGGTTGTCTTTGATCCCTAGGAGGATATGCAGAAACGATCGTGTGCCCTTGTGGGGTGTGAGCGATAGTTTATATTGATTCTGTGGAGAATTTGCAGAACGATTGTGTGCCCTTGTGGGGTGTGAGCAATCCTGAAACATCGTGTGCCCATGTGGGGTGTGAGCGATGGGTGAACATCATAGGCCCGACGGAGAGTTACTTCGGTAACGAGCGATGGTTCCTTTGGTTCTTCAATTGAACCTGCTGAATGAGTCGGTACCACATTTGCATCTGCATAGAGTCGTGAGTCAGTCTCTATGAGTGCATTATTATCTTCATATGATATATCGGTGTAATGAACATAGTTGTATATGTTTAGTGGTGAATGTTTGTGTGGTGGATATGTTTGGTGAATTATATACGTGTTGCGATATGTATATGATTGAATTGTGATGTATTGCGGTGAGAATTGTGGTATGTGTATTCTATGTAGGTGTATATATATATATATATATATATATATATATATATATATATATATATATATATATATATATATATATATATATATATATATATATATATATATATATATATATATATATATATATATATATATATATATATATATATATATATATATATATATATATATATATATATATATATATATTATATGCATTGTTATGATAATGTTTCTCACCCTTCTGCTGTTTTATGATGCTCTATGAGGCATTGCAGAGTAGGTTGCTGGAGGTCCTTTGTGAAGCGTGGCTTCATTCTTTTTGGTCGGTTGGCTCTAATATGTAGCACCGGGTAGTTAGGATTTCTTTTGGTTCTTTTGTGATACATCTGTGTATGTATCTGCCGAAATGTTTTGTAAACATGATTTATGACTTAAATTAAACTGTTTATGTATACACTATTTATATGGATGAAGTGATTCAATGTTTAGATGTTTCCGCTTTTATTCTAAATATTGATGTGTGGGTTTTAAGGACTAAGTTCCTTCGTGGTGATTTACCCTTTGTTGCATATCTTTATGAGCAGGTGTTGTTTGAGTTTTTTTGAATTTCCTGGATAATGTGACGTACCTCTTTTATATCATGTGTTGATTTATACTCTGATGAAAATTTTTATTAAGTGCCTAAATGAATTAATTGTTTATTTGGGGTATAGAAAGGGGGTGTTACATATCATTGTCAGATAACCCAAGAGGAAGTTATGTGTGTGCGAGGTGTCCTAAACTAATCCACGAGTAAAAGTAGGACAAAATCTTCTTGTTAGAGTTTTTGTACATAGTCCAAGTTCCTTTGCTCGGAAAAGTAACCAACAGTCCACCAATTTAGGCTTTTAGGGTTTCGATATATTATTAGTATGTTTTCAAAAAGTATGAGTAAGATATGATGAAGATGATTATGAATATGATATGATGAATAACAATATCAATAATAATATAATCAAGATAATATCAATAATAGTATATGAACAATGATATAATAAGATCAAGATATATTGACGAAAAAGTAATCCATAATATATTGACAGAAATTAAAGTTACTGGTTAGTTGTTATTGAATGAATTGGGTCGACTTTAGCGCTAAACCATCGTATCATGATCTATTACGAAGATCATAGTATAGGAGGTTACGCAAGTTGATATTTATGCTAAAACAAGATGGAGAAATGATATTGAGGATTATTCTCGAAAGAAATCGTGCCACACGAAAATAAAACGTGACGGTCTCGTCTTAATCACAAACTCGTGCCAATTAATTGAAGATAACCTATCACGATCCCAAAGTATAGACATATTTGAAATAACTAAGGTTAAACAACCTCAACCAATCAACATTCGTCAATAGAAAGACTTCATGGGCCAAAATGAAATCAAAGAAAAGAATAAAAAAGAAAATGAGAAATAAATAGAAATTAATATAAATTGAAACCATAAGATGGATGGGTCTAGATAGAATATAAAAAAAATAAACAAGAAATTAATAGTAAAATTATTAGAACTATTATCTAGGAAAACTTAGAAAATAAAGTAGTGAGATAATATTAAAACAAATTGAGAAAATAACATAAAAACAAAGGGTGTGCTGCATTTACAGGGGTGGTAAATAGGTGGTAATCAAATGGGTTTAAAGCTCATACCCTCATAAAAAAAGCACGGTTAGGAGAGGGAAAAAAAGAAGAAAAAAAGGTGGTACAGGGGATAAAATCAGAACGGACCTTTGAGCCCAACATCCCATGCTACACGGATCCACAACAAGTGTTCAAGAGAAACAGAAACAACACCAAACTTTATATTAAAAACAAGAAACACCGTAGTAATTCTTTTCTCCACTAATGAAGCCTTATCATCACCAAGCCATGGTTTAAAAAGTCCCATAAACAAGATCCATCCTTTTTAAAATAAAATGACAATAAACATGAAATCAATGCAACGAAATCGCGGAAACGAATCAAAGACGACCAACAAAATTAAAAGTGAAAGAACACTTCCAAAGAACAAAATCCTCAAACCTACAACCTTCGTTCGCCTTGCTTTCTCTTCTCTTCATTTCTCCCTCTCTGCCTCGATTTGATCTTGAATAGGTTTTGTTTGGGTTATTCTATTGTTGTTGGTTGTTTAAAGAAGAAAGGTTGGAAGAAGGTGGGTTGAGTGGGTTGAAGATTTGTGTTTATTAGGATTTTTGGGTTATGGAAAAAATCGAGTAAAGGTTCTTCTACTTCAGAGAGCTTGACATTTTTGAGAGAATTTATTTATATCAATTCAAGAGATTAGAATGGGATTGAAATATAATTCTCTTGTGCTATAGATTTTCCATTTTGGTGCGTATATGTGATGTAGTTTTTGTCGCTTATAGAATTTTGGTTGTACAGGTTGGTCGATTTGTGTGGTTGTAAAATTAGTGGATGGAAACAATGAGTGAGACAGGTCGTATTTTGGCACCTTGTGAGAACTTGTTGAGGATTATCTAGTCATTGTAATGGCTCATGGTTTATGACTACGTAATTACAGTACACGATTATGTTGTGTGAATTGTGGATATTATGTAGAATCATGTGCAATGTTGTAGTTTATGGGAATATTAGATGTATTGATGCTTTTGTTTTTGAAACTTGATGTGCGATTGTGTATCGTGTTTTGCACAGGTGATTTGGTTTTGCAGGGTGTTAAGTCTTGTATGGTAGCATGTTGCACTTTGGTGTGAAGGCTTTGTGGTTTAAAAAATGAATGTATGGTGAATCATGTTGTGTGGGTATTGATGGTGCGTCATGGTATGGTTCATGACTTGGGAGGGTTGACAAATTAATACAGGTGTGTAATTGATCATGGTTGAGGGTCATGCTACTGCGTGTTAAAGGTAGGAAAACACTTAGAAGGGGGGGGGGTTGAATAAGGGGTTTTCAAACAAATATGACAATAGAAAATAACAAGTTATTTTTATCCTGGTTCCTTTGAACTCAAACTACTCCAGTCCACCCGGCCAAGGTGATTTCGCCTCTCTCAAATGAGGACTTAATCCACTAAATCAAAACTTGATTACAATGATTTCCACTAAGACAACTGTCTTAGTCTTCTTAAGAATACTAACCACAACTTGGTCTCTCAAGGAACTTTTACAAAGAGTAAAATACAAATGTGTTTAAGGTGCTTCTAAAAAGCTATTATCACAACTGTGATTTACACAAAATGAAGAACAGATAAAACTTAGTGTTTTATGAAAGTTTGTTTGAATATTTTCTTTGATTGCTTCTTTGAATTCTTTCTTTCAAAATGTTGTAGCAAATTGTTGTGAATCGTTGTAGTTTGAAGTGTTTATGAAGACTTCTCTATATACACCACTTTCTCAATAGTGTGTAGAAGAAAGTACTGTAGGATGTAGACAGGAAGGACAAATACTTCATCTTGATTTGACATTCCCTTTTTGCTTGAAATCCTGTGTCATGCACGAATGAGAAATAGTACCGTTGGTAGACCTTGGGTTTAACAACGTCTCTTTCTTGAACACTTCTTTTTCAAAAGAACATATATGAAAAATAATCTTTCATCAGATCCTCTGATGTTGTTCCTTGTTCTTCTTATCAGAGTCTTGCAGCAAAGTGCTTAGCGTGAACTATTATCAGAGTTGACTTGATTCGGAGCCTCTGTACTTGCAGCATTTAGTTCTCAGAGTCTTCTGAATATTCTGAGTTTTTATAGTCTGCGCTCAGAGTCTTCTGTAGGTAATGCTTTCAGAGTCTTCTGCTTCAGAGTCTTCTTCAGCAAGCGCTTCAGAGTCTTTTGTGCTGCGCTTCAGAGTCTTATGCAGTGTTTCAGAGACTTCTGCAGTGGCACTTCCTATGCTTAGAGCTTAGTGTTATATTGTTCAGAGCTTTGCTTTAAATCATGTTTGGAGGAATTCTTTGTCTTTAGATGAATATTTATTTGATATCTGGAAAAAAAAACACTTGAACAAAATTAGGGTATATATTTTCTTATACAAAATTTCATTAATGTTATCATTAAAACATTGAGATATCTTAAGAACCAATATGTGTTCTAATAATATCCCCCTTTTTGATGATGACAAAACCTATATGAAATTTTGTTTAAAACATGGAAAATATATCTCCCCCTGAAATGAATACTTAGAAAAAATAAACACTTCCTTTTCGTCATTAGTATTCTTTCCAGAGTCAGAGTTTAGCTTTGTAGACTTTCTCAGAGTTTGTTCAGAGTTACTTCTAAGGATATTATCAGATGAGAAGTTTTTAGCTCTGAAACACTTTATTCAATATTAGTTGTATTTTAACATGTATGAGTTACCATTTGGTATCTATTTATAAGAATAATCAAAATTTCCATTTTCTCCCCCTTTTTGTCATATCAAAAAGTGATTTCAGAAGAAAAAAAATCATTTAAGACAAAAAAGTATCAGAGCAAGAAAACAATTAACAGATAATCAGAAGAGAAGCAATAAGATGTATTTATTCAGAAGATAACAGAAACAAGTAAAAAAAACATAGATGTGCATAGACAAGAAAAACAACTAAGAAGGACGAGAGGCTATAATCTTTAGAAGCTCAGTTATCTCAGAAGTTTGTACTTCCTGCTTTTCCATCCAAGTCTTTATCTCAGAAGTAGATTCATCTTGCTTGGCCATCCAAGTCTTGATCTCTTTTGTTGTCTTCTCTTGCTTGACCATCCAGGTTTTAATCTCAGAAGTTGCAGCCTCTTGCTGAGCAACCTTTTCCTTCATGTCTTCAGAAACTTTAACTTCTTCAGATTCTGTCTTCAAACCTGTTGATTCTGGAGTGACCACTGAAGCAGATGCTGGCTCTAAATCCATATCAGAAGGCTCATTAGAAGCAGGAGTCTCTTCAGAGATAGCAACCTCTGTGAAAGCTTCTTCAGGCTGAGGAATTATACTTATCTGAAGTGCAGCAGTTTCTTCAGATTCTGAATTCACAACCTTTTCAGGTGTGTTTTCCATAAACTGAGTAGGAGTTCTGCTTACACCCAGAAGAGCAAATTTTACAGCTTCAAAAAAGTTCTCTTGAGCATCTACAGAACAAGCAGTTTGAAGATTCTCATACACAAAGTTGAACCTTCTTCTTAAAGTCGTCCAAAATACTTCAGAATCATGAGGATTCACTCTACTCAGGCATCTTTCCCTAGCAATAGACAACCACATCTGCATTTCTGTTTCAAAACCATATAACAGTTTCCCAACATCTGATCTAGGTGTGGGTTTAAGGAGAGCTTCTAAGAAGGTTTCCTTAGGGTTAACAGAAGGTGTAGGTTCAGAAGATGAGGATTGTTCTGAGGAAAGAGGAGGTAGGGGAGTAAGAATGGTGAAATTCTGGTATGCAGATCACATGTGTTCCAAGAACATTGATCTCTGCTCAACAAGGATGAGGACAGACCATGGCCAATTTAAATTTCTTTAAATTGTCCCAATGTCATGATCAATGTCACGACTTCTGTTGTGACATATGCAGTCTGTCATGCTATTTATCTAACCATTTAAAGTACAGAATTGTAAATGCAGAAAGATAAATAACACAGTAATTATTCACCCAGTTCGGTATCAACAACACCTACATCTGGAGGCTACCAAGCCAGGGAGGAAATTCACTATTAGTAGAATCAATTCAAAGTCAAACCTCCAGTTTGCACTTCTCACTTAATCTCTACCCAATGACACTTCAGCCTAGAGAAAGTCTAGCACCTGAGTATACCCACTCACTCCCCCTCAATCAGACAACATTGATATCAAACAATTACACAAACAGTATGAAGAGACACTTCATACACACCTTGATCTTCCTTCACAACTTTGATCAAGGAACTCACACACTCTTCCTTCACAGCTTCGAGTGAGACACAACTTAGAATCTACCTAACCAAAACAATCATCCACCAGACAATTGCTTGGATTACAAGTATTCCTAAACAGACTTTACAAGTGAAGACTAGCCTTTTTCAATTACAAATATGTCTACCTCAATGTATCAAAAGATACAAAGGGTGAATTACACACAAGGGACTCTCAACCCTAGACCTCTATTTTACACTCTGATTTTTCTTGATGTGAGTGCTTACTTTTCCCTTGCTTTTGCGCCTCCTTTTATAGCACTGCAGGCTGGGCTTGGGTTGTGTAGAAGTAACAAATATTAGTTTTAACAAAATAAAACTAATTTCCATAATTCAAGGTGCTGTCCAACTAGGTCATGGCATGGTCAGCATTGCCTTGAATCTCTCTTGAGATAACTCAGGGGTCATAACAAGTCTCCCGAAATCTAGCCTGAGATAACAGAAAACCAACATGCTTGCACGACTGATGTCATACGATCAATGTCATGACATTCAGTATGGCATCCACTCTTTTGCAGATTTTTCTTTGCACCAAACCTGGCTTCACCCAATCTTCTCTGCAGAATACCATTAGAAACAAGTATATTCAAGTTTCCTAAAAGGTCTCCAAGATCCTTTTATGAATACTAATACAATCTGTTGTTGTTCCTAATCCATCTCCTTGACATATTTACTAATGAGGTATTTTCAACATGGTCCCATTAATCCAAACCAATTCTGTCAAGAGATATACACTAGTAACTCCTTCTGTTGTCATGCAACGATGTCCTGCTTAAGACACATGACAGTACACCTCACTCGCTACCTGTGAGGAGCTTCATCACAACTTAACTCGTTGTGGCTGCACACCTCATACTGCCTGTGAGGAACTTCATCACAGCTCAACCTGTGAGGAACTAGGCTACTGCTGACCCATAGCAGTGCCTGTTGTGCCAAACAGTTATGTCATTACTTTGGAAATGACATCCATGACAGCAGTCCTTTCTTCAGCCTCTGACAACAGTTCTTTCTTCAGCCTCTTCTAGATCCTGCTTCCTCTTGCTGTACTCGACCTTGATGTCAGCCTCTGCTAGCTCCTGTTGCACATAGCTCTTTTTGCATCCATAACAATAGTTATGTCATATGCTTTTGTTAGCTCCTGCTGCACAGAGCTCCTGCTGCACCAGATGTCAACCCATGACAGCAGTTCTGTTATTCACATGTCATTACTTTGGTAATGCCATCCTGTTCAAAACACATGACATCACTACTGTCATTAACCCCTGCTAGCTCTTCCTACTCCTGCTGTTTCTCACACATGACAGTAGTTCTGTCATGACAGCAGATGGATGTCACGACATTCAGCATTCACATTAAACCACTCCATAGCAGTTCTTTCACCAGCTCCTGCTTGCTCCTTTAGCGATGTCATAACTATGGTAATGACATCCTACTTAACGTTAGTGCAGAGTCATGTTTTACCATAATTTATCCAATCATAGTGTTGCACCCCAAAATTTGCCCAACCTTTTTCCTTACTTGGTTTATGTTTCATTGCATTAATATTTGCATAGTTATATCATTTGCATATCATGATATCATTCATATAGAAGGGGATCAAGTGTGATTCTTATCAAGAGGAGCCTAGCTAGAGTTCTTATTCAAGCTTGAGAAGTTATTAAGGTCATCAGGAGGTGATTTGAGTACCTATGAGTTTGGATGTTTGCATGTGGATTTTCTCCTAACTTGAGGATCAATTGAAGATCATCAGAGGGATGTGAAGTGTTGAATATGATTAGAGGATTTTTATGGATCTCATAGAATGCCTAGAGGGCCATGGGAGAGCTCAATCAAGTCATTGTGTCAAATGCAAGAGCCACAGTTGAAGTGCAAGCAATTAGGGTTTCATCTGGGTCAATCCTAGGTCAGCTGTGCAATTGAAGAGTATCAAAGCCTACTTTTAGGTCATGGAGTTCATGAAATGATATGTTGAGACATTTGTGGTGTTGTGCCAAGATCAAGTCAAGAAGAGTCAAGAGTGTGGGAAGTTGCTAAATTAGGGTTTCAGTGTAAAATCCCCTATTTAGTGCCTAACTTCAAGACCACATAGGTCAAGATACAAGTTTCAAATGGATTTTTGGCCAACATGGAACTTGTAGAGAATCTCAATACCTTTAATTTGAGTACTAGAAGTCCTCAAGGGAATTTATACAACTCAAGTTATGGTCCAGACAAGTTATAGGTCCTCAGATGCCTCTGAAATTTGTCTGTGAAAATCATCTGACTTCCAAGCTACTTTTGACCTAGGAAGGAGGTTTCACCTGAACTTTTGGCCAACATGAAAGTTGTTACTAATGATCTTAGCTTTCCAAATTGTATTATAAGTCTTCCATCTGATTTGTAGAACTCAAGTTATGAGGTTTACAAGTTAGGGGTATTTTGGGAAAAATGAGATTATAGGCCATTTTCAATCATAGGTCAAAATCTCCAACTTGCACTTGTCAAATGGATTTTTGTTCAACATGGAACTTGTTCAAAATTTGGTTTTTAGGATAACCAATAACTCATGGTGAATTGATTTGGCTCATGTCAAGATTTGGTTTGAAATGGCTTAAAAAGGGAGATTTTAAAAGGATTCAAAGTTGAAAAATTCAAATTAATGGTTAAGTGACCAAAACATGTCAAGTAAATACTCATTTTGAATGGAAATATCATTTCAAACACAATGACATTGGTATATTTTTGAGTTGGGGCAGAATTTCACAAGTTACAATGTTGTTACTTCACAAGCAAGTAACATAACCAAATCACTTACCAAGGCATTTCAAGCAGTCCTTTTGGTCCTATTGTATTCACAAGGCATTGTGCAATTGATTAGAAGCTTCTAGAGCAAGTTACACTGTCAAATTCACAAATGTCACATGGAAAAGTTGAAGGAAAAACAGAAAATTGAAACTACTGGATTGGGCTTCAATTGAACCTCTAAAGCCCATAGACACACTCTATATAAGTCATTTGATGAATTCAGACTCAGGTTGGAGCTCATTTCGTGGTGGAATCAGGGATAGCAGTTGGAATTGCAAGGGAGCAAGTTGAAATCGTGATTTCATTTCCAAGCCAATTCAGATCAAATTGAAGCTTCTAACATCTTTCTCTTGCATCACTGATCGTTTCCGGAGAGTTTTGAAGTAAGAATCAAGCTCTAGCTACCTCTGTTAGTGGATCTACATAAGGTATGTACTTTCTAATTTTCCATGGATTCTAGTATGAGTTAGTTAGATATGAACATGTGGTTAGGATCTAGTGGAAACATAGATCGTTTATGGACAAAATTCTGAGCAATTAGAGACAATTTAGGTTGAGGTGCAATTTCTGTTTGGACACGATTTAGCTTGATCTTAAGGATTTAACATGATTTGGATAGATTAGGTTAATATAGGAAGTGTGAGGATCATTTCTATGCAATTAAATTATGATTTGATGATGATCAATGTTGAAGTTTCATTTGAACTTTGAATAGGATTTCAAAACCTAGCCTGATCTAGAGAAATTGGATAGAAGATTTGAGATCCTCGTGAAATTCTGAGTGAGATGATGTTAAAATTGTTGAGTTTTGGCTACCTGTGAACAACTGCTCACCGGAGAAGACAACCGGAGGTCTTCTCCGGACACCGTCCAGGCTTTCCCTCCATTTTTGATTTAAATTGGGACGATGACTGTGAGGCGTTAGATTAGGTCTTCAGACTTGACCTTGTATGCATAACCAGTGGCCACGATTGCCCCTCAGAGGCTGACTTTGACTTCATTTGAAACGCATCGTTTCAATAATGCGCTGGCATGTTGTAGAGCGCTAGATCCCTTGACTTGGTCTCTTGATCCAACAGTCCACGTTTTATTCTGGCTTTTGTTTTATCTTATTTCATTTTTAATTCATTTTAGTTTTATTTTAAATGCATATTGATTCCAAAAATCATAACAAATTCATCTTTGATCAGAAAAATATTTTAAAAATATATCCATGCTCCCCTTTCAATTTGTGATTTTCTGGGATCAATAAATTGTATTTTTCTGCATTTTTCAATTTAATTTTCATTTTTCTCTTTTATGTTATTTATTTTATTTCGCATAATTGCCTACCTGTCTTGTTGATTTTGGTTTGATCATTTGGTTTGCTTTCTGAATTTTATTTTTGAGTATGTTGTAGGTGAGATGTGCATACTCCCTTAGAATTTTTATTAGATTTTTTTAATAATTGTAGGTTCTGTTTTAGGTGAGATGTTTAGAGTCTTCCCAACTTATGTTTTATCTTGACACAATTCAACTTAGGATTTATTTAGTGGACTTAGAAGTTGATTTAGGATTTGATATTTGAACCCCAGAATGTTAAAACATGCATGTTCCCTTAGGAAATTTCTTAGATTTTTACAACTTAGTTTTCTATTTTAGATGTATTTCACAAGTAGGTGTTGCCTTTGGTGTTCCTTCTTTGGTGCCTTGCCTTGTTTGATCTTGTTGGTGGCTTTGGAGCTTGAAGAGCTTGGTTTCCTTTTTGGAGGAGGTGCTGGATATCTTGTAGCTGCTGTGGATTGGCTTGTGGAGTTTAGTTTGTAGCTTTCTTTCTCTTTTAGGAGCTTTTTAGAAGCTTATAGGATTAAGGTTTTAGGAAGAGCCATTAGAACTAGTTCTGTTCCTTTCATCAAAAATAGAATGCATTGTTTGCTTCTATCCTCATCCTATGATGCAAAGTCCTATTAAGGAAACCCCATCTCTACTTTGGAGGGATGAGTGGCATGCCTTAATAAGTAGAACTTTTGAGGATGCACTTTCTTTCAAATGTTGGTTCCTAATGAATTCCTTTGGTTTTCCTCAGGTTTCCTAGCATTGTAACTTGATCTCAATGATGATTTATCTTCTTGTGGAGCTTGCTAGAGTTTGAAGATGAAGAATTGAAGAATCTTGAAGATAGGAGACAACTTGAAGATGAAGACTTTTTGCTGTCAACTTTGCTGTCAATTCAACTTTGCTGACAAGAGCTGCTGTTAAAGGTTGAAGTTGCTGTCTGTAGAAGATTGTTGCTGCTGCTTGGGCTGCTTCCTCTGTTTTTCTTTTGTTGTGTTGTCTGTTTGCTTGTGTTGCCTACCTTTAGGTTTGAGGTGGAGCTTGTCTCCCCTTTCCTATTGTTTTCTTAGGTTTGAGGTTGAGCAGGACTCCCTTGCCTATCTTGTACTGTTGCATAGCATGCATTTTACTGTTTACTATTTATTGCTTGATTTCTTTTGCTGTTTTCCCCTAGGATCTCTGATTTCCTCTGTGCAAGAGGGAATTATGACAGACATTAGGTTATTAAACCATGCATGATAACAGTAGGAAGATTCCCTTTCAACCATAGTCTTAGGGTGTCTTTCTCTTCTCATCTCAAAACAATTCAAAAATATAGTAATAAGGTTAATTGAAGTCGTACGTTACGAGCCTTAAGCTATCTGGGAAAAGGTTGGTGGAGGGTTTCTCTCCAGTAATCTGGATGTTTAGTGTGGTACCCTTTGGGGGATGTACGAAGCATTCACTCCTGGGTCATAGTCTCTAGTGCGACGGAGATTGCGAACATCCTAAAAAACAGTTCTTTCGTAAAAAATTCAAACAAACATTCAAACTCTTTTTTTGTCCTCTTGGACCCTTAATCTGGAAAACCCTTTCATAAGGAGATAAAAAACTGTCAGACAAACTTGTGTCTTCCGTAGCCCGTACTACGTTTGCTCTGATCTTTCATGTCGTATGAAAGTACATAGGCACGAGATGCGATATCTCGACGAGCAACCTTCCCCCTTCCCCCGTAGTTAGGCGAACTATGTTAACTCTGATTTCTCGTTCTAGATGGGAATACGTAGGCATAAAGTGCGATACTTTGCCGAGTCATTTTATTTTCTTTTTTGGACCAGACCTTTAGAGTAGATAGATAAACACACCCTTAGATAGAAAACAAATGTGGATCCCGTCGAGTACGACGGACGTGAGGGGTGTTAATACCTTCCCCTTGCGTAACCGACTCCCGAATCCAGGATTTGGTTGCGATGACCATTCCTTTCCCTCTTTGCGTTAGGTTTTCTATGAGCGTTTCCTTTCCCTCTTTTGGGATAAATAACGCACGGTGGCGACTCTTCTGTCATGGCCGGCGCCGATTTTCGCAGTAGCGACAACTGGCGACTCTGCTGGGGATTCCAACGGTTCCCTATGCGAGTCAATCCTAGCGCTTGTTTTCCCGTCTGGGGTTTTGTATGTATTTATCTTTCTGTCTTTACTTTCAGTATTATATTATTGTTGTTATGTTGTGGGTAGAGGGTTAGTTTGAGAGATAAGCTGGACCTGGGCTTGAGTGTACATAGACTTAGAAGTAGAAAGTAGTGGTTAGCCTGCTTGCTTTGCTCGCACCAGCTAGCTACGAAATCTGCACTCAGACGAGATTCTCTTTGATGGCATCTTGCCTGGCCCTTTGGGCTTGACAGGGTGTTGGATTTGAGGGTTGTCGACTCTGGGGACCTATCATTTGGGATTCGGCTAAGTGAGGCCTCTTCAAGGGACGATGATGCCACACCTTCTGGGTATCGTATCATCGCTTTTGAAAGTCTGTGACGCTGATGACCGCATAGGATGCCGTATCTCGTCTGCGAGTTAAGTACATACATGTGAGGGGTAGGTGGGTCTTTTTGCAGGAAAGCTCTGGCCTCAGAACACCTGGTTTGTCTCTGTTAGTGAGAATTGGTTGTGAGGGTTCTTTTGTGGTTGGTTTGGTTTGAGGAGAAGATCTGATGGTTCTCAAGCTGCAGTACAGCACAACATAGTTCTTCAGCACTGCACTTGATCCCCTGTTTGCATATGCATTTGCATTTTCATGTTTGCATTTCATTAACGTGTATTTATGTTTCAGGTGTGCTTTTTCCCCTCAGATTCTAGTGTTCTTATTGCCAGACATGGAGTCCATGAAGAGGACAGTTGCTTACAGGTTGCCTTCTCCAGATATCAGTTCCTTGTTGCGGTTGATTGCTCTAGCAGATCAGAGAGTGATGGCTGAGTTTAGAGAGTCTTATGGGAAACTGCTCAGTTTGGTGTGCAGACCTTCTGTGTTTGAGATGACTGGATTGTATACCTTGATGCAGCTTTACGAGCCTCAGTTGAGATGCTTCTTGTTCCCTGATTTTATTTTGGCTCCTACTTTGGAGGAATATTCTGATATGCTAGGAGTTCCTGTGTTAGATCAGTTGCCTTTTATTCACGAGGATACTGAGCCTGAGTTGGCTAAGCTTGCTGAGATTGTCAGTTTAGATGCTTCTGAGTTCCCCGGAGGTTTGGTCAAGCTGAATGGAGCTTATAGTTTTCATCTTTCTTGCTTGGTTGAGAAGGCTACGCAGTGTGCGAAGGATGGATGTTGGATTGTCTTCAGTGCTATTTTGGCTGTTTGCATTTATGGGATTGTATTGTTCCCCAACTTGCCTAATTTTGTCGACTCAGATGCATTCTTTATTCTTGCCTCGAAAAATATGGTGCCTACTCTCTTGGGTGACGTTTATCATTCTATTCACTATAAGAATGAGAAGCGTCGGGGAAAGAATGTTTCTTACTATGTACCTCTTCTATCCAGGTGGTTTCTGGGACATCTTCCTAAGACAAGACCTTTTGTTGATACTGCTGGTACTTTAGATTGGTCTTCCCGATTGATGGGATTGTGTGCTGAGAACATTGTTTGGTTTAGTCGGAACCTGCTCGGAACGGATATTATATATAGTTGCAGTGGCTTTCCGAACATTCCTTTGATTGGACGGAAAGGTTGTATTAACTATAATCCTTCTCTTCTTGTGAGACAGTTTGGCTATGCTTTGAGGGATTCTCCGGTTGAAGACGAGATACAAGAATCTCTGTATCTCACGGGTTTATTAGATGGAGATGTTTTGGTCAGATTGAGGCATGCTTGGGGTAATGTTCACAAAAGAGGAAAGACATTGCTTGGCAAGAGTGACAGTCGAGCTTATAATCCTTATCGGCTCTGGATCCATGAGAGAGCTAGGACTTCTTTGATGCCATATCCTGCTGTAGAGCCTTTGTATCTTCCGGTGATTGAGGAACCTACTTCAGTAGAGATTGAGAAGTATAACAAGCTGCTGGCTGAAAAAGAAGAATTGCGAAGAGTAAATGAAGAGTTAGAGAAAGAGATTTTCCAGCTTCGGCATGAGAAGAGTGAGACAACCTTCACTTTGAAGAAGCAGACTAAGATGATTAATAGGTTGGGTTCAGATTTGACTGAAGAGACCAGCAGGAGAGAGAAGGTGGGAGTAGCCTTGAATGGTGTTAGTAGTGTGCTTGCTACTAAGAAAGAGCTTCTGAATAAGGCTTATTCTCGACTTTCCAAATGGGAATTTTTTTGGAATGCCACGCTTACTAGCCGGAAGGAGCGTGAATATGAGTTGAAGCTTCAGATTTCCCGGTTAGAGGAGCAACTCAGTGCTAAGGATGCGAAGATTGCTGAAGAGGCATCTCTTAGACGTGACGCTGAGTTTAGAGTGAGCAACATGGTCAAAGAAATGAGGGGTTGTGAACTGAAGGCTGGCTTCAAGAGATGCAGGCTTGATGAGTGTTTTGGCAAGGGAGCCTGTGTAGAGGATGCCAAAAAGCTGAGATCCACTGTTAGGCGACACGCATTACTAATACAGGAACTGCTCTCCAGAACAGGTCATCCGGAGACGTTGAGGCTATTGGGGGATGTCCGGGCGCGCCATTCGTCCTGATTTATCTTTGTTTTTCTCTTGTAGTATGTTATTCGTGCTTGTATTTTGACCATCGCCAGGCTTGTTGGCCGAGGTCTTTTCAGTTGTATTCGGTTTTACCTTTGTACTCTGCCTCTTGGCATTTGTTTATGTATGAGGTTTCTAATTCTGTGCTTGCTTACTTGGGACTCCATTGTCGTTATGGCTTCTTCTCCGGAACTAGAATCGGGGGGGGGGGGGGGGGGAAATTAACCTGTTGCATATTTACATGTGTGCATCTGCATATTCATATTGCATGGCAGGTACCTTTTTTGAGCTCGAATCTTATCTCCTGCATCTTTTAGGTTGTTTCAAGATTGACGAACAGAGAACTCACCGGTACGCTACGAGAAGCAACTGTAAGAAGATCATGGACCAGGTACAAGCTAAGATGCAGGAGATCCGGGATAGGTTGGCCCAATTCATGCAGGCTATGGAGGCTGTGGCCAAGGGCCAGGAACATCTTCAAACTCTGGTGCAACCGCTGCTGGCGCGAGCAGCTGGAAATACTGAATATAACTCTGTTCGTGTTGAAACCCCTCGCAGGGAGGAAGTGATACCAAATGCTGGTGAGACTGGTACCGACAACGGCAACGCTGGTAACGAAAATGCTGATAATGGCAATGGGAACGTGGAAATCAACAGGAATGTTGGTATCAATACTGGTTTCGGTGACAACAATCAGGGTTTTGGCTTTGGCAATCAGGATGGCAATGATGGCTTTAATAATCAGGGCTTTAGCAACAGAGGGTTTGGTGATAACAATCAAGGTTATGGTAATAATGGTTACGACAACGCTGGGTTTGGCAACATGAATACCAATGGTGCTGGGATGGGTCCTTTTAATGCTGGTTTCGGACCAGGCAGGGCTAGTCAAGGATTTGGTAATAGAGGACGTGGTCCTAACTTTAATCAACAAGGATATGGTCGTAATGCTGCTTATGACGGGTATGGTAATGAGGGTCCGTATTGGGACAAAGATCGTCAGGAAGATGCCTTTTCTGGGGAAGGCATGGGTTTTGAAGGTCCCACTGATAATGATCGGAGGATTAAAATGCTGGAGGAACAGATAAGAGGTATAGCCAATCAAAATTCTGCAGGTTTGGACATGGCTACCATGGGGCTGGTTCCTGGGCTGAGGGTGCCATTGAAGTTCAAAGCTCCCACTTTCGATAAATATAAAGGGGATACGTGCCCACGGGTTCATGTGCGTTCATATTACCGGAGGATGTCTGCTTACTCTGATGATGAGAAGATGCTTATGCATTTTTTCCAAGATAGTTTGTCGGGACCATCGCTGGAATGGTACATGGGACTAGAGCCTGTACAGATCGGAAGTTGGAAAGAGTTGGCGGATGCTTTCGTCAGACACTACCAATACAATAGTGACCTTGTGCCAAATAAGGTTCAACTTCAAAGTCTTTCTCAGAAGAACGGGGAGAGTTTCAAGGAGTACGCCCAGCGTTGGCGTGATCTTGCGGCAAGGGTACACCCACCTATGGTTGAAAGGGAATTGATTGATATTTTTGTTGGAACATTCTCTGGGATGTATTATGATAAATTTCTCAATTGCTCGATGGGTAGTTTCTCTAACATGATACTCATGGGAGAACGGATTGAAAATGGAATTAAGATTGGCAAGATTCAAGCCGGTGAATCGACCTCGGCTGGAGGTGCAAAAAAGGTCTTTGGTGGTAGAAGACAAGGAGACGCTAGTGCAGTGTATGGTGGTCGAGGACGAGGTAGAGGTAGGAATCAGTATATTCAACAACAGGTTGCTAGTGTGACGATTCCTATACCTCAACAATGACAACAACCACAACAACAGCAGCAGCAACAACAAAGGCATAATCCTGCTCAGAGAAGGATTCAGAATGGGAAGCCAAAGAGGGTATTTGATACACCTCCGTCAACGTATGCAGAACTGCTTCAAACGCTGTTAGGTTTGAATCTGGTTGAAAAGAGAACATTGGACCCGCCCACAGGAACGCTTCCTTACGGGTATGATGCTAGTAAGCATTGCGAATTTCATTCTGGGGCACCCAGACATGATATCGAGAGTTGTCATGCTTTTAAACACAAATTCCAAGATTTGATTGATAGTAAAGTCATTAACTTCAGTCATGATGGTCCCAACATTGTACAACAACCAATGCCGAATCATGGAGCGAATGCTATTCTGATAGAAGAGGATTTGGATTTGGTTATGGACGTAAATGATCTGAAGACGCCTTTAAGCTATGTTAAAAGCAGATTGTTGAAAGGGGGAGTCTTCCCTGGATGTGATGAGTACTATTTGGATTGTTGGACCCGACCAGAGGGCTGTATTGATTTGAAGAGAGGTATTCAGGCCATGATTGATGAGGGAACTTTGCAATTCGACCGTACTGCTGTTGGGGAGCCTGTTGAGGCAAGATTTGAAAAGCAGGGTGAGGTCGCAACATCAATCAAGGCGCGGAAAAGTTTATGAGGTTAATTTGCAAAAGCGACTATAAGATTGTGGAGAACTTGCAGCAGACGCCCTCCAAAATTTCAATCCTATCTTTGTTGCTTTGTTCTGAGGCTCATCGAAATGCCTTGTTGAAAATCTTGGACACATCTTTTGTACCTCAGGAAGTATCTGTTAATCAGCTTAAGGGGGTACTGGCGCATGTGAATGCCGGACACATCCTGGGATTTACTGACTTTGATTTGACGCCTAGAGGTCGGGATCATAATATGGCTTTGCACATTTCAGTGTAATGTCGGGGCACTGTTATGTCGCACGTTCTTGTAGACACCGAATCATCTTTGAATGTTTTGCCTAAGAAGGCTATGATGAAGCTAGATATCCGAGGAATCATATGCACGCCAAGTGACTTGGTCGTGAGAGCTTTTGATGGGACCAGAAGGTTGGTGTTTGGGTCCATAACGTTGCCACTCCAGGTCGGGCCAGAAGTGTTTGACATCGTGTTCTACATCATGTACATACATCCAGCTTACAGCTGTTTACTTGGGCGACCATGGATACATTCTGCAGGGGCTGTGACGTCCATGCTGCATCAGAAGCTTAAATTCATGGTCGGTGACAGTGTTGTTACTATTTGTGGAGAGGAAGACATTCTGGTTAGTCATCTTTCGTCATTCAAGTATGTCGAAGTGGATGGGGAGATCCACGAGATGCCATGCCAAGCCTTTGAAGGGTTGCAGATCAAGGACCAGTCTCATGTCCCCAGCAAAGGGCCAGAGGTGACCATGTCTTCATACAAAGACACTCAAGCAGTGGTTCAGACTGGAGAAACCAAAGGATGAGGCCAAGACTTAGAAATTCCTGTCAAGATGGACAAGTTTTGGTTGGGGTATCGCCCGACGTCATCATCTTCCACATCAGGCGTGCCAAAGTTCAAAGGGCCAGTGGTGATCACTCCAGGTGGAGTCCTTTATGAAACGATTAATGTTGTTTCCGATGCCGAAGACGGAGATAGTGACTGCGATATGGATTCGTGGATCAAGCCCAGCGTGCCAGGACAGAGCCTATGCAACTGGTCTATCCAGGAACTTGTCCAAGTGACTACAAAACAATAATGATTTGTTTTCTCGATTACTGTACAATCCTGTGTCCTACCCGGGGCATGGTGGTTCTGTTTTCAGGGCTATCTGCTTATGTGTGTGCTTTGTTTAATCATTAAATAAATGCGTTTTTCTCATGCAAATTTTGTGATCCTTGTTTTTCCTGTTTTTGCTTTAACAATAAAATGGCAACGTGGTTATGTGCTTTGTTTGTGTTATTTGAAGCATTTAACCATTCTCATTGCAGGATTCATATTTCAGACGACACCGATCACGAACTTCCTATGACTCGCTTCGACTTCGAGCACCCGATATTTCAAGCAGAAGAAGAGATTTTTGAGGATAATGACTTATCAGAAGAGTTGACTCGACTTTTGAAACAAGAAGAGAGAATCATTCTGCCTCATCAGGAGGAAATTGAAATTATCAATGTGGGGTCCAAAGAGGTTGTCAGGAATATCCGGATAGGGGATGCACTGCAAAGTGATATCAAGCAAAGTTTGATCGAGATGCTTCGAGAGTATAGTGATATCTTTTCTTGGTCTTACGAAGACATGCCTGGTTTGGATACTGATATGGTGGTTCACCGTTTGCCATTGCGTGAGGAATGTCCGCCGGTTAAGCAAAAACTCAGAAGAACTAGACCAGATATGGCCGTGAAAATTAAAGAGGAAGTTCAGAAACAGTGGGACACCGGTTTTCTGGCTGTTACAACTTATCCCTCATGGGTCGCCAATATAGTACCTGTACCAAAGAAAGATGGTAAGGTGCGGATGTGCGTGGACTATCAAGATTTGAATAGGGCGAGCCCAAAAGACGACTTTCCGCTTCCTCATATTGATGTGTTGGTCGACAACACCGCTCAATTCTCTGTGTTTTCCTTCATGGACGATTTTTCGGGCTATAATCAGATAAAGATGGCGCCGAAGGATATGGAGAAAACAACTTTTATTACCCCGTGGGGAACGTTCTGCTACAAAGTGATGCCCTTTGGTTTGAAGAACGTCGGGGCAACATATCAGCGAGCTATGACAACACTCTTTCATGACATGATTCATAAAGAGATCGAAGTCTATGTTGACGATATGATTGCCAAATCCCAAATGGAGGAAGAGCATCTGGTCAATCTTCTGAAATTGTTCAAGAGGCTTAGGAAATTCAGGCTGAGGCTGAATCCTAACAAGTGCACCTTCGGGGTGAGATCTGGTAAGCTATTAGGGTTTATTGTTAGCGAAAAGGAATTGAGGTTGATCCTGCTAAGATAAAAGCAATACAAGAAATGCCAACGCCGAAAACAGAAAAAGAAGTTCGTGGCTTTTTAGGGAGATTGAATTACATTGCTCGGTTCATATCTCATCTAACGGCCACGTGCGAGCCATTATTCAAGTTATTGAAAAAGATCAGGCTGTGACCTGGAATGAAGATTGTCAAAAGGCGTTTGAAAAAATAAAATAATATTTACAGGAACCTCCAATATTGATACCCCCAGTAGCCGAGAGACCATTGATTATGTATTTGACGGTTCTTGAGAACAGTATGGGTTGTGTTCTCGGTCAACATGATGAGACTGGACGTAAAGAGCATGCGATTTATTACTTGAGTAAAAAGTTCACAGATTGTGAGTCCCGTTACTCAATGCTCGAAAAGACGTGTTGTGCACTAGCCTGGGCTGCCAAACGTTTGAGGCAATACATGCTAAATCATACAACCATGCTAATTTCAAAGATGGATCCGATCAAATATGTGTTTGAAAAGCAAGCACTTTCCGGAAGGATTGCCCGATGACAGATGGTACTGACCGAATATGATATTCAGTATGTTTCTCAAAAGGCTATTAAAGGTAGTGTTCTGTCAGAGTACCTAGTTGAGCAGCCAAATGATGATTACCAGCCGATGAGGTTTGATTTTCCTGACGAGGATATCATGTACTTAATAATGAAGGACTGTGAAGAGCCATTGCCTGATGAAGGTCCAGAGTTGGGTTCCAAATGGCAATTGATATTTGACGGTGCCGTTAATTCATACGGAAGTGGAATAAGGGCAATCATCACTACTCCCCATGGGTCGCACATCCCATTCACTGCCAGATTGACTTTTCCAGTTACCAACAATGAGGCCGAATATGAAGCATGCATTATGGGTCTCGAAGAAGCTATTGATTTGAGAATTAAAAATCTTGATGTGTACGAGGACTCTGCTCTAGTTGTGAACCAGATCAAGGGAGAGTGGGAGATTCGTCAGCCCAATCTGATACCTTATATGAATTATGCAAGGAGGTTGTTACCTTTCTTTGACAAGGTGGAATTGCACCACGTACCCCGGGCAGAAAATCAGATGGCAGACGCTCTCGCGACGTTGTCTTTAATGTATAAAGTTAACTTCTGGAATGAGGCCCCCAGGATAGTTATCTCTCGCCTTGATAGGCCGGCTTTCATATTCGCCATTGAGGAAGCTTCCGATGGCAAACCATGGTATTATGATATCCATAATTTCCTGAAGAACCAAGAGTATCCGGCTGGGGCATCCAGTCGTGATCAGAAGACTCTTAGGAGATTGGCTGGCAACTTCTATTTGAATCCGGATGGTGTTTTGTACAAGAGAAACCATGACTTAGTGTTGTTGCAGTGTGTGGACGAGAAATAGGCTAAGTTGCTCATGGAAGAGATCCACGAGGGTACATTTGGCATGCATGCCGGCGGACATGAAATGACGAGAAAGTTATTATGAGCAGGGTATTATTGGCTAACGATGGAAACAGATTGTTTCAAGTTTGCAAAGAGGTGTCATAAATGCCAGATTTATGCGGACAAGATTCATGTGCCTCTGAGCCCTCTGAACGCTATGTCATCACCTTGGCCTTTTTCCATGTGGGGCATCAATATGATTGGGAAAATTGAGCCCACCGCATCCAACGGACATCGTTTTATCTTGGTAGCTATTGATTACTTCACCAAATGGGTTGAAGCGGCATCGTATGCTAATGTTACCAAGCAGGTGGTAGCCAGATTTATCAAGAAGGATATTATCTGCAGATATGGAATCCTAGAGCAGATTATCACTGACAACGGTTTGAATTTGAATAACAAGATGATAAAGGAATTGTGCCAGAATTTCAAGATTGAATATCACAACTCTTCTCCTTATCGGCCCAAGATGAATGGTGCTGTTGAAGCGGCCAATAAAAACATAAAGAAGATCATTCAGAAGATGGTTGTGACCTACAAGGACTGGCATGAGATGTTGCCTTTTGCTTTGCACGGTTATCGTACGACGGTACACACATCAACTGGGGCAACTCCTTTTTCACTGGTATATGGTATGGAGGCTGTCCTACCATTGGAGGTTGAGATTCCTTCTTTGAGGGTTTTGCGCAATGTCCAACTTGATGAGGCGGAATGGGTAAAGGATAGACTGAATCAGCTCAGTTTGATGGATGAGAAGAGATTGGCTTCTCTAGCATATGGTCGGCTGTATCAAAGCTGGATGAAGAAAGCATATGATAAGAAGGTGTGCCCTTGAAGCTTTCAGACGGGCGATCTTGTGCTGAAAAAGATTCTCCCACCACAATCAGATCACAGGGGCAAATGTACTCCCAACTATGAAGGTCCATATGTCGTTAGAAAGGTTTTCTCTGGAGGAGCCTTATTGTTATCCACCATGGACGACGAGGATTTTACATCCCCTGTAAACTCGGACGCAGTTAAAAAATACTTTGCTTAAAGAGACCCGCTGGACAAAAAAAAAGAGAGTCCAGGCAAAAATGGAGCATCCTGACGAACCATAAAAAAGGAATAAAAGGTTCGGGCAAAAGTTAGGGATAAAATTGAAAAAATGTGCACCCGCGAAGTTGAAAACCTAAAAAGGGCAACTTCGGCAAAAAAGGGTATCCCGGTGAATTGAAAACCCGCACAGGGCGGTTCACGCAAAAGTTAGGGATTTGAAAAAGCAAATGACTGCGGTCCGAGTTTGATACTGCATTGCTTAGTGGTTTGGGAGTACCTGAGGGTCGTATATCCAAAACAATCTCTTCCGAAGGTCGAGTATAGGGAAAGTGTCAGTGTCAGGCGAGTCATAGGAGGATCAGCTCACGGTGTTCGTCTGTACCACGTTGCCGACATGTATACAAATTTTCGTTGTACTTCTGTGATATTTGTATTTTCTTGTGCGTAACTTCCTCTTTTCAGGAGTTGCATCCAGTGTACAAAATTTTGCCTATCTACAGGCCCGTTGTCAATAAAGAATGTTATTCAGTATTTGATGCTTGTTCTTTACTGTTTTGATTGTGAAAAACGCCGATGTTTTTGATGAACTTGCATGTACATAAACTTGCTGGCCCTTGCCAATAATTGCTAAAACTTCGAATTGACTGAACGAATGTCATAGATATTAACCGGGATAGATCTTGCTGTGTAGATTTGTTCTGCCTCGTTTGTGTTTTGCAGGGTTCTCACCTTTGAAGCAAACAGTCAAGGAATTTGTGTTTCCCCAGCCAAAGTCCTGTGACATAGTGATTGTATCACTCCTCAGCAGATGGAAGTCACGTCTTATCCCAGAGAGAGTTGAGACGACACTTATCCCTGCTGGATGTGGGTTGTCCTCCCCAAAAGAGTATCCCCAGGAAAGCTGCTAAGAGAGTATCCTCAATGGATCTTGATGTCCCCAACAGAAGGTGCATTCCCAACAATGAGTATGTACACTATCAACCCCCAGCATGGGTAACTCCCGCAGAATATAACCAAGTCGTCTTTGGTTCAAAAGGATTATCCCCGCGAAGGACTGTTTTTCCTTCTCCCCAACAGGTTGTCATTCCTTCGTCAGGATGATCATCCTTAGCAGAGTTCGTAACTCTGAGTTTGTGAGCTATTCCCAACAGGGTTTGTTTTCTTCCTTCCAGTGGAAGTTGTTCTCACCTTTTCAGCATTTATTTTGCTTGAATAATTATGTGATGTCTGGTCTCTCCCCGACAGGGTTGACTTGGCTCCTGACATTTATTTTGCTGGAATATTTTGTGATACCCGTTCATCCCCAACGGATTTGGTTTTGTCTTCAGCATTTATTTTGCTGAAGCGCCTCTTGGCATTTTTGCATTGTGCATATATCATCATATTTGCATCTACCCAAACGCGTAGCATTTCCATGCCGTATGGAGCATTACGCCATTGTCAAACATACGCATTCTGAAACATAAGCCAGGTTGATTACCTCTTTGTTTTAAGGTGTTATTCCCTGCAGAGGAGTGGGATTCTTGCTCGGAAGGATTTCTAGATATTCAAATTCTCGACGTGAGATAGGTGATGATAACGTTCGTCCCATTGCATGTTCCCCTAACAGAGTTGCTTGGTTAAGTTTCTTTTTTTCCCCAGGGGAATTTTTCTCAGGTTGCTGTTACGTCAGCATTAAAAGATTTCATGGTTTAAACTTCTGGAGTTATCACTAGTGATTTCCCCGGTGAAGTTTTTCCCCACAGAGTTGTTTGGTTAGGTTTTTCGTATTCCCCAGCAAAGTGTTCTTCAGACTGCCATACAACAGTTTTGAAAATCTCAATTGTTACCTGTGTTGACAGTGATTGTTATCCGTGTTGACGGAGTTGTTACCTGTGTTGACAGTGATTGTTATTCGTGTTGACGAAATTGTTACCTGTGTTGACAGTGATTGTTATCCATGTTGATGGAATTGTTACCTGTGTTGACAGTGATTGTTATCCATGTTGACGGAGTTGTTACCTGTGTTGACAGTGATTGCTATCCATGTTGACAGAATTGTTACCTATGTTGACAGTGATCGTTATCCGTGTTGACGAAATTGTTACCTGTGTTGACAGTGATTGCTATCCGTGTTGACGAAGTTGTTACCTGTGTTGACAGTGGTTGTTATTCGTGTTGACGGAGTCGTTACCTGTAATTGACAGAGATTGGTATTCGTGTTGACGAATTTAGTCCAGTGGTGGACGGAGTTGTACCCGTGTTGATGGAGTCTCTCCTCGTGTTGACGAATTTAGTCCAGTTGTGGACGAAGTTGTACCCGTGGTGATGGAGTCTCTCCTCGTGTTGATGAAATTTATCTAGTTGTGGACGAAGTTGTACCCGTGGTGATGGAGTCTCTCCTCGTGTTGACGAAATTTATCTAGTTGTGGACGAAGTTGTTTCTTGCAAAGTTAATTTGATGCCTGTGGCGTCACACAGGGGGTTGATGTTGAAATCAAAAGTTTATCAGATGATTGATCAGTTGTTGCCGTAACAACTGGGTTCAGCGTAACGGATGTTGTTCCCCGAGCAGTTTTCGCAGCTTATTTTTGTGGTTGGCAAATTTCCGAGTTTCTTGGTATTCAACCGTCTTCTACCTCGATTGTTTGAAAGCCGTTCGCTCTTCACCCAATCGGGTCCAAGCCGTTTGAATAGGGGCAGCTGTTGCACCCCAAAATTTGCCCAACCTTTTTCCTTAGTTGGTTTATGTTTCATTGCATTAACATTTGCATAGTTATATCATTTGCATATCATGATATCATTCATATAGAAGGGGATCAAGTGTGATTCTTATCAAGAGGAGCCTAGCTAGAGGTCTTATTCAAGCTTGAGAAGTTATTAAGGTCATCAGAAGGTGATTTGAGTACCTAGGAGTTTGGATGTTTGCATGTGGATTTTCTCCTAACTTGAGGATCAATTGAAGATCATCAGAGGGATGTGAAGTGTTGAATATGAGTAGAGGATGTGTATAGAGCTCATTGAATTCCTAGAGGGCCATGAGAGAGCTCAATCAAGTCATTGTGTCAAATGCAAGAGCCACAGTTGAAGTGCAAGCAATTAGGGTTTCATCTGGGTCAATCCTAGGTCAACTGTGCAATTGAAGAGTATCAAAGCCTAATTTTAGGTCATGGAGTTCATGAAATGATATGTTCAGACATTTGTGGTGTTGTGCCAAGATCAAGTCAAGAAGAGTCAAGAGTGTGGGAAGTTGCTAAATTAGGGTTTCGGTGTAAAATCCCCTGTTTAATGCCTAACTTCAAGACCACATAAGTCAAGATACAAGTTTCAACTGGATTTTTGGAAAACATGGAACTTGTAGAGAATCTTAATACCTTTAATTTGAGTACTATAAGTCCTCAAGGGGATTTATAGAACTCAATTTATGGTCCAGACAAGTTACAGGTCCTTAGATGCCTCTGAAATTTGTCTGTGAAAATCATCTGACTTCCAAGCTACTTTTGACCTAGGAAGGAGGTTTCACCTAAACGTTTGGCCAACATGAAAGTTGTTCCTCATGATTTTAGCTTTCCAAATTGTATTAGAAGTCTTCCATATGATTTGTAGAACTCAAGTTATGAGGTTTACAAGTTAGGGGTATTTTGGGAAAAGTGAGATTATAGGCCATTTTCAATCATAGGTCAAAATCTCCAACTTGCACTTGTCAAATGGACTTTTGTTCAACATGGAACTTTTTCAAAATGTGGTTTTTAGGCTAACCAAGAACTCATGGTGAATTGATTTGGCTCATGTCAAGATTTGGTTTGAAATGGCTTAAAAAGGGAGATTTTAAAAGGATTCAAAGTTGAAAAATTCAAATTAATGGTTAAGTGGCCAAAACATGTCAAGTAAATACTCATTTTGAATGGAAATATCATTTCAAACACAATGACATTGGTATATTTTTGAGTTGGGGCAGAATTTCACAAGTTACAATGTTGTTACTTCACAAGCAAGTAACATAACCAAATCACTTACCAAGGCATTTCAAGCAGTCCTTTTGGTCCCATTGCATTCACAAGGCATTTTGAAATTGATTAGAAGCTTCTAGAGCAAGTTACACTGTCAAATTCACTCACATGGAAAAGTTGAAGGAAAAAAAGAAAATTGAAACTACTGGATTGGGCTTCAATTGAACCTCTAAAGCCCCATAGACACACTCTATATAAGTCATTTGATGAATTCAGACTCAGGTTGGAGCTCATTTCATGGTGGAATCAGGGATAGCAGTTGGAATTTCAAGGGAGCAAGTTGAAATCGTGATTTCATTTCCAAGCCAATTCAAATCAAATTGAAGCTTCTAACATCTTTCTCTTGCATCACTGATCGTTTCTGGAGAGTTTTGAAGCAAGAATCAAGCTCTAGCTACCTCTGTTAGTGGATCTACATCAGGTATGTACTTTCTAATTTTACATGGATTCTAGCATGAGTTAGTTAAAGATGAACATGTGGTTAGGATCTAGTTGAAGCATAGATCGTTTCTGGACAAAATTCTGAGCAATTAGAGACAATTTAGGTTGAGGTGCAATTTCTGTTTGGACACGGTTTAGCTTGATCTTAAGGATTTAACATGATTTGGATAGATCAGGTTAATCTAGGAAGTGTGAGGATCATTTCTATGCAATTAAATTATGATTTGATGATGATCAATGTTGAAGTGTCATTTGAACTTTGAATCGGATTTCAAAACCTAGCCTGATCTAGAGAAATTGGATAGGAGATTTGAGATCCTCGTGAAATTCTGAGTGAGATGATGTTATGTTTGTTGAGTTTTGGCTACCTGTGAACACCTGCTCACTGGAGAAGACAACCGAAGGTCTTCTCCGGCCACCGTCCAGGCTTTCCCTCCGTTTTTGATTTAAATTGGGACGATGACTGTGAGGCGTTAGATTAGGTCTTCAGACTTGACCTTGTATGCATAACCAGTGGCCACGATTGCCTCTCAGAGGCTGACTTTGACTTCATTTGAAACGCATCGTTTCAATAATGCCCTGGCATGTTGTAGAGCGCTAGATCCCTTGACTTGGTCTCTTGATCCAACATTCCACGTTTTATTCTGACTTTTGTTTTATCTTATTTCATTTTTATTTTAAATGCATATTGATTCCAAAAATCATAATAAATTCATCTTTGATCAGAAAAATATTTTAAAAATATATCCATGCTCCCCTTTCAATTTTTGATTTTCTGGGATCAATAAATTGCACTTTTCTGCATTTTTCAATTTAATTTGCATTTTTCTCTTTTATGTTATTTCTTTTATTTTGCATAATTGCCTACCTGTCTTGTTGATTTTGGTTTGATCATTTGGTTTGGTTTCTGAATTTGATTTTTGAGTATGTTGTAGGTGAGATGTGCATGCTCCCTTAGGATTTTTATTAGATTTTTTTAATAATTGTAGGTTCAGTTTTAGGTGAGATGTTTAGAGCCTTCCCAACTTATGGTTTATCTTGACACAATTCAACTTAGGATTTATTTAGTGGACCTAGAAGTTGATTTAGGCTTTGATATTTGAACCCCAGAATGCTAAAACATGCATGTTCCCTTAGGAAATTTCTTAGATTTTTGCAACTTAGTTTTCTATTTTAGATGTATTTCACTTGTAGGTGTTTCCTTTGGCGTTCCTTCTTTGGTGCCTTGCCTTGTTTGATCTTGTTGGTGGCTTTGGAGCCTGAAGAGCTTGGTTTCCTTTTTGGAGGAGGTGCTGGACATCTTGTAGCTACTGTGGATTGGCTTGTGGAGTTTAGTTTGTAGCTTTCTTTCTCTTTTAGGAGCTTTTTAGAAGCTTATAAGATTAAGGTTTTAGGAAGAGCCATTAGAACTAGTTCTGTTCCTTTCATCAAAAATAGAATGCATTATTTGCTTCTATCCTAATCCTATGATGAAAAGTCCTATTAAGGAATACCCATCTCTCCTTTGGAGGGATGAGTGGCATGCCTTAATGAGTAGAACTTTTGAGGATGCACTTTCTTTCAAATGTTGGTTCCTGATGAATTCCTTTGGTTTTCCTCAGGTTTCCTAGCATTGTAACTTGATCTCAATGATGATTTCTCTTCTTGTGGAGCTTGCTAGAGTTTGAAGATGAAGAATTGAAGAAGCTTGAAGATAGGAGACAACTTGAAGATGAAGACTTTTTGCTGTCAACTTTGCTGTCAATTCAACTTTGCTGACAAGAGCTGTTGTTAAAGGTTGAAGTTGCTGTCTGTAAAAGATTGTTGCTGCTGCTTGGGCTGCTTCCTCTGTTTTTCTTTTGTTGTGTTGTCTGTTTGCTTGTGCTGCCTACCTTTAGGTTTGAGGTGGAGCTTGTCTCCCCTTGCCTGTTGTTTTCTTAGGTTTGAGGTTGAGCAGGACTCCCTTGCCTCGCTTGTACTGTTGCATAGCATGCATTTTACTATTTACTGTTTATTGCTTGATTTATTTTGCTGTTTTCCCCTAGGATCTCTGATTTCCTCTGTGCAAGAGGGAATTATGACAGACATTAGGTTTCTAAACCATGCATGATAATAGTAGGAAGATTCCCTTTCAACCATAGTCTTAGGGTGTCTTTCTCTTCTCATCTCAAAACAATTCAAAAATACAATAATAAGGTTAATTGAAGTCGTACGTTACGAGCCTTAAGCTATATGGGAAAAGGTTAGTGGAGGGTCTCTCTCCAGTAATCTGGATGTTTAGTGTGGTACCCTTTGGGTGACGTACGAAGCATTCACTCCTGGGTCATAGTATCTAGTGCGACGGAGATTGCGAACATCCTAAAAAACAGTTCTTTCGTAAAAAAATCAAACAAACATTCAAACTCTGTTTTTGTCCTCTTGGACCCTTAATCTGGAAAACCCTTTCATAAGGAGATAAAAAACTGTCAGACAAACTTGTGTCTTTCGTATCCCGAACTACGTTTGCTCTGATCTTTCATGCCGTATGAAAGTACGTAGGCACGAGATGCGATATCTCGACGAGCAACCTTCCCCCTTCCCCCGTAGTTAGGCGAACTACGTTGACTCTGATTTCTCGTTCTAGACGGGAATACGTAGGCATAAAGTGCGATACTTTGCCGAGTCATTTTCGTTTCTTTTTTGGACCAGACCTTTAGAGTAGATAGATAAACACACCCTTAGATAGAAAACAAACGTGGATCCCGTCGAGTACGACGAACATGAGGGGTGCTAATACCTTCCCCTTGCGTAACCGACTCCCGAATCCAGGATTTGGTTGCGATGACCATTCCTTTCCCTCTTTGCGTTAGGTTTTCTCTAAGCGTTTCCTTTCCCTCTTTTGGGATAAATAACGCACGGTGGTGACTCTTCTGTCATGGCCGGCGCCGATTTTCGCAGTAGCGACACATAGAACCATGGACAATTCTATATCATGAAACCATGGAACTAACAAACTCCCCCTTTGGCAAATTTTGGCTAAAACATATTATCACGACATTCAGCAGCAGTTTACACAAACTATCATGCTCCCCCTTGATAGTTGCATCTAGCATGGCAGCAACAATGCTTTCCTCATCAGCAGCAGTAGTTTTTCTTTTCTCCCCCTTGGTTTAGTCAAAACTTTAACTACAAATGGAGTACTTGTACGTACATAAGCTCAACACAAACTGTACATACAGTCATCTCACCATTTCCTAAGAAATACATAAGTTGCTTGACCTCTAATAAGTATTGCACCACTTCAGCAGCTACAAACCAGACAAGTACACATCTTCCCCTGTCAGCATCAACATTGCTCCCCCTGAACGAGAGAACCTAAGCACATGAAGAATTACTCCATCATCTTCACACAAGCAGCTTTTACACTCCTTGATTCATAACCCATACTGGAGCAAATAGCATAGGCAGTTGCAGGATTCCCATATGGAAGATTTCTCAGATTTCAGCTTTGACAGAAAATCTCCAAGATGTCAGAGTGAAAATCCTTCCATATGCACAAGATCAAGGCTAATTGTGTCTTGATCTTCATCTTCACCAGTCATATAGAATACTTGGATAGAGGCCCAAATACCTGACTCGATCCATTGTTACCTAATGGCAGACCCAAAATGAATACACTGTCATTTTCACCATGAGCTTGGAGCAGTAACCCAATGTCACAACATCTTGTCTGACATTCTACCTTCTTCAAGTCCCAGATTTGTTTGAAACCACAAACAATCTTGACACATAACTGCACTCTTGCAGCAACAGATCCTAGATAGAAGTATACCTCTCCCATATCAATGGTAACCAGTGCACATGAATGGAAAACATAAGACACATCTTCATGTCTTCAAGAACTCATTCTCTGTTCAACACACATGTTAAACGCATTCACTTACTGCTTGAACCACAAGAAAGTAGTACACCCATCAAACAAAAGCTCTCCCCTATCTTTGATAACAACTGCTCCAAGGTCACCACATTATCTCTCATGACCAACTCCATGCTCATACAGAGAGAAGGCACCAAACTGATTCACCTATTCCTAGAGTTACTTGTAGCAGAAGAGACCACTTCTCCACAAGTATTCTGGCCTTAATCTGAGTACAAGATGGACACCGCATAGGGACTTTATCACATGCACTCAATACATTCACATCCTACTCCAAGACAGTCCTTTTACCTTATCATTCTCCCGTATGACAAGATAGAGTACTTCTTAGCCAATAAGTGAATCACAAGTTCCACAAGAGATCTTCACATATCAGATGGTTCATATCACAGACACACCATCCCATGGTTCTTTATGTGCCCATACTGGACTTACTGCTGCCTAGTAATCCAACTGAAGATCTTCACAGCTCCACCAGCTTGATCAACTCCATCTCCACAAGAAGGTAATCTTCTATAACTGCTGCCTAGTAATCCAACTGAAGATCTTCAAAGCTCCACCAACTTGATCAACTCCATCTCCACAAGAAGGTAATCTTCTATACACAACTTAGGGCTTCAACCACAAGCTCCAACATGTGACCAGAAACAGATCCTCCTTTGGTCTTCAACCAATTACCTTCTGTACATGAGTAATTAGTTCCAAGCATGAACAGTCCCAAAATCTTCTGTGGTCTTCAAATAACTACCCTTCTGCACAAGAATAGTTCTCTAAAGGCTCACTGCTTAAATAACCAAATGCCACTGTTTGGTTATTTAGCATTTTTCAGAGCTCTAGAAAGTCTGCTAATCCACCAGGCCACTTTGATCTTCACATTTCTCTTGCTCCAAAGCAAGGTATCTACTCCTTCACACAACTCCCGCAAACTGCATGATATGAAGCTTTAATTCCATTCATACCTGAGAAGATCAACTTATCTTCAAATGATGTGCCACACCATCACTTGAGGCCTTGAATTTTCTGCTTGATGTCACAACTTTGGTTAAGACATTCAGCTAGAGTGTTCAGGCTTTCATTCTGCCACTTAGACGATGTCAGTACATAGGCTTGATATCAAGTTAGAGTAGACAATTTCCTTGAAGTGCATTTACTTCATGAAACTCCTCTTTAGAGAAACCAAACATGCCAAAGCTTGATTCTGTTAGGGAGGAAAGATCACACAAGTCTTTACAAAAGGATTCCCGCTTTCCTTAAGTATAGACTTCTTCAGATAATCAAAGATAACTGCCACTTATCCTTGTCCTCCAAGATGAGCAAGGTCACATGCTCATATGCACTTAGATCAAAAATAAACTGACCTAAGCAGTGCTATCACCAACACCATATTCTAGACAAGTTTCTTTCCAGGAAACTTTCTAGCTAATAGATCAGGTGTGTTGCGGTGAAAATTGGATATCAAGCTATTAATTTAACTTGAATCTTAATTCTTTTACAACTGAACTTTATTTTATCCAAAGGAAAGGTCTAAAGAAAGAAAAACCTTTTTCGCGATGTAACGACAATGCTTAAGAGATTCGGGGATCGGGGGTTGGTTATACCTAGGGAAGGTGTTAGCACCCTAAGCATATGTAGTACTCTACAGGAACCTTTTGTTTGATTGTTTGCTAAGCTTGTGAATATGTATTATGGATTGGGACATGGATTAGGGATAGGTAAAGACCTAGATGGTTTTCTAAGTTTGCTTGCAAAGACATCGCATCTTCTGCCTATGTATCCTAACTAGGATAGAATCAGAGCAATCGTAGTTCACCTCACAAGGGATGAAGAACACTTGATTATGATCAAGGTTCAAAGGGGAATAAACATGATAATGTTTGTGTGTAGTTTGACAAAACTCCCTATTCTAAGTTGTAATATTCAAAAGGGGAAGTAAGAAATCATGACGATGATTCTTACATAGAGTTGACAAACTCTATCCTAGGGTTCTAGTTGAAGAACACTCCTAGTACAGGTGGGTCTTTTAGACTCAAAGCAAAGTCTAATGGTTTCTAAACTAAGGTTAAAGTGACTTAACAAAGTCAAGGGAATGGGTGAATGAGTTATCCATAACATCAGGGTTATTGGAAAGATCTTTTCCTTTGGAGAGGGACAGGAGAGGCAACTTGGATGAGAGCTAACCAGCTTCATCACTTGGGGAAAGAAAACTTTGAACAAGATAACAACATAATGAATATGCATTCATGGTGACAACCATTAGGTGAGCATGTGAAGTAAAAAATGAAAATGCATTGGTGATAATCACAACAGTTGATTAAGCAGGAAGTGTGACAACAGATCAAGCTACAGTGTATTTAGCAGATGAAGTAAAATGAACATGGTAACAACCAAAAATGGAATCCTAGCATGTTAGCTAACATTTAATAACATGAATGCAAACAAGTATCATAAGCAATCACAAGTATATCAAAAGAAAAATTCATCTGCATACGCAAAAACGATCACAGAACGTACATAACTTGCACATAGTCAAAAGAGATGAAAAAATAGGAAAACATGAAAATAAAAAATATGAAATGAAAGTAAACATTAAGATGAACAAAATCCAAAAAGAATGGGTGAAAAATGATTAAAATTGAGAGAGATATGAATTTTTGAAGTTTGGTTAAAAAATGACAAAAATAAATAAAAGGGTTGCCCTCCTCAGGGGTCGAACCCATGTTCATGGCATGCAAGGCGTGTTTTGGCTAATGTTCTTACCACTGGGGTGACTATACATCCGCTAATGAAGCCACCCCTAAAAACATATAGGGCAAATTTTTAAAGCAAGCTGGGCCCTTTCAAGGCAAAAACAAGTGAAGTTTCCAAAATGCGTTTTGATGCGTAACTCCTCCAATACTTGACCAAATGGGATGAAATTTTTATCAATCTTGCCTAGAATCTCATGAGGAGTATGATGGTACAATTAGTTTTCTCAAAATATGCCTACCTTTTAAAACTCGAATGCACATGCTCTTTTGAAGTTTTGATGCATTTTGAAATGTATGTCATGTTCCAGTCAATTTTAAGTTCAAATAATCATGCAAACATATTACATATGAGTTAATAAGTGAGTCTACACACATGATTGCATTCAAAACAAATTGTAACTCAGATTGACACTCAAGTTGCAACTTTTAACATGAAGAGAAATGATGCAAGGCATGAAGATATCAGTTCAAGGCTACAGCTCATTTCAGTTCAAATCAAACATACACACATGCTGCAAATATACATTTAAGTGGATTCAAATGACCAAATTGGTGCAGGGCAAGCTATTGTGAGAATTGGTGCTCATGCTGCTCAAATGTGCTTGTGAAGTGTAGTATGAAGTCAAGTTTGAGTTCCAAACATTTTCAGGTCAATCAAAACATGTGTACATGCTAGAAATATGTTATGGAGTGGATCCAAACAGGTATTGATGTTAGAAACAAGTTAACATGAAAAATGGCATTTCAATTGCAAGTAAAACATGATATAATGCAGTTGGAGAATCAAGTCAGAATTGATGCAAAATTAGGTCATGTAAATGTACATCTCACATATTTGATAATGAATGAATGCAAACAAGGAAATAAGACCAGAATGCTTTGGAATGCAAAGTGAGGTGTGTGTTGCAAATATTTAATGTGATGCAGTAGGATTTCCAAATTCAAATTCAAGCACATTTTTACCATATGAATCACATACACATCTCTCATATATACAAACAAGTGAGTTCAAACAAGGAGCATGGTTCAAGCAGGGCTGATATGAAACTTGGTGAGTTAAGTGCAAGTTTTGACAAGTGAAAAGCAACATGATGTTCAGCTTTGATCCTAGTCACATATTGATCAATCTAGTCATGCACACAAGTCATATGTATGAAGATGAGTGTGTTCAAACATAAAATAGAACTCAAATTGTGTTGTAGTGAAAAATGGTTGTCAAGTTGCAATATTATGTTGTGATATGCATGAAGATACTCAAATTCAAATCCAAACATCTCTAGACTGAAGTAACCATATACACACCATACATACATGATATTGAATAAGTTTAAACACAATTTGGGGCTAAAAGAGGACTGTCATGAAAAATGAGGGTTTGAGTTGCAAATTGGTCATTTTGATGCAAGACATGAAAAAGTGCAGTTCAACATTTTAAGCACTGTTGACCAAGTTAACTCCACACACATATTGAATACATAATGTTAGATGAATTTGAGCATAAATTTAACCATCTCTAGACCTGAGATCACAGCTGGTATATTCATGGTAGAGTTTTGATACAAGACATAACATACTTCCAACATAATGAACCGAAAATGCTAAAACATGAAATTATGGTGCAAAGCAAAGATGGAGTGTTTACATACCTCTAGTGGACTGTGTTGAGTAGGTTGGAACACCAAGAAACCCAGAGAGACTTCCAAATAACACTAGCTTTGAAACTTTCTTCTTTTTGAAGCAAGAATGCAATCTTTGAGACAATTGGAGAAATAAACTCCACCAATGATCTTTAACACTTTAGATAGTTGAGAAATGATATATGAGAGGTGTTTGAGTGATTAGAACACCAAGCAAATGCATAGAACCAGTTTTGGCTGATTTTGTGGTTTTGGTCAAAGTAACTTGGTATGAAAGTTGACTTTTTGAATGGTGAGGTTTTTGAATGGTTTAAGGTCTTGGACACCTTCTATATCATATTTAGAGATTGTGTGGATGATTGTTGGGGTGTTTGAATGGGGAGAAATAAGTTTGGCAGCAAATGTACCAAGACAGATTTTTGAAGCTTTTGGCAATTTTGTGATTTTGGTGATTTTGGAGTAAGGTGTGAAAGAGCCAAGGCTTGAGCTTTCTCTGGTTTTTAGAATCAATATTGTATGGAAAATGAAGTGACGAGGGCTCCCTTTTATAGGCAAATGAAGAGAGGGGGCAGATTTGGAGATTTCTTCACATGAAAGAAAGGTTTTACACTTTTGGATCAAACCTCCACAAAGAGGTTTTCTTGGCAGCTAGGTAAGCTTGAAGTCAAGTGTTATGATGAGTTTAATGTGTCTCAAGTCAGGCTAGAGAGTGTAGGTTGATGGTTGTTTGCAGAACTCACTTTCCACCTCTTGCTTGTTAATAATTCCATTTTCAATTCTCTGCATAATTCTTCACATTTCAATGCTTCAAAACATCCAAATATCAGAAATACTAAGATTCAAAGGCTGAGAAATGATCCAAGTGACCAAAGGATGAACTTATGAAAAATCACCAATGTGGGATTCAAGTATGAAAACACCATCTTGCCAAATCCATAACTCTCAGCTCACAAATGCTATTGAGATGTTCTAGTACTTTTTAGAAAGCCCTCAAATATATCTAAAACATTCATGTTTTAATGAGTTTCAAATTCTCAAAGGAACTTGGCCAAAAAACCTCTCAAAGTTGCCAAAAAATGAGTTTAAAAGTGAAATTTTTCTAAGTCTTTTTCCCTTCTTAAAATGAATTTGGTCATAAATCCAAATCTATGCATTTTCTGATCATGGACCACTTAGGGACTTTTGTAGGATTTGTCAAGAGCTTTCAAATGAGCTTTGAACCACTTCATTTGGATGTGTGGTTAAGGAGTTATGGTTTAGCCCCTTTCAAAACCCTAATTTCCCGATTTTCCGATTACTCCTTCATCCTTGGTCCAATGGTCATGAAAATTGATAGGAAAGTGCAATGTGATATAAGGAACATTTTTTATTCACACTTTGAAGTCCAATCCCTTAAATTTGAAGAGTTGACTTTTTGGTCAATCGTACGATCGATCGGTGACTACCGAGTCGTCTGTTGATACTCTGGACCTCATGAGACTTTGAAACTTCTTGAATGGACTTTATTAAGCTATATGAACTTCATGGATCATGATCCCACCATTAAAACATCTTCCAACATCAAAGTCAAACTACAGTTGACTTTTACTAGTCAAAAACCCTAATCGGGTGCCCTGAAATACACTGTTCTTGATTCTGGGGTAACAACCTCAAATTGGGTACTCAATTGATATCATATAATACCCTTGATCTTATTTCATGATTGAATTAGCCTAAAACTTTGATTGATCACAAACCCTGAAGCTTCGATTTGACGGTACAAAACCTTGATTCATCTGTAACTGGACAATGACAAACTTGCACTGGGTTAGGGTTAGATAATTCATGAGAATGCTCCTAAAATGATAATGATAATTCATGATAATGCTCCTAAAATGCTCCTAATTCATTCCCATCAGCACTCTATTCCAGCCTTAGTTTCTTGCCAAGAACCTTACTAAAATGAGTACAGATCCAGCTATATCTTCTTTGATCTATGGATCAACAGAATTCTGAACAATCTCTGCTGATTGAATGTCTCAACATCTGGTTGAGCATCAAATTCTTGAAGTAGACCAAACAACTCAGGGGCCTTCTGCTTGTGCTGCTCCTGATGAGACATCTTGATCATCAACTAAGGATAATCCATTAAATATTTGAGAATATCTCAAATAGCAATGAATCTTAAATCCTTGTAACATATCCTTCTCTGAACTTCATGGAAAACCAAGGCTGACATCCTTGACTTAACCTGCCTATGTTTTCTTCTGCTGATAGAATCCTTGCAAGTCATGCATGGTGAGAATATAGCTTCCAGCAAACAACATAGCAGTCCAGGCACACAACCAAACACAGCTGCAGGCACCATCTTCCAATCATCTACACAACTGCCACAGTCATGCATCAAACTGAATATAGGCCAATCTTCTTCCAGGGCTACCAGAGTTCTTTCATCAGAAAATTATGCAGCGGAACCACCAAAAGAACTTCTTCAACATACCCTTATAGGACATCATACAGAAGTAGCCACTCTTCCTTTGGCATAACATACAGCTGGTCATAAAGCTCCTATATCAGAGGGCACAACAGCAATTACAAGCTTCTCTTTAGCTCCATAAACAGTAGCTCAACCATTCAGCAAGATCAACAACTCAGTTACAACTTCTCCTTGTTCAAAACACCAGAAAGTATCTCCTAAGATCTCATCCAGAATAGACAGGATGCCTGCTCTGATACCAATTGAAATTCTGGTATGCAGATCACATGTGTTCCAAGAACATTGATCTCTGCTCAACAAGGATGAGGACAAACCATGGCCAATTTAAATTTCTTTAAATTTTCCCAATGTCACGACTTCTGTTGTGACATCTGCAGTCTGTCATGCTATTTATCTAACCATTTAAAGTACAAAATTGTAAATGCAGAAAGATAAATAACACAGTAATTGTTCCCCCAGTTCGGTATCAACAACACCTACATCTGGGGGCTACCAAGCCAGGGAGGAAATTCACTATTAGTAGAATCAATTCAAAGTCAAACCTCCAGTTTTCACTTCTCACTTAATCTCTACCCAATGACACTTCAGCCTAGAGACACTCTAGTACCTGAGTATACCCACTCACTCCCCCTCAATCACACAACAGTGATATCAAAAAATTACACAAACAGTATGAAGAGAAACTTCATACACACCTTGATCTTCCTTCACAGCTTTGATCAAGGAACTCACACACTCTTGCTTCACAGCTTCGAGTGAGACACAACCTAGAATCTACCTAACCAAAACAATCATCCACCAGACAATTGCTTGGATTACAAGTATTCCTAAACAGACTTTACAAGTGAAGACTAGCCTTCTTCACTTACAAATATGTCTACCTCAATGTATCAAAAGATACAAAGGGTGACTTACACACAAGGGACTCTTAACCCTAGACCTCTATTTTACACTCTGATTTTTCTTGATGTGAATGCTTACTTTTCCCTTGCTTATGCGCCTCCTTTTATAGCACTGCAGGCTGGGCTTGGGCTATGCAGAAGTAACAAATATTAGTTTTAACAAAATAAAACTAATTTCCACAATTCAAGGTGTTGCCCAACTAGGTCATGGCATGGTCAGCATTGCCTTGAATCTCTCTTGAAATCTATCCTGAGATAACAGAAAACCAACATGCTTGCACGACTGATGTCATACGATCAATGTCATGACATTCAGTAAGACATCCACTCTTCTGCAGATTTTTCTTTACATCAGACCCGGCTTCGCCCAATCTTCTACAGAATACCATTAGAAACAAGTATATTCAAGTTTCCTAAAAGGTATCCAAGATCCTTTTATGAATACCAATACAATCTGTTCTTCTTCCTAATCCATCTCCTTGACATATTTACTAATGAGGTATTTTCAACATGGTCCCATCAATACAAACCAATTTTGTCAAGAGATATACACTAGCAGCTCCTTCTGTTGTCATGCAACGATGTCCTGCTTAAGACACATGATAGCACACCTCACTCACTACCTGTGAGGAGCTTCATCACAACTTAACCTGTTGTGGCTGCACACCTCACACTTCCTGTGAGGAACTTCATCACATCTCAACTTGTGAGGAACTAGGCTACTGCTGACCCATAGCAGTGCCTGTTGTGCCAGACAGCTATGTCATTACTTTGGTAATGACATCCATGACAACCGTCCTTTCTTCAGCCTTTAACAGTAGTCCTTTCTTTAGCCTCTTCTAGCTCCTGCTTGCTCTTGCTGTACTCGACCTTGATGTCAGCCTCTGCTAGCTCCTGTTGCATCCATAACAACAGCTATGTCATCTGCTTTTGTTAGCTCCTGCTGCACAGAGCTCCTGCTGCACCAGATGTCAACCCATGACAGCAGTTCTATTATTCATATGTCATTACTTTGGTAATGCCATCCTGTTCAAAACACATGACAACAGTACTGTCATTAACCCCTGATAGCTCTTGCTACTCCTGCTGTTTCTCACACATGACAGTAGTTCTGTCATGACTGCATATGGATGTCATGATGGATGTCACGACATTCAACATTCACATTAAACTACTCCATAGCAGTTCTTTCACCAGCTCCTGCTTGCTCCTTTAGCGATGTCATAACTATGGTAATGACATCCTGCTTAACATTAGTGCAGAGTCATGTTTTACCATAATTTAGCCAATCATAGAACCATGGACAATTCTATATCATGGAACCATGGAACTAACAAATGGTAAGGGAAGTAGGGATGGAAATTGGATTAGGAGAAGGAATCTGAGTAGGAGTGGGAATGGGAGTAGGAATATCATCAGGATGGTTTGGGAAGTAATGTGTTGGTGAGGAAATATCTGAAAGGTCAGAGTCAGATGAATCAGAGGAATCTGACGAGTCAGATGATCCAGATGATATAGGGTGTACTGTCATGAGAGGTTGTATGCCAAGTATGTCATGATCAAGGTTAGATGGGTTAGGTTTAGAATGGATTGGTTCATAGGGGTTTGGTTCATTTGGTTGTGGTTCAGAATGTTGAGGTTCAGATGTTTGTGGTTCAGAGGGAAGTAATGTTTGTGGTTCAGAGGGTTGTGGTTGAGGTTCAGAGTCATGAACATGTTCAGAAGAAATATGTTTAGAGGTAGTGTGAGGAGGAGAAGGAGTGGGAATTGTATCACAGGGAGGAGGAGAGGGTTCAGATGCAGGAATTTCTGTTATAGTTTCCAGAACAAGAATAGCAGAAGTGTTACCTGATTTCTTAAGACGCTTAGCCTTCACAGAAGAACCATCTTCAGAGGCTTTCTTTTTGGGGCGTGCAAAACCTTCTTCTGAAACCTTTCTCTTCTTCCTTCTCTTCTCAATTATTTTTGGAGCAGGTTCAGATGCTCTCTTTATCAAATCTGCTGGTATGGGAGTTTCATCTGCCAGACATGGTTCAATATAGAAGAGCAGAGCTTCCTTGGGATCCTCAGCAGTAAACAATGGAAAGTCCTCTACTAGAACTCTTGTTCTGTGCACAGCAGCATAGTCAATCTTGATTGGTTCTGACTGAAGTTCCTCCACTAGCCTCATCCTTTGCAAACTTTTCCCATCCAAAGGCTTTCCCAGAGTGGTTTCCAATTCTTCTGTCTGACCTGCCTCTGTCAAATGTGCAACTAAACCATTTTCTGTGAGTACATCAGAAATCAGTCTTCCCATTGGGATCCAATTTCTGATCTTTTGATGATTTATTCTGACCTCTTCTCTGGACATTTTGACGTGGTTCCACAAATGATTAAATAGAAAGTGTGGCAGATCCACCTTGATGTTCTTTCCCAAACAGTACAGAAAGTACAGTTGTTCAGCATTAATGTAATCTGAAGAGTTGGTTGATTTTCTGTGATGAATACAACCCAGAAATATTTTTGCCCAGATTTTATAATGTGTCTTCAAGTCCTTGATCTTGCTAGAAGACAACCCAGAAGTGAAGACTTCTCTGTAGACTTCATCCATGTCTACCCTTCATGCAGAAAGATGAGAAACACCATCCACTTCTTCATGCCCAATCAGCTTTCTAATCAAATCCTCAGTGATGATGATTTCTGTAATACCCCAAATTTTACCCTTACATTTAGTCAGTTCATTTCACATAGCATTTCATTTTGCATCCATTAATCACTAACCAATCATATGAGTGCGTTTTATTTCAGGAATTACCACAGGGGCATTTTGGTCATTTCACGTGGAGTCTGTAATTTTGAGACAAGTGGGACAGTATTCCTGAGAGGAAGCAGATACTGCTAAGGTTATTTGGAAAGCAGGAACTCAGTTTGAGTTTTGGTCAGATTTAATCCGGTTACGGTAAGCAGTCAATTAATATAAAGAGAGTGGATCTCATTCATAATATTGTCCAATACAAAAAGGGAAATGAGTTTAGATATTTGTGAATATTATTCGTGAATATTTATAATTTACAACTAAGAGGTGAGTTTAAATATTTTTGAAGCTTTATTCATAAGTATTTGCAATTTACATCTAAGGAGTGAATTTAAATAATTTTCAAATTATTATTTACAAATAAGAAGTGAATAAATATTTTTGAACTTTATTTCATAAATATTTAGTTTACAATGGAAATGGATAAATAATTTTGAACTTTATACCCACTGGTTTACAAAAAGGTTCATTACATTGGCTATCTATTCTAAAAAGTTCTAAGTCCTAAGCTTCTAAGTGTTCTTCATAATCTTCCTCCCTTGAGTTCTTCACGCGACTCTTGATCACCTGCACATCAAAGCAAAAACAAACCACAAGAAAAGGGGTTAGAAGATTGTTTGACACTCTCAGAACATTATCATCATCGAGTGTCGGGAGGGTACGACTAAAGCCGCATCCTACTCCCGTTACCAATCTGAGCCACCGGCGTCAGATCAGGTAGTTATTGTTCTTATCATAAGGGACATCCGAGAGATAGAGAAAATAAAAGAAGTGGGGCTGATTCGTTTTGCCGCGATTGGATTTCCAGACTGATACAAGAATAAGGCAACATAGGCAAGTTTTGACTCAGACCCGGATGCCGGCAGGTCTGAGTCACCTTGATTTCAAAACTTCCAACATCTGAAAAAACAAAAGCATCATCAGAACTCAAAGTATAAAACAAAACTAGGAAAGGGTTCGCACCAATACAGGTAGGAATAGCCACCAAAGGAAACAAATTTGTACCAAACAAGATGAAAATCCAGTCCACAGCAGAACAAGAAAAACCAAAATATGGTATCAAGCTGCGTCAGTTCAAACAGAACAGAGAAATGAGACACGAAACAAGCTACGGACAAGGTATTAAAAAAGGTCTCAGCAGCATCAGTAAAAGCCATCAAACTTGGTTCAAGATCAAAACAGATAAATTATAATGTTAGCAGCAGCTCTGAGGTCAAACAAGTAAGAAAAGCCCATCAAACCAAATCAAAGCTAAAACTGCATCAAGCGATTAGTGTCTCAACACAAACTATCGCTCATCAGAAAAGTACACCAGCAACATCCACATCTGCAAAGCCATATCAAGAGGTTTCAGTATCAAACATCATAGAAAAAAAAACAGACGTTTGCAAGCTAGGAATCATCAGCAGTTGGAACAATTCAAAGAGAATAAACGGTAAACCCCACGCGAAGATCCTCAGAAAGCAATCGCAGCATCATCGAAGAATACAAGCGTCGAGGGCTCAGATAAACATCATTGCCGTATGCCTTCCTCGGCCATCCCAACTCAACCCAAGTCGTAGCATCAACCCTCTCTGAAAGAAGAAGAGGAAAAGGATCTGAGCTGCATCAAAAAGCAAACCATATCAGAAATAGAGAGATGTTGATTTGATAATGAATCCCAAAACAGATCAAAGCGAATCAGTTCAGACTACTAAAATTGAATCAAATCGAAAACGCATCAGCATAATCCAGATTGAATTCAAGTAGAACAAATGAACTAATCCAGATATCAATCAAATCAAATAAATTCAGAAGCAATCCAAATGATCAAACAAAGCCGAAGCTGGAAATGGAAAGTTTCAAGTCAAATGCATCAGGGAATATCTCCATTGGAACCAATCTGAATCAATGTGAGACAATCTGAATCAATCAGACAAGCCAATAAAGCAAGTCAGCCAAAAACGAATCAGTAGAGAGCAGTTAAACAAATCAACGAAATCCCAATCGTATCAGAAAGAAATCAATCTGAAAACCAAATGATCAAATCAAATCGAATCCCCATTTGCGTGTAACCTGAATCAATCAAACAAATCAGTTCAGTTCTGGAGATAGAAATCTTTGAACCAAATCAGAATATCAGCTAGGAATCGATTAAACCCTAAAAAAGGGGAAACAGAGTTCAATCCGCATCCAATCGCAATCCAATCAATATCTGAGGAAATCACAATAAAATCAAATAATATCAAATCGAATCTCAGAAGTATTGCAAATCCAAGGCCCAGAAGTTAGTTATAAAAGGGATGTACAACCTGATGAAAAAGAGGGGCCGTGAAAGAGAGAAATCGCGTACGAACCCTAACTGGAGGGCCAAGAAAAATCACCGAACGAGAAACCCTAACGACCGCGACATCAGAAGAAGAAGAAGAAGTTTTCCACCAAAGTCATCACACGAAGGACCGCCGACGCCGTTTAACCAAAACGACGAGCAATCAATCGCCTCAGCCTCAGAATCTCTTCATCATCGGCCGTTTTCGCTTTAAATGTAAGCCATGGGATGTTTTTCATCACAGATTTCATGTCTTATTTCAGGAATAAAGAAGATCAGGGGGAATCGCGGCGAGAGAGAAGACGAATGAAGTGTAAGCGGCGCTGCGAAGAACCAAAGGGTTCTGAAACCCTAAGTAACTTTGTGTTCACAATCACCTCGACCGGGTTGGGTCCGGAGGTAATGACCGGCCCAACCCTTTTATGTTTTTATTTTCTTTTTCTTTTTCTTAATTTAATTATCAAATTTTAAAAAAAAAAATATTTATTTAGGTTGTTTTTTTTAAATAGTAAAATTAAATTCTTTTTTAAGTATTAAAATCAAAAAACATTTTTTTGTTAAAATATTAAAATTAAATCTTTTTTTTAATATTAAAACCAAGAGAAAATATTTTTTTAAAAAAAAGATTAAGATCTTCTTTTTCTATTTATTCATTATCAAGTAAGAAAAATTAAGCTTAGACTCATATTAAGCTTCTCATAAAATAAGAAACCACAAAAAACGTCTCATAGCCTCATGCTTCTGTTTTCATAATTGTGTTTACTAACCTAGTTCGTTCACTGTGCAGCTTACCATGTTGTTTCTTTATATTCGCGTTCTTAAAATTGAATTGTATCATACTGTTGTAACTGTTCCTCCTCTGTAACCTTGCGAATCTTAACAATCGCATTTACGTTTCCGCATTTAAAAGTCTGCATAATTCAATTATCTCACACACTCATCTAATATTCCAATCACACTACACACATCCGAAGGTTAGGTCTAGCTTTTGGCCGCCGCGCCGATAGTCCTCAACTTCAAACCCTTTCACCTTGCAAACCCTAATTCTCCAAACGCCTCGCCGCAGGCAAGATTACAATTTTACCCCTAGCATTAGGTCAAAGAGCCGCCGCGCTCATTTTAGGGTTTCCCGCCGCGGAATCCCTAACCTAACCTAATTTAACCCTAGTTACAACTTAACAATTCAACGTAGAGATTTGGAGTTTCTACACTCCACGTAAGCGTGTCCTTAAGATGCGTTTATTCCCCTTGAGACCTTGACCACAGTCAAGAAGTCTCTAACCTCCCTTTTGAGGGGAACTACGATTACTCTGATTCCACTCCCGTAAGGATACGTAGGCACAAGATGCGATGTCTTGCCGAGTAAACTTAGAATTAACCCCTTAGGTCTCCTTTCTCACTTTTAATCCTTTGTACATATACCTTAAGCAAATAAATAAAACAAGATAGTAAATATCTGAACAAAAGGTTCCTGTAGAGTACTACAGAAGTTTAGGATGCTAATACCTTCCCTAAATTTAACCAACCCCCGAACCCTAGATCTTTCCCCGCATTGTGTTTACGATGCAAAATAGATTTTCCCTCTTTTGACCTTTTCCTTCGGATAAATCAAAGAGCGGTTGTGAATTGAATTGCGATTCAAACTCATTAATAGTTTGTGATCCTATTTCCACCGCAACAGAAAATGGCGACTTCACTGGGGAATAACTTTAACTTTTGAGGGTTATCCCTAACTTGTTCATATTTATTACTATCTGTGTTATTATTCATTTGCATGTATATATTGGTGCTTTGAATGTGGGACTGTTCCTTGTGCTGTGAGATAGATCCTAACCCGGATCTAGTGTACCTTAGGTAAATGGCAATAGACCAAGGAAACTGTACGACGTATATCGATACAGTTGATCTGGTGGCCATAGTTAGTGCGACTTCTTGGTTAGTGCTTATATTCCTTAAGTCAAGTTGAGGATAATATTGAGGCTGCCATGTGTTGTCAATGCACTAACTGACTTTTAGAACCCTAGTTAACTCATCTTGGCCTTTAGAAAGTAGTGAGGTAACCGGCTTTGGTGCAGACTGAAGTTGGTTGACACTCGATACTACGCTCATTGAGATCTTAAACTTGGAGGGTTTTGGTTGGTAAGTAAGTTACCTTCTGAACAACCACCCTTGTGAAGGATCAGTGATATTGAGATCCCTTAGAACCTGGTTACTTTTGTAGGACAGGATGAACCATCTAACTTCAGGGGAGGGTACTTGCCTTTGAACCTCATGCAAGCCTTTAACCTAGGACTTTGTGTGTTTTCATGCATTGCATCCATAAAGCATCTCATCGCATTGTATTTCATGGAGTTCAAACATCATTTATGGATATCGCGGGATACCATAAATAAATAAAAAAATAAAATGAAAAAACAAGAAAAAAGATTTCCTTGGTACCCCACGACATTAGTAAATGTTTTAAATTCCATGAAATCTTCATTTACATTCACATTTTAGCATCATTTACTTTTTTTTTGCATTGCATGTGTCTCCCGATTTCTCACACTCGGTTCTCTCACCTTCCAGTTTCGTCACCCTGAGTTCTCGGCACCAATACAACACCAGAGCTCAAACTCGGAAAAGAATGGAGGATCAGGCAAAAGAGATTGACCGCCTTAGCAATGAACTTGAAGACCTTCGAGGGGGTATGGGGCGTATGATGGAATTGTTACATGTCATGAATGCTAAGATGGATACCCAGCCCACTGTTGTTTCTGAGATTACCGGCGTTACTGTGGACCCTTCACCAAGTGTGACTGTAGCAAAGGACCCACCTTATGGGCTTGCTCCAGGTTTTATGCCTCCTCAAGCCACTGTCCCGATTAATCAACCTGTTCAGCAAGCCGTGCCTTTGTTTTCTGAAGTTTCTAGGGGGGCTCCTATCTTTGCACCACCTGTTGTACACACTCGTGCGCAACCGTACTTCAATGAGACAGCTTTTGATGATCTTGATGAGAATGTTGAGGGTTATGAGAGACATGATAAGCTTCGTGAGGAAGTAAACACTATCGTCCAGAGATTGAAAAAGGTAGAGGGTGATCAAATTTTTGGGACTGCTGCAAGGGATGTTTGTTTGGTCTCAGGTTTAGTTATTCCCCCGAAGTTCAAAACTCCGAACTTCGATCGCTATGAAGGTGCCACCTGTCCTAAGAGTCATCTGATCATGTATTATCGCAAAATGGCTGCCCATGTTGAGAATGATAAACTGATGATTCATTGCTTCCAAGATAGTTTGAAGGGTGCTTCTTCCAAGTGGTATTTAACTTTGGACCAGTCTCGCATTAAGAGTTTTCAAGACTTATCTGACGCTTTCATCAAACACTACAAGTACAATATGGATCTGGCTCCTGACAGAAGACAGTTGCTGAGTATGTCACAAAAGAATTCTGAGTCATTCAAAGAGTATGCTCAAAGGTGGGGAGAGACTGCTTCGCAGGTAGAACCTCCTTTGACCGAGAAAGAGTTAGCTGATTGGTTTGTCGACACGGTCCGTCCCGAATTTTACGAGAGAATGGTGGGTAGTGTGACTTCAAATTTCTCCGACATCGTTGCTGTGGGTGTCAAGATTGAATTGGGTATGAAGAGTGGTAAAATGACAAATAATCATGGTGCTTCTAAGGATCAGCCGAAGAAACCTCCGTATAGCTCCCAGAAAAAGAAGGAGAGTGAGACTAATGCTATATCCTCTGGTAGACCAAGGGAACGTTTTTATCGACATCCGCAAGGTTATGCTCAACCTCAAGGGTACCCAGTCCAATATGCTCAACAACCCTATGTGGCAGCTATTACACCTTCTTTCAATCAACAGGTTCCCATGTATCCACCTATGCAACAACCTCCTGTTTATCCGCCTCCTGTCAACTACCTACAGGCACCTAATACTCCTGCTCCTCAACAGCCAAAGAATCCGGCTCCTCGCCAGAATATGCCGAACAGAAGAACGTATAAACCTTGTCCGCCGATTCCAATGACTTTTACCGAGTTGTATCCCTCTTTGGTCAAGCAAGGTCTCATCACTACTCGGGCTTTGGGTCCGCCTCCTAATCCTCTACCCGCCAATTACAACGCCGCTGCTCACTGTTTATTTCATGAGGGTGCGCCTGGTCATGATCTGGAGAATTGTTATGCTCTCAAAAATATTGTCAGGGACCTATTGGAAAAGAAGATTTTGTCATTTGAAGATCCTCAACCAAATGTTAAGAAGAACCCTTTTCCTAACCATGAGAGTGTCAATGCCGTTAGTGTTGATTCGGGGGATGGTTATGCCCTTGATGTTGAACAGATTAAGACTCCTCTCAAGATGTTCCATTCGAAACTGTTTGAAGCTGGTTTGGTAGATACTTCCCACGTTGCATGCGCAAGTTGTGAAGCCAGTAGCAAGGGTTGTGTGTTGGTTCAGAATGAGGTTCAGAGGCTAATTAATGAGGGTGTTTTACAAGTGACAAGCCAAGCCAAGAAGGATATAGTCGCTGTGGTTGAGCCTGTTTTCCATCAGCCTGAATCAAAGGGTAAGGTACCAGTGTTTAATCTATCAGGGGCAGGCTCCGCCAACCTCGTGTTCGATATACCGAGGTCGCATATCCCTGAAGCGAATCAGCCTAAGCCTATAGTTATTCGAAGACCGGGTCCGTTTCCTTTCAGCGATCCTAAAGCCGTGCCTTGGAAATATGACGTGACGGTGATTGACAAGGAGTCTGGGAAGACTATTCCAAATGAAGAGGTTAAGGGCACAGTGACCAATATCGCAGAGGTAAGCAGGATGACTCGCAGTGGTCGCGTGTATACTCCCCGTTCTAATGAGGATCCACCTAAGGAGATCACTAATATCCCAGTGCCTGCCAAAGACAAGGGTAAGGGAGCTGTTACGAATAATGAAGATGCCGAATTTTTGAGGATCATCAAGAAAAGTGACTATAAAGTTATTGATCAACTTCATCAGACTCCTTCCAAGATTTCGATTTTATCTCTGTTGATGAATTCACCCGCTCATAGGATGGCCTTGCAGAAGGTTTTGACTCAAGCACATGTGGATCAAGATATTAGTACCAGTCGATTCAATAGTGTGATTGCCAATTTGACTGCCTGTAACACTCTCAGTTTCAGCAATGAAGAGTTACCGAAGGAGGGTCCGAACCATAATCGTGCTTTACATATATCGGTAAAATGTCAGGAGGACAATTTAGCAAGAGTGCTAGTAGACACCGGGTCCTCTCTGAATGTGCTACCCAAGAGGGTTCTCGATAAGTTGGCCTGTAAAGAGACTGTGTTGAAACCTACTCCTTTGGTTGTCAAGGCTTTCGACGGCTCTCGCCGATCGGTAATGGGGGAGGTTGAGCTTCCTATCCTGATTGGTCCGCAAGTTTTTAATATCACGTTTCAAGTCATGGACATTAATCCCAACTACAGTTGTTTACTCGGAAGGCCGTGGATTCATGCCGCTGGGGCAGTGACCTCAACGTTACATCAAAAGATGAAATTCGTGATCGATGGAAAGTTGGTTATTATACACGGTGAGGAGGATCTGATGGTCAGCAACCTGTCCTCTTTCCGTTACATCGAGGCCGATGAGAATGCTTTAGACATTTCCTTTCAAGCACTTGAGATCGCCAATGCTGTTCTGCTGGAGGTCGAAGAGACAGTGGGTCAGGGTAATCCATCTTTTGCATCTCTGAAGAGTACCAAAGCAACAATTGACAGGGGCATTCCTGAAGGCTGGGGAGAGGTAATTGATGTCAAGACCAAGACTGATCGCTCTGGGTTGGGTTACAAACCAACTCAGAATGGAGCTGCCACGACTGTCGAAGGGCGTCCGAAGGTTATCCAAGAAGTATTTGTCAGCGGAGGTTTCCAAGTCAATGCCATCAGCGACTGTGAAGAAAATGAAGAGCTGAGCAACCTGGTGTTTAAGGGTGATGCAGTTTTGAACAACTGGGAGGCCGTAGAGATCCCTGTTATCTTTCCCTTGTCAAAGTAATTGTTTTTTTAAAAAAAAAAGTTTCATTTACATTTTCAAATAAAAATCTGTAGCTCTGCCCAAGGCTATAGGGTTGTTTTGTCGGGCCACCTTTCATTCATAAAAAGATATTAATAAAAGTATTTTGTTCGATTCCACTTTGTTCATCTGCGTTTTTTGTTTTTAAAAATGAAATTGGCAACCTTTCTTCCAAAAAATAATAATAAAAAACAGCATTTCATTCTTACATATCTGCGAGCATTTTAATTAAGTAAGCCTTCCATCATGCAGAGATATCGTAAACCTTGTTGGATCCAATGACCTTACTGACACTCCTGACTGGGATGCACCCATCAATCAAGCTGAGGACGAGGGTGAAGAAGATCTTGAAGTACCCGCGGAACTGACAAGATTGATTGAGTACGAGTACACAGAGCTTCAACCGCATAAAGAGCAAGTGGACCTAATTAATCTCGGTACAGATGAGAGCAAGAAAGAGGTCAAGATTGGTGCAATGCTTGGGACGGAGATTAGGCCGAGGTTGATTGAGTTGTTAAAAGAGTATATTGATGTGTTTGCGTGGTCGTATCAAGATATGCCGGGCCTAGACACGGATATTGTTGTTCACAAGTTGCCGCTTAGGCCAGATTGTCCGCCTATCAAACAAAAGCTTCGAAGAACGAGACCCGACATGGCTTTGAAGATTCGAGATGAGGTTAAAAAGCAGTTGGATGCAGGTTTCTTGGCAGTCGCGAAGTATCCAGATTGGGTTGCCAACATTGTGCCAGTGCCCAAGAAGGACGGTAAGGTTAGGATGTGTGTAGACTACAGGGATCTGAACAAAGCAAGTCCAAAGGACGACTTCCCACTGCCACATATTGATACACTTGTAGACAATACAGCCAGTTTTGCGTTGTTTTCATTTATGGATGGTTTCTCTGGCTATAATCAGATCAAGATGGATCCCGATGATCGAGAGAAGACTACTTTCATTACTCCTTGGGGAACCTTCTGCTACAAAGTCATGCCTTTCGGTTTAAAGAATGCAGGGGCAACTTACCAACGTGCTATGACCACTCTTTTTCATGATATGATGCACAAAGAAATTGAGGTGTATGTGGACGATATGATAGCCAAATCTCAGAGTGAAGAGGAGCATTTAGACCATTTGGTGAAGCTGTTTGAACGACTCAGGAAATACCAGTTGAAATTGAATCCTGCAAAATGTACCTTCGGTGTCAGATCCGGAAAATTGCTTGGTTTCATTGTTAGCCAGCGAGGGATTGAGGTGGATCCTGACAAAGTCCGAGCCATTCAAGATATGCCGGCTCCGCGAACCGAGACGCAAGTTAGGGGTTTTCTGGGACGTCTGAATTACATTTCCAGGTTTATCTTTAATATGACCGCTACTTGTGAGCCGATATTCAAGTTGCTTTGCAAGGGGCAGACAGTTGAGTGGAACCCTGATTGTCAGAAAGCGTTCGAGAAGATTAAGGGTTATTTGCAAGATCCCCCTATTCTGATCCCGCCCGTACCTGGAAGACCGTTGTTTATGTACCTTACTGTCCTCGAGAAGTCTATGGGTTGTGTGCTTGGGCAACATGATGAGACTGGGAAAAAGGAACATGCGATTTATTACCTGAGCAAGAAGTTTACCGATTGCGAAAACAGATACTCACCATTAGAGAAAACTTGTTGTGCATTGGCATGGGCCGCTAAGCGCCTTCGGCAGTATATGGTCTGTCATACCACGTTATTGATTTCTAAAATGGATCCGATCAAGTATATTTTTGAAAAACCTGCTCAAACCGGGAGGCTAGCCCGTTGGCACATGTTGTTATCCGAATATGACATCCAGTATGTATCCCAGAAGGCGATTAAGGGTAGTATCTTATCTGATTACCTTGCAGATCAGCCAGTTGAAGATTATGAACCCCTTAAGCTCGATTTTCCTGATGAGGATATTTTGTTGATTAAAAGAGATTGTGAAGAGCCAGATCCGAGCGAAGGTCCAGAACCAGGACTTTGGTGGAAGATGATGTTTGATGGTTCCTCAAATGTCAATGGGCATGGTATAGGCGCCGTTTTGATGAACCCAAAGGGTGGATTCACTCCATTTACAGCAAGGTTGGACTTTGAGTGTACTAATAATGTCGCAGAATATGAAGCATGTATCCTCGGCCTCGAAGCGGCGATTCACCTCCGAATCAAACTTCTTAAAGTAAGTGGTGACTCAGCTTTGGTTATCTACCAGGTACAAGGCAAATGGGAAACGAAGAATGAGAAGTTAATCCCTTATAAAGACTATATTATTGAGCTGATCAAGTATTTCGACGAAATAGAGTTCGAGCATGTTCCTAGATCCGAGAATCACGTTGCTGATGCATTAGCCATGTTAGCATCCATGTGGAAAGTTAAGTTCGTTAATGAAGCACCTCTTATCCATATTGAGCGCAAGGTTGAGCCCGCTTATTGTCAGATGGTCGAAGAAGTTGAGGTGGATGAAAAGCCTTGGTTTCATGATATCAAGAACTATCTCGTCAAGCAGGAATATCCCGATGGTGCTACTGGTCTGGACAAAAAGACATTGAGAAGATTGGCGTCCAAATTCTTTATCAGTAATGATGTGTTGTACAAGAGAAATCACGACATGGTCCTGCTCAGATGCGTTGATAAACGGGAAGCGGACATGTTACTACAGGAAATCCATGAGGGGACCTTCGGAACCCATGCCAATGGTTATGCTATGTCCAAGAAGATGTTAAGGGCTGGGTATTACTGGTTAACCATGGAAGCCGACTGCGTCCAATACGCTAGAAAATGCCATAAGTGCCAAATTTATGCTGATAAAATGCATGTACCTCCGTCACCGTTGAATGTTTTGTCTTCACCATGGCCGTTCTCTATGTGGGGCATTGACATGATTGGGGCAATCGAGCCGAAAGCTTCTAATGGACATCGTTTTATCCTTGTTGCCATTGATTATTTCACCAAGTGGGTAGAGGCTGCCTCCTACACCAACGTGACCAAGCAAGTGGTTGCCCGATTCATCAGGAAAGAGATTATCTGCCGTTATGGAGTCCCAAGCCGGATAATAACTGACAATGGCACCAATCTGAATAATAAGACTATGAAAGAATTGTGTGACAACTTCAAAATCACTCACCACAATTCTTCTCCATACCGTCCTAAAATGAATGGGGCCGTTGAAGCTGCAAATAAGAATATCAAGAAGATCCTGCAAAAGATGGTTGTGACTTACAAAGATTGGCATGAAATGTTACCGTTTGCTTTGCATGGATACAGAACCTCAGTGAGAACTTCGACAGGGGCAACACCTTTCTCATTGGTGTATGGGATGGACGCCGTGCTCCCCATCGAAGTAGAGATACCTTCCTTAAGAGTGTTAATGGAAGCTGAACTTGAGGAAGCTGAGTGGGTTCAAGACAGATTGGATCAGTTGAATCTCATTGACGAGAAGCGTTTGACAGCCATGTGCCATGGGCAATTATATCAGAAACGGATGAAAAGAGCGTTTGATAAGAAGATTCGTATTCGTGAGTTCCGCCAAGGAGAGCTCGTACTCAAAAAGATCTTGCCAGTACACAAAGATATGCGTGGAAAGTGGATGCCCAATTATGAAGGCCCGTTCGTTGTAAAGACTGTCTTCTCCGGAGGGTCTCTAATACTTACGACAATGGACGGTGAAGAACTAGCACATCCCGTGAATTCTGATGCAGTCCGAAAATATTATGCCTAAAAACCCGCTAAGTCGAAAACCTGCAAAAGGCGACTTAGGCAAAAGTAAGGGTTGAAAAAAAGAAAAAAGAAATAATAACAAAAGCTCGCTAGGTTGAAAACCCGAAAGGGCGGCTTAGGCAAAAAAGAGCGTCCCGGTGGATTGAAAACCCGAAAGGGCGGTCCAGGCAAAAGTTAGGGACAAAGGCATTTCATTGCATCAGAAGACACTGATTATCTCGAACACACTTTCCGCATGAGAGCCATGTTTCAGTTCTTTCATCCTTGCCCCAAAGCAGGATTCTGGATTAGTCTTAGTTATTAGTGTCAGTAGGTGTCATTGAATTCGATGTAACTTTTTCCCATGTTGCCAATTTTAAACATAACCATCTGTGGAGCTATGCCTTCAGCAAGCAGCCACCCTTTAATAAAAGATACCATCTCGTTACTTACATTCCTTGGTGCATTGCTCTTTGCTTTCTATTGTTATGCAAAATGCGTTTATTCTTAAAATTTGAAAATGAAAGGTGCATTGTAGATTTTTCAAAATTGTTTTTCAAAAACAACAAATTTGAAATGTAATAAATTACTTTGACTAGTGGAAATTCCGACAGGATCTCTTCATTCCCCGGAAATATCATTATTGCAGAAACACTTTCAAACCATTGCCCAGTGACAGTCCCCAGAGAGACTATAAGCTGACAACTTCTTCTTGGGGTAACTTAAAAGTGTCCTTCAGGTTTTCTTCTCCCCATGTGAAGACATGATACTGTGCACCCAAGCAGATTACCTTCTCCCCAGAGAATTCAGAACTTTAAAACCAGATTCGGTTCTACCATTGATCTTTCTTACCCATGATTGACGTATTGGTTGCGGAGAACGCAGGGTATTTCCGTCGAGATGTTTATTTCATCTCTCGTCCCGTCTCTAGTCAGCTTCGTCAGCATACGCAAGGGCATAAGCATCACATGCCTATTTCATTACATACTCATTTCATAAACATTAACATACATAAACATTAACATACATAGACATTAACATATGCATTAGCATTCACAGGTTCACTGCGTTTCACCGTCATTGGTTGTTATCGCCGAGTAATTGGGTTTGTCCATTCTCTCCAAATAGATTGTCAGCCCTAAGCATAAAATGCTTACTTGTTTCCAGTTTCCCCACAGAGCTCGATCCTCGTGGATGACGGTTACTTCAGCTATCTTTCCTCGCCAGGATTAGATATTTACCCTTCGAGATCATTCCCTCGATGGAGTTTTGATTTCCAGTCTTCTTTCTAGCTCGATCCTAGATTGAATCTCAGTCTTGTCGGTAGTCAAGCCCAACCGGACGTGCATTTATTTTGCACCATCTAAAGATTTTCACCATACCATGACAGATGTTCGACTGTTCTCGCCCGAGAAGTTTATCACTGTACCCGGACGTGCATTTATTTTGCAATATCTTCAACTACAATCCTTTACAGATACACGCCAGTTCGCGCCGGAAAATATATCAGTACAACCCTTTACACTTTACATTTTACAGCAACATACGACATTTCTCACCTAAGAAGTCGATCATATCCTCGGTGTGACTCGCAGCAAATGGCCATCTCCATGGAGCAGTTGGGCTTCCATTTACCTGCCGTCTTGAGGTTTGAACCAAATCGTATTCAGGAGAGCACGATCTTGAGTTACGGGGAGGTTTGAGCAGTTTCATATTCAGGAGAGCACGATTCTGAGTTATGAAGAAGTTCATTTATCCTTTAGTAAAAGAAGGAGCGGAATCATATTCAGGAGAGCATGATTCTGAGTTATGAGAAAGTTCAGTTGGCCGTTTTTCAGGAGAGCACGATTCTGAAAAATGAAGAAATTTCAGGAGAGCACGATTCTGAAATATGAGTATCTTCAGTCATTCAGTTTCATATTCAGGAGAGCACGATTCTGAAATATGAGTATATTCAGTCATCCAGTTTCATATTCAGGAGAGCACGATCCTGAAGTATGAGGAAGTTCAGTTTACCCTTTTCATGTTCAGGAGAGCACGATTCTGAAGCATGAAGAAGTTTATTTATCCTTTAGTAAAAGAAGAATCAGAATCGTATTCCAGGCGCCGACCTTAAATGCGAGAAGATTTATTCATCAGATAAGCAGCAGCCTCTTTATTTGAGTGCTTATCCGTTTTGGCATGTAAGTCCCTTCCAACGATGAGTGACAGTTCTCCCGCGAGAAGCTTATCAGGGCACTTCCCATCAAAGTCCATTTATTTTGGCATACAGTCAGTTTTTTTACCCTGTATATTTGTTACGGAGTTCCGAAAAGTCTGTTTAATCTTGTCACGAGAGATAGGTTACAGAAGCTTGGATGTTATTCTTTGCCCAATGCTCCAGCATTCTGTAATCGATCTCATAATCGTACATGATCCAGTTTTATTTTTAGATTCCCCAGTGGAGGCCGTCGCATAGGTACCATCTCCATTCGAGGATCTCGCCCCTTTTCTAAAAGTGACAATTGGACATTCGCACCAGTTGACTATCATTTTTAGATTTCCCCAGTGTTGTACTGTTGTCTCAGCACGTCATTGTCCCCAGTGAGTTCTTCTCGTGGCGTCTGTCCCGGTGTCGTCATGTTCGTCAGCATTTTCGCATTCATCATCCCAGCATACGCATCATATCATATTCATGGCATGGCCTGCATTAGTCTGTTCTCGTTTTGACCATAACATTGCATATCATCGCATATAAGGGCAAAATTTTCGGTTATCTATATTTAAATCTCTCCACCACGATTCCTCGAGTCTTCGTCACTCAAATCATCCGGTGTAGCTATTTAAATAGGGGCAACTGTAATACCCCAAATTTTACCCTTACATTTAGTCAGTTCATTTCACATAGCATTTCATTTTGCATCCATTAATCACTAACCAATCATATGAGTGCGTTTTATTTCAGGAATTACCACAGGGGCATTTTGGTCATTTCACGTGGAGTCTGTAATTTTGAGACAAGTGGGACAGTATTCCTGAGAGGAAGCAGATACTGCTAAGGTTATTTGGAAAGCAGGAACTCAGTTTGAGTTTTGGTCAGATTTAATCCGGTTACGGTAAGCAGTCAATTAATATAAAGAGAGTGGATCTCATTCATAATATTGTCCAATACAAAAAGGGAAATGAGTTTAGATATTTGTGAATATTATTCGTGAATATTTATAATTTACAACTAAGAGGTGAGTTTAAATATTTTTGAAGCTTTATTCATAAGTATTTGCAATTTACATCTAAGGAGTGAATTTAAATAATTTTCAAATTATTATTTACAAATAAGAAGTGAATAAATATTTTTGAACTTTATTTCATAAATATTTAGTTTACAATGGAAATGGATAAATAATTTTGAACTTTATACCCACTGGTTTACAAAAAGGTTCATTACATTGGCTATCTATTCTAAAAAGTTCTAAGTCCTAAGCTTCTAAGTGTTCTTCATAATCTTCCTCCCTTGAGTTCTTCACGCGACTCTTGATCACCTGCACATCAAAGCAAAAACAAACCACAAGAAAAGGGGTTAGAAGATTGTTTGACACTCTCAGAACATTATCATCATCGAGTGTCGGGAGGGTACGACTAAAGCCGCATCCTACTCCCGTTACCAATCTGAGCCACCGGCGTCAGATCAGGTAGTTATTGTTCTTATCATAAGGGACATCCGAGAGATAGAGAAAATAAAAGAAGTGGGGCTGATTCGTTTTGCCGCGATTGGATTTCCAGACTGATACAAGAATAAGGCAACATAGGCAAGTTTTGACTCAGACCCGGATGCCGGCAGGTCTGAGTCACCTTGATTTCAAAACTTCCAACATCTGAAAAAACATAAGCATCATCAGAACTCAAAGTATAAAACAAAACTAGGAAAGGGTTCGCACCAATACAGGTAGGAATAGCCACCAAAGGAAACAAATCTGTACCAAACAAGATGAAAATCCAGTCCACAGCAGAACAAGAAAAACCAAAATATGGTATCAAGCTGCGTCAGTTCAAACAGAACAGAGAAATGAGACACGAAACAAGCTACGGACAAGGTATTAAAAAAGGTCTCAGCAGCATCAGTAAAAGCCATCAAACTTGGTTCAAGATCAAAACAGATAAATTATAATGTTAGCAGCAGCTCTGAGGTCAAACAAGTAAGAAAAGCCCATCAAACCAAATCAAAGCTAAAACTGCATCAAGCGATTAGTGTCTCAACACAAACTATCGCTCATCAGAAAAGTACACCAGCAACATCCACATCTGCAAAGCCATATCAAGAGGTTTCAGTATCAAACATCATAGAAAAAAAACAGACGTTTGCAAGCTAGGAATCATCAGCAGTTGGAACAATTCAAAGAGAATAAACGGTAAACCCCACGCGAAGATCCTCAGAAAGCAATCGCAGCATCATCGAAGAATACAAGCGTCGAGGGCTCAGATAAACATCATTGCCGTATGCCTTCCTCGGCCATCCCAACTCAACCCAAGTCGTAGCATCAACCCTCTCTGAAAGAAGAAGAGGAAAAGGATCTGAGCTGCATCAAAAAGCAAACCATATCAGAAATAGAGAGATGTTGATTTGATAATGAATCCCAAAACAGATCAAAGCGAATCAGTTCAGACTACTAAAATTGAATCAAATCGAAAACGCATCAGCATAATCCAGATTGAATTCAAGTAGAACAAATGAACTAATCCAGATATCAATCAAATCAAATAAATTCAGAAGCAATCCAAATGATCAAACAAAGCCGAAGCTGGAAATGGAAAGTTTCAAGTCAAATGCATCAGGGAATATCTCCATTGGAACCAATCTGAATCAATGTGAGACAATCTGAATCAATCAGACAAGCCAATAAAGCAAGTCAGCCAAAAACGAATCAGTAGAGAGCAGTTAAACAAATCAACGAAATCCCAATCGTATCAGAAAGAAATCAATCTGAAAACCAAATGATCAAATCAAATCGAATCCCCATTTGCGTGTAACCTGAATCAATCAAACAAATCAGTTCAGTTCTGGAGATAGAAATCTTTGAACCAAATCAGAATATCAGCTAGGAATCGATTAAACCCTAAAAAAGGGGAAACAGAGTTCAATCCGCATCCAATCGCAATCCAATCAATATCTGAGGAAATCACAATAAAATCAAATAATATCAAATCGAATCTCAGAAGTATTGCAAATCCAAGGCCCAGAAGTTAGTTATAAAAGGGATGTACAACCTGATGAAAAAGAGGGGCCGTGAAAGAGAGAAATCGCGTACGAACCCTAACTGGAGGGCCAAGAAAAATCACCGAACGAGAAACCCTAACGACCGCGACATCAGAAGAAGAAGAAGAAGTTTTCCACCAAAGTCATCACACGAAGGACCGCCGGCGCCGTTTAACCAAAACGACGAGCAATCAATCGCCTCAGCCTCAGAATCTCTTCATCATCGGCCGTTTTCGCTTTAAATGTAAGCCATGGGATGTTTTTCATCACAGATTTCATGTCTTATTTCAGGAATAAAGAAGATCAGGGGGAATCGCGGCGAGAGAGAAGACGAATGAAGTGTAAGCGGCGCTGCGAAGAACCAAAGGGTTCTGAAACCCTAAGTAACTTTGTGTTCACAATCACCTCGACCGGGTTGGGTCCGGAGGTAATGACCGGCCCAACCCTTTTATGTTTTTATTTTCTTTTTCTTTTTCTTAATTTAATTATCAAATTTTAAAAAAAAAAATATTTATTTAGGTTGTTTTTTTTAAATAGTAAAATTAAATTCTTTTTTAAGTATTAAAATCAAAAAACATTTTTTTGTTAAAATATTAAAATTAAATCTTTTTTTTAATATTAAAACCAAGAGAAAATATTTTTTTAAAAAAAAGATTAAGATCTTCTTTTTCTATTTATTCATTATCAAGTAAGAAAAATTAAGCTTAGACTCATATTAAGCTTCTCATAAAATAAGAAACCACAAAAAACGTCTCATAGCCTCATGCTTCTGTTTTCATAATTGTGTTTACTAACCTAGTTCGTTCACTGTGCAGCTTACCATGTTGTTTCTTTATATTCGCGTTCTTAAAATTGAATTGTATCATACTGTTGTAACTGTTCCTCCTCTGTAACCTTGCGAATCTTAACAATCGCATTTACGTTTCCGCATTTAAAAGTCTGCATAATTCAATTATCTCACACACTCATCTAATATTCCAATCACACTACACACATCCGAAGGTTAGGTCTAGCTTTTGGCCGCCGCGCCGATAGTCCTCAACTTCAAACCCTTTCACCTTGCAAACCCTAATTCTCCAAACGCCTCGCCGCAGGCAAGATTACAATTTTACCCCTAGCATTAGGTCAAAGAGCCGCCGCGCTCATTTTAGGGTTTCCCGCCGCGGAATCCCTAACCTAACCTAATTTAACCCTAGTTACAACTTAACAATTCAACGTAGAGATTTGGAGTTTCTACACTCCACGTAAGCGTGTCCTTAAGATGCGTTTATTCCCCTTGAGACCTTGACCACAGTCAAGAAGTCTCTAACCTCCCTTTTGAGGGGAACTACGATTACTCTGATTCCACTCCCGTAAGGATACGTAGGCACAAGATGCGATGTCTTGCCGAGTAAACTTAGAATTAACCCCTTAGGTCTCCTTTCTCACTTTTAATCCTTTGTACATATACCTTAAGCAAATAAATAAAACAAGATAGTAAATATCTGAACAAAAGGTTCCTGTAGAGTACTACAGAAGTTTAGGATGCTAATACCTTCCCTAAATTTAACCAACCCCCGAACCCTAGATCTTTCCCCGCATTGTGTTTACGATGCAAAATAGGTTTTCCCTCTTTTGACCTTTTCCTTCGGATAAATCAAAGAGCGGTTGTGAATTGAATTGCGATTCAAACTCATTAATAGTTTGTGATCCTATTTCCACCGCAACAGAAAATGGCGACTTCACTGGGGAATAACTTTAACTTTTGAGGGTTATCCCTAACTTGTTCATATTTATTACTATCTGTGTTATTATTCATTTGCATGTATATATTGGTGCTTTGAATGTGGGACTGTTCCTTGTGCTGTGAGATAGATCCTAACCCGGATCTAGTGTACCTTAGGTAAATGGCAATAGACCAAGGAAACTGTACGACGTATATCGATACGGTTGATCTGGTGGCCATAGTTAGTGCGACTTCTTGGTTAGTGCTTATATTCCTTAAGTCAAGTTGAGGATAATATTGAGGCTGCCATGTGTTGTCAATGCACTAACTGACTTTTAGAACCCTAGTTAACTCATCTTGGCCTTTAGAAAGTAGTGAGGTAACCGGCTTTGGTGCAGACTGAAGTTGGTTGACACTCGATACTACGCTCATTGAGATCTTAAACTTGGAGGGTTTTGGTTGGTAAGTAAGTTACCTTCTGAACAACCACCCTTGTGAAGGATCAGTGATATTGAGATCCCTTAGAACCTGGTTACTTTTGTAGGACAGGATGAACCATCTAACTTCAGGGGAGGGTACTTGCCTTTGAACCTCATGCAAGCCTTTAACCTAGGACTTTGTGTGTTTTCATGCATTGCATCCATAAAGCATCTCATCGCATTGTATTTCATGGAGTTCAAACATCATTTATGGATATCGCGGGATACCATAAATAAATAAAAAAAATAAAATGAAAAAACAAGAAAAAAGATTTCCTTGGTACCCCACGACATTAGTAAATGTTTTAAATTCCATGAAATCTTCATTTACATTCACATTTTAGCATCATTTACTTTTTTTTTGCATTGCATGTGTCTCCCGATTTCTCACACTCGGTTCTCTCACCTTCCAGTTTCGTCACCCTGAGTTCTCGGCACCAATACAACACCAGAGCTCAAACTCGGAAAAGAATGGAGGATCAGGCAAAAGAGATTGACCGCCTTAGCAATGAACTTGAAGACCTTCGAGGGGGTATGGGGCGTATGATGGAATTGTTACATGTCATGAATGCTAAGATGGATACCCAGCCCACTGTTGTTTCTGAGATTACCGGCGTTACTGTGGACCCTTCACCAAGTGTGACTGTAGCAAAGGACCCACCTTATGGGCTTGCTCCAGGTTTTATGCCTCCTCAAGCCACTGTCCCGATTAATCAACCTGTTCAGCAAGCCGTGCCTTTGTTTTCTGAAGTTTCTAGGGGGGCTCCTATCTTTGCACCACCTGTTGTACACACTCGTGCGCAACCGTACTTCAATGAGACAGCTTTTGATGATCTTGATGAGAATGTTGAGGGTTATGAGAGACATGATAAGCTTCGTGAGGAAGTAAACACTATCGTCCAGAGATTGAAAAAGGTAGAGGGTGATCAAATTTTTGGGACTGCTGCAAGGGATGTTTGTTTGGTCTCAGGTTTAGTTATTCCCCCGAAGTTCAAAACTCCGAACTTCGATCGCTATGAAGGTGCCACCTGTCCTAAGAGTCATCTGATCATGTATTATCGCAAAATGGCTGCCCATGTTGAGAATGATAAACTGATGATTCATTGCTTCCAAGATAGTTTGAAGGGTGCTTCTTCCAAGTGGTATTTAACTTTGGACCAGTCTCGCATTAAGAGTTTTCAAGACTTATCTGACGCTTTCATCAAACACTACAAGTACAATATGGATCTGGCTCCTGACAGAAGACAGTTGCTGAGTATGTCACAAAAGAATTCTGAGTCATTCAAAGAGTATGCTCAAAGGTGGAGAGAGACTGCTTCGCAGGTAGAACCTCCTTTGACCGAGAAAGAGTTAGCTGATTGGTTTGTCGACACGGTCCGTCCCGAATTTTACGAGAGAATGGTGGGTAGTGTGACTTCAAATTTCTCCGACATCGTTGCTGTGGGTGTCAAGATTGAATTGGGTATGAAGAGTGGTAAAATGACAAATAATCATGGTGCTTCTAAGGATCAGCCGAAGAAACCTCCGTATAGCTCCCAGAAAAAGAAGGAGAGTGAGACTAATGCTATATCCTCTGGTAGACCAAGGGAACGTTTTTATCGACATCCGCAAGGTTATGCTCAACCTCAAGGGTACCCAGTCCAATATGCTCAACAACCCTATGTGGCAGCTATTACACCTTCTTTCAATCAACAGGTTCCCATGTATCCACCTATGCAACAACCTCCTGTTTATCCGCCTCCTGTCAACTACCTACAGGCACCTAATACTCCTGCTCCTCAACAGCCAAAGAATCCGGCTCCTCGCCAGAATATGCCGAACAGAAGAACGTATAAACCTTGTCCGCCGATTCCAATGACTTTTACCGAGTTGTATCCCTCTTTGGTCAAGCAAGGTCTCATCACTACTCGGGCTTTGGGTCCGCCTCCTAATCCTCTACCCGCCAATTACAACGCCGCTGCTCACTGTTTATTTCATGAGGGTGCGCCTGGTCATGATCTGGAGAATTGTTATGCTCTCAAAAATATTGTCAGGGACCTATTGGAAAAGAAGATTTTGTCATTTGAAGATCCTCAACCAAATGTTAAGAAGAACCCTTTTCCTAACCATGAGAGTGTCAATGCCGTTAGTGTTGATTCGGGGGATGGTTATGCCCTTGATGTTGAACAGATTAAGACTCCTCTCAAGATGTTCCATTCGAAACTGTTTGAAGCTGGTTTGGTAGATACTTCCCACGTTGCATGCGCAAGTTGTGAAGCCAGTAGCAAGGGTTGTGTGTTGGTTCAGAATGAGGTTCAGAGGCTAATTAATGAGGGTGTTTTACAAGTGACAAGCCAAGCCAAGAAGGATATAGTCGCTGTGGTTGAGCCTGTTTTCCATCAGCCTGAATCAAAGGGTAAGGTACCAGTGTTTAATCTATCAGGGGCAGGCTCCGCCAACCTCGTGTTCGATATACCGAGGTCGCATATCCCTGAAGCGAATCAGCCTAAGCCTATAGTTATTCGAAGACCGGGTCCGTTTCCTTTCAGCGATCCTAAAGCCGTGCCTTGGAAATATGACGTGACGGTGATTGACAAGGAGTCTGGGAAGACTATTCCAAATGAAGAGGTTAAGGGCACAGTGACCAATATCGCAGAGGTAAGCAGGATGACTCGCAGTGGTCGCGTGTATACTCCCCGTTCTAATGAGGATCCACCTAAGGAGATCACTAATATCCCAGTGCCTGCCAAAGACAAGGGTAAGGGAGCTGTTACGAATAATGAAGATGCCGAATTTTTGAGGATCATCAAGAAAAGTGACTATAAAGTTATTGATCAACTTCATCAGACTCCTTCCAAGATTTCGATTTTATCTCTGTTGATGAATTCACCCGCTCATAGGATGGCCTTGCAGAAGGTTTTGACTCAAGCACATGTGGATCAAGATATTAGTACCAGTCGATTCAATAGTGTGATTGCCAATTTGACTGCCTGTAACACTCACAGTTTCAGCAATGAAGAGTTACCGAAGGAGGGTCCGAACCATAATCGTGCTTTACATATATCGGTAAAATGTCAGGAGGACAATTTAGCAAGAGTGCTAGTAGACACCGGGTCCTCTCTGAATGTGCTACCCAAGAGGGTTCTCGATAAGTTGGCCTGTAAAGAGACTGTGTTGAAACCTACTCCTTTGGTTGTCAAGGCTTTCGACGGCTCTCGCCGATCGGTAATGGGGGAGGTTGAGCTTCCTATCCTGATTGGTCCGCAAGTTTTTAATATCACGTTTCAAGTCATGGACATTAATCCCAACTACAGTTGTTTACTCGGAAGGCCGTGGATTCATGCCGCTGGGGCAGTGACCTCAACGTTACATCAAAAGATGAAATTCGTGATCGATGGAAAGTTGGTTATTATACACGGTGAGGAGGATCTGATGGTCAGCAACCTGTCCTTTTTCCGTTACATCGAGGCCGATGAGAATGCTTTAGACATTTCCTTTCAAGCACTTGAGATCGCCAATGCTGTTCTGCTGGAGGTCGAAGAGACAGTGGGTCAGGGTAATCCATCTTTTGCATCTCTGAAGAGTACCAAAGCAACAATTGACAGGGGCATTCCTGAAGGCTGGGGAGAGGTAATTGATGTCAAGACCAAGACTGATCGCTCTGGGTTGGGTTACAAACCAACTCAGAATGGAGCTGCCACGACTGTCGAAGGGCGTCCGAAGGTTATCCAAGAAGTATTTGTCAGCGGAGGTTTCCAAGTCAATGCCATCAGCGACTGTGAAGAAAATGAAGAGCTGAGCAACCTGGTGTTTAAGGGTGATGCAGTTTTGAACAACTGGGAGGCCGTAGAGATCCCTGTTATCTTTCCCTTGTCAAAGTAATTGTTTTTTTAAAAAAAAAAGTTTCATTTACATTTTCAAATAAAAATCTGTAGCTCTGCCCAAGGCTATAGGGTTGTTTTGTCGGGCCACCTTTCATTCATAAAAAGATATTAATAAAAGTATTTTGTTCGATTCCACTTTGTTCATCTGCGTTTTTTGTTTTTAAAAATGAAATTGGCAACCTTTCTTCCAAAAAATAATAATAAAAAACAGCATTTCATTCTTACATATCTGCGAGCATTTTAATTAAGTAAGCCTTCCATCATGCAGAGATATCGTAAACCTTGTTGGATCCAATGACCTTACTGACACTCCTGACTGGGATGCACCCATCAATCAAGCTGAGGACGAGGGTGAAGAAGATCTTGAAGTACCCGCGGAACTGACAAGATTGATTGAGTACGAGTACACAGAGCTTCAACCGCATAAAGAGCAAGTGGACCTAATTAATCTCGGTACAGATGAGAGCAAGAAAGAGGTCAAGATTGGTGCAATGCTTGGGACGGAGATTAGGCCGAGGTTGATTGAGTTGTTAAAAGAGTATATTGATGTGTTTGCGTGGTCGTATCAAGATATGCCGGGCCTAGACACGGATATTGTTGTTCACAAGTTGCCGCTTAGGCCAGATTGTCCGCCTATCAAACAAAAGCTTCGAAGAACGAGACCCGACATGGCTTTGAAGATTCGAGATGAGGTTAAAAAGCAGTTGGATGCAGGTTTCTTGGCAGTCGCGAAGTATCCAGATTGGGTTGCCAACATTGTGCCAGTGCCCAAGAAGGACGGTAAGGTTAGGATGTGTGTAGACTACAGGGATCTGAACAAAGCAAGTCCAAAGGACGACTTCCCACTGCCACATATTGATACACTTGTAGACAATACAGCCAGTTTTGCGTTGTTTTCATTTATGGATGGTTTCTCTGGCTATAATCAGATCAAGATGGATCCCGATGATCGAGAGAAGACTACTTTCATTACTCCTTGGGGAACCTTCTGCTACAAAGTCATGCCTTTCGGTTTAAAGAATGCAGGGGCAACTTACCAACGTGCTATGACCACTCTTTTTCATGATATGATGCACAAAGAAATTGAGGTGTATGTGGACGATATGATAGCCAAATCTCAGAGTGAAGAGGAGCATTTAGACCATTTGGTGAAGCTGTTTGAACGACTCAGGAAATACCAGTTGAAATTGAATCCTGCAAAATGTACCTTCGGTGTCAGATCCGGAAAATTGCTTGGTTTCATTGTTAGCCAGCGAGGGATTGAGGTGGATCCTGACAAAGTCCGAGCCATTCAAGATATGCCGGCTCCGCGAACCGAGACGCAAGTTAGGGGTTTTCTGGGACGTCTGAATTACATTTCCAGGTTTATCTTTAATATGACCGCTACTTGTGAGCCGATATTCAAGTTGCTTTGCAAGGGGCAGACAGTTGAGTGGAACCCTGATTGTCAGAAAGCGTTCGAGAAGATTAAGGGTTATTTGCAAGATCCCCCTATTCTGATCCCGCCCGTACCTGGAAGACCGTTGTTTATGTACCTTACTGTCCTCGAGAAGTCTATGGGTTGTGTGCTTGGGCAACATGATGAGACTGGGAAAAAGGAACATGCGATTTATTACCTGAGCAAGAAGTTTACCGATTGCGAAAACAGATACTCACCATTAGAGAAAACTTGTTGTGCATTGGCATGGGCCGCTAAGCGCCTTCGGCAGTATATGGTCTGTCATACCACGTTATTGATTTCTAAAATGGATCCGATCAAGTATATTTTTGAAAAACCTGCTCAAACCGGGAGGCTAGCCCGTTGGCACATGTTGTTATCCGAATATGACATCCAGTATGTATCCCAGAAGGCGATTAAGGGTAGTATCTTATCTGATTACCTTGCAGATCAGCCAGTTGAAGATTATGAACCCCTTAAGCTCGATTTTCCTGATGAGGATATTTTGTTGATTAAAAGAGATTGTGAAGAGCCAGATCCGAGCGAAGGTCCAGAACCAGGACTTTGGTGGAAGATGATGTTTGATGGTTCCTCAAATGTCAATGGGCATGGTATAGGCGCCGTTTTGATGAACCCAAAGGGTGGATTCACTCCATTTACAGCAAGGTTGGACTTTGAGTGTACTAATAATGTCGCAGAATATGAAGCATGTATCCTCGGCCTCGAAGCGGCGATTCACCTCCGAATCAAACTTCTTAAAGTAAGTGGTGACTCAGCTTTGGTTATCTACCAGGTACAAGGCAAATGGGAAACGAAGAATGAGAAGTTAATCCCTTATAAAGACTATATTATTGAGCTGATCAAGTATTTCGACGAAATAGAGTTCGAGCATGTTCCTAGATCCGAGAATCACGTTGCTGATGCATTAGCCATGTTAGCATCCATGTGGAAAGTTAAGTTCGTTAATGAAGCACCTCTTATCCATATTGAGCGCAAGGTTGAGCCCGCTTATTGTCAGATGGTCGAAGAAGTTGAGGTGGATGAAAAGCCTTGGTTTCATGATATCAAGAACTATCTCGTCAAGCAGGAATATCCCGATGGTGCTACTGGTCTGGACAAAAAGACATTGAGAAGATTGGCGTCCAAATTCTTTATCAGTAATGATGTGTTGTACAAGAGAAATCACGACATGGTCCTGCTCAGATGCGTTGATAAACGGGAAGCGGACATGTTACTACAGGAAATCCATGAGGGGACCTTCGGAACCCATGCCAATGGTTATGCTATGTCCAAGAAGATGTTAAGGGCTGGGTATTACTGGTTAACCATGGAAGCCGACTGCGTCCAATACGCTAGAAAATGCCATAAGTGCCAAATTTATGCTGATAAAATGCATGTACCTCCGTCACCGTTGAATGTTTTGTCTTCACCATGGCCGTTCTCTATGTGGGGCATTGACATGATTGGGGCAATCGAGCCGAAAGCTTCTAATGGACATCGTTTTATCCTTGTTGCCATTGATTATTTCACCAAGTGGGTAGAGGCTGCCTCCTACACCAACGTGACCAAGCAAGTGGTTGCCCGATTCATCAGGAAAGAGATTATCTGCCGTTATGGAGTCCCAAGCCGGATAATAACTGACAATGGCACCAATCTGAATAATAAGACTATGAAAGAATTGTGTGACAACTTCAAAATCACTCACCACAATTCTTCTCCATACCGTCCTAAAATGAATGGGGCCGTTGAAGCTGCAAATAAGAATATCAAGAAGATCCTGCAAAAGATGGTTGTGACTTACAAAGATTGGCATGAAATGTTACCGTTTGCTTTGCATGGATACAGAACCTCAGTGAGAACTTCGACAGGGGCAACACCTTTCTCATTGGTGTATGGGATGGACGCCGTGCTCCCCATCGAAGTAGAGATACCTTCCTTAAGAGTGTTAATGGAAGCTGAACTTGAGGAAGCTGAGTGGGTTCAAGACAGATTGGATCAGTTGAATCTCATTGACGAGAAGCGTTTGACAGCCATGTGCCATGGGCAATTATATCAGAAACGGATGAAAAGAGCGTTTGATAAGAAGATTCGTATTCGTGAGTTCCGCCAAGGAGAGCTCGTACTCAAAAAGATCTTGCCAGTACACAAAGATATGCGTGGAAAGTGGATGCCCAATTATGAAGGCCCGTTCGTTGTAAAGACTGTCTTCTCCGGAGGGTCTCTAATACTTACGACAATGGACGGTGAAGAACTAGCACATCCCGTGAATTCTGATGCAGTCCGAAAATATTATGCCTAAAAACCCGCTAAGTCGAAAACCTGCAAAAGGCGACTTAGGCAAAAGTAAGGGTTGAAAAAAAGAAAAAATAAATAATAACAAAAGCTCGCTAGGTTGAAAACCCGAAAGGGCGGCTTAGGCAAAAAAGAGCGTCCCGGTGGATTGAAAACCCGAAAGGGCGGTCCAGGCAAAAGTTAGGGACAAAGGCATTTCATTGCATCAGAAGACACTGATTATCTCGAACACACTTTCCGCATGAGAGCCATGTTTCAGTTCTTTCATCCTTGCCCCAAAGCAGGATTCTGGATTAGTCTTAGTTATTAGTGTCAGTAGGTGTCATTGAATTCGATGTAACTTTTTCCCATGTTGCCAATTTTAAACATAACCATCTGTGGAGCTATGCCTTCAGCAAGCAGCCACCCTTTAATAAAAGATACCATCTCGTTACTTACATTCCTTGGTGCATTGCTCTTTGCTTTCTATTGTTATGCAAAATGCGTTTATTCTTAAAATTTGAAAATGAAAGGTGCATTGTAGATTTTTCAAAATTGTTTTTCAAAAACAACAAATTTGAAATGTAATAAATTACTTTGACTAGTGGAAATTCCGACAGGATCTCTTCATTCCCCGGAAATATCATTATTGCAGAAACACTTTCAAACCATTGCCCAGTGACAGTCCCCAGAGAGACTATAAGCTGACAACTTCTTCTTGGGGTAACTTAAAAGTGTCCTTCAGGTTTTCTTCTCCCCATGTGAAGACATGATACTGTGCACCCAAGCAGATTACCTTCTCCCCAGAGAATTCAGAACTTTAAAACCAGATTCGGTTCTACCATTGATCTTTCTTACCCATGATTGACGTATTGGTTGCGGAGAACGCAGGGTATTTCCGTCGAGATGTTTATTTCATCTCTCGTCCCGTCTCTAGTCAGCTTCGTCAGCATACGCAAGGGCATAAGCATCACATGCCTATTTCATTACATACTCATTTCATAAACATTAACATACATAAACATTAACATACATAGACATTAACATATGCATTAGCATTCACAGGTTCACTGCGTTTCACCGTCATTGGTTGTTATCGCCGAGTAATTGGGTTTGTCCATTCTCTCCAAATAGATTGTCAGCCCTAAGCATAAAATGCTTACTTGTTTCCAGTTTCCCCACAGAGCTCGATCCTCGTGGATGACGGTTACTTCAGCTATCTTTCCTCGCCAGGATTAGATATTTACCCTTCGAGATCATTCCCTCGATGGAGTTTTGATTTCCAGTCTTCTTTCTAGCTCGATCCTAGATTGAATCTCAGTCTTGTCGGTAGTCAAGCCCAACCGGACGTGCATTTATTTTGCACCATCTAAAGATTTTCACCATACCATGACAGATGTTCGACTGTTCTCGCCCGAGAAGTTTATCACTGTACCCGGACGTGCATTTATTTTGCAATATCTTCAACTACAATCCTTTACAGATACACGCCAGTTCGCGCCGGAAAATATATCAGTACAACCCTTTACACTTTACATTTTACAGCAACATACGACATTTCTCACCTAAGAAGTCGATCATATCCTCGGTGTGACTCGCAGCAAATGGCCATCTCCATGGAGCAGTTGGGCTTCCATTTACCTGCCGTCTTGAGGTTTGAACCAAATCGTATTCAGGAGAGCACGATCTTGAGTTACGGGGAGGTTTGAGCAGTTTCATATTCAGGAGAGCACGATTCTGAGTTATGAAGAAGTTCATTTATCCTTTAGTAAAAGAAGGAGCGGAATCATATTCAGGAGAGCACGATTCTGAGTTATGAGAAAGTTCAGTTGGCCGTTTTTCAGGAGAGCACGATTCTGAAAAATGAAGAAATTTCAGGAGAGCACGATTCTGAAATATGAGTATCTTCAGTCATTCAGTTTCATATTCAGGAGAGCACGATTCTGAAATATGAGTATATTCAGTCATCCAGTTTCATATTCAGGAGAGCACGATCCTGAAGTATGAGGAAGTTCAGTTTACCCTTTTCATGTTCAGGAGAGCACGATTCTGAAGCATGAAGAAGTTTATTTATCCTTTAGTAAAAGAAGAATCAGAATCGTATTCCAGGCGCCGACCTTAAATGCGAGAAGATTTATTCATCAGATAAGCAGCAGCCTCTTTATTTGAGTGCTTATCCGTTTTGGCATGTAAGTCCCTTCCAACGATGAGTGACAGTTCTCCCGCGAGAAGCTTATCAGGGCACTTCCCATCAAAGTCCATTTATTTTGGCATACAGTCAGTTTTTTTACCCTGTATATTTGTTACGGAGTTCCGAAAAGTCTGTTTAATCTTGTCACGAGAGATAGGTTACAGAAGCTTGGATGTTATTCTTTGCCCAATGCTCCAGCATTCTGTAATCGATCTCATAATCGTACATGATCCAGTTTTATTTTTAGATTCCCCAGTGGAGGCCGTCGCATAGGTACCATCTCCATTCGAGGATCTCGCCCCTTTTCTAAAAGTGACAATTGGACATTCGCACCAGTTGACTATCATTTTTAGATTTCCCCAGTGTTGTACTGTTGTCTCAGCACGTCATTGTCCCCAGTGAGTTCTTCTCGTGGCGTCTGTCCCGGTGTCGTCATGTTCGTCAGCATTTTCGCATTCATCATCCCAGCATACGCATCATATCATATTCATGGCATGGCCTGCATTAGTCTGTTCTCGTTTTGACCATAACATTGCATATCATCGCATATAAGGGCAAAATTTTCGGTTATCTATATTTAAATCTCTCCACCACGATTCCTCGAGTCTTCGTCACTCAAATCATCCGGTGTAGCTATTTAAATAGGGGCAACTGTAATACCCCAAATTTTACCCTTACATTTAGTCAGTTCATTTCACATAGCATTTCATTTTGCATCCATTAATCACTAACCAATCATATGAGTGCGTTTTATTTCAGGAATTACCACAGGGGCATTTTGGTCATTTCACGTGGAGTCTGTAATTTTGAGACAAGTGGGACAGTATTCCTGAGAGGAAGCAGATACTGCTAAGGTTATTTGGAAAGCAGGAACTCAGTTTGAGTTTTGGTCAGATTTAATCCGGTTACGGTAAGCAGTCAATTAATATAAAGAGAGTGGATCTCATTCATAATATTGTCCAATACAAAAAGGGAAATGAGTTTAGATATTTGTGAATATTATTCGTGAATATTTATAATTTACAACTAAGAGGTGAGTTTAAATATTTTTGAAGCTTTATTCATAAGTATTTGCAATTTACATCTAAGGAGTGAATTTAAATAATTTTCAAATTATTATTTACAAATAAGAAGTGAATAAATATTTTTGAACTTTATTTCATAAATATTTAGTTTACAATGGAAATGGATAAATAATTTTGAACTTTATACCCACTGGTTTACAAAAAGGTTCATTACATTGGCTATCTATTCTAAAAAGTTCTAAGTCCTAAGCTTCTAAGTGTTCTTCATAATCTTCCTCCCTTGAGTTCTTCACGCGACTCTTGATCACCTGCACATCAAAGCAAAAACAAACCACAAGAAAAGGGGTTAGAAGATTGTTTGACACTCTCAGAACATTATCATCATCGAGTGTCGGGAGGGTACGACTAAAGCCGCATCCTACTCCCGTTACCAATCTGAGCCACCGGCGTCAGATCAGGTAGTTATTGTTCTTATCATAAGGGACATCCGAGAGATAGAGAAAATAAAAGAAGTGGGGCTGATTCGTTTTGCCGCGATTGGATTTCCAGACTGATACAAGAATAAGGCAACATAGGCAAGTTTTGACTCAGACCCGGATGCCGGCAGGTCTGAGTCACCTTGATTTCAAAACTTCCAACATCTGAAAAAACATAAGCATCATCAGAACTCAAAGTATAAAACAAAACTAGGAAAGGGTTCGCACCAATACAGGTAGGAATAGCCACCAAAGGAAACAAATCTGTACCAAACAAGATGAAAATCCAGTCCACAGCAGAACAAGAAAAACCAAAATATGGTATCAAGCTGCGTCAGTTCAAACAGAACAGAGAAATGAGACACGAAACAAGCTACGGACAAGGTATTAAAAAAGGTCTCAGCAGCATCAGTAAAAGCCATCAAACTTGGTTCAAGATCAAAACAGATAAATTATAATGTTAGCAGCAGCTCTGAGGTCAAACAAGTAAGAAAAGCCCATCAAACCAAATCAAAGCTAAAACTGCATCAAGCGATTAGTGTCTCAACACAAACTATCGCTCATCAGAAAAGTACACCAGCAACATCCACATCTGCAAAGCCATATCAAGAGGTTTCAGTATCAAACATCATAGAAAAAAAACAGACGTTTGCAAGCTAGGAATCATCAGCAGTTGGAACAATTCAAAGAGAATAAACGGTAAACCCCACGCGAAGATCCTCAGAAAGCAATCGCAGCATCATCGAAGAATACAAGCGTCGAGGGCTCAGATAAACATCATTGCCGTATGCCTTCCTCGGCCATCCCAACTCAACCCAAGTCGTAGCATCAACCCTCTCTGAAAGAAGAAGAGGAAAAGGATCTGAGCTGCATCAAAAAGCAAACCATATCAGAAATAGAGAGATGTTGATTTGATAATGAATCCCAAAACAGATCAAAGCGAATCAGTTCAGACTACTAAAATTGAATCAAATCGAAAACGCATCAGCATAATCCAGATTGAATTCAAGTAGAACAAATGAACTAATCCAGATATCAATCAAATCAAATAAATTCAGAAGCAATCCAAATGATCAAACAAAGCCGAAGCTGGAAATGGAAAGTTTCAAGTCAAATGCATCAGGGAATATCTCCATTGGAACCAATCTGAATCAATGTGAGACAATCTGAATCAATCAGACAAGCCAATAAAGCAAGTCAGCCAAAAACGAATCAGTAGAGAGCAGTTAAACAAATCAACGAAATCCCAATCGTATCAGAAAGAAATCAATCTGAAAACCAAATGATCAAATCAAATCGAATCCCCATTTGCGTGTAACCTGAATCAATCAAACAAATCAGTTCAGTTCTGGAGATAGAAATCTTTGAACCAAATCAGAATATCAGCTAGGAATCGATTAAACCCTAAAAAAGGGGAAACAGAGTTCAATCCGCATCCAATCGCAATCCAATCAATATCTGAGGAAATCACAATAAAATCAAATAATATCAAATCGAATCTCAGAAGTATTGCAAATCCAAGGCCCAGAAGTTAGTTATAAAAGGGATGTACAACCTGATGAAAAAGAGGGGCCGTGAAAGAGAGAAATCGCGTACGAACCCTAACTGGAGGGCCAAGAAAAATCACCGAACGAGAAACCCTAACGACCGCGACATCAGAAGAAGAAGAAGAAGTTTTCCACCAAAGTCATCACACGAAGGACCGCCGGCGCCGTTTAACCAAAACGACGAGCAATCAATCGCCTCAGCCTCAGAATCTCTTCATCATCGGCCGTTTTCGCTTTAAATGTAAGCCATGGGATGTTTTTCATCACAGATTTCATGTCTTATTTCAGGAATAAAGAAGATCAGGGGGAATCGCGGCGAGAGAGAAGACGAATGAAGTGTAAGCGGCGCTGCGAAGAACCAAAGGGTTCTGAAACCCTAAGTAACTTTGTGTTCACAATCACCTCGACCGGGTTGGGTCCGGAGGTAATGACCGGCCCAACCCTTTTATGTTTTTATTTTCTTTTTCTTTTTCTTAATTTAATTATCAAATTTAAAAAAAAAAATATTTATTTAGGTTGTTTTTTTTAAATAGTAAAATTAAATTCTTTTTTAAGTATTAAAATCAAAAAACATTTTTTTGTTAAAATATTAAAATTAAATCTTTTTTTTAATATTAAAACCAAGAGAAAATATTTTTTAAAAAAAAAGATTAAGATCTTCTTTTTCTATTTATTCATTATCAAGTAAGAAAAATTAAGCTTAGACTCATATTAAGCTTCTCATAAAATAAGAAACCACAAAAAACGTCTCATAGCCTCATGCTTCTGTTTTCATAATTGTGTTTACTAACCTAGTTCGTTCACTGTGCAGCTTACCATGTTGTTTCTTTATATTCGCGTTTTTAAAATTGAATTGTATCATACTGTTGTAACTGTTCCTCCTCTGTAACCTTGCGAATCTTAACAATCGCATTTACGTTTCCGCATTTAAAAGTCTGCATAATTCAATTATCTCACACACTCATCTAATATTCCAATCACACTACACACATCCGAAGGTTAGGTCTAGCTTTTGGCCGCCGCGCCGATAGTCCTCAACTTCAAACCCTTTCACCTTGCAAACCCTAATTCTCCAAACGCCTCGCCGCAGGCAAGATTACAATTTTACCCCTAGCATTAGGTCAAAGAGCCGCCGCGCTCATTTTAGGGTTTCCCGCCGCGGAATCCCTAACCTAACCTAATTTAACCCTAGTTACAACTTAACAATTCAACGTAGAGATTTGGAGTTTCTACACTCCACGTAAGCGTGTCCTTAAGATGCGTTTATTCCCCTTGAGACCTTGACCACAGTCAAGAAGTCTCTAACCTCCCTTTTGAGGGGAACTACGATTACTCTGATTCCACTCCCGTAAGGATACGTAGGCACAAGATGCGATGTCTTGCCGAGTAAACTTAGAATTAACCCCTTAGGTCTCCTTTCTCACTTTTAATCCTTTGTACATATACCTTAAGCAAATAAATAAAACAAGATAGTAAATATCTGAACAAAAGGTTCCTGTAGAGTACTACAGAAGTTTAGGATGCTAATACCTTCCCTAAATTTAACCAACCCCCGAACCCTAGATCTTTCCCCGCATTGTGTTTACGATGCAAAATAGGTTTTCCCTCTTTTGACCTTTTCCTTCGGATAAATCAAAGAGCGGTTGTGAATTGAATTGCGATTCAAACTCATTAATAGTTTGTGATCCTATTTCCACCGCAACAATTTCCTTACCCAAAACATATGAAATTATGAACTTGGGGTAAACCTTTGCGTGAATCCAAAATTCTTTAACCAAGTGATGATAAACTGGACCAAATAGCCTATCAAAATACTTTACCCAGCCTTGAGACGATACAGTAGAACAAAGATCAAAATTGTTCTTCGCCATGCATTCAAAGTTCACCATGAATTCACAAAGAATTTCTAGGTCATCCACTGGTGTTAGAAGGGTTTGTTCTGGTGCTTTGTAGGTTTCATTTCCCTTTTCAGATGATGATGCTCCAGACGATGTAGATGCTAACTTTGAAGATGAAGAATATGAAGTTGCCATTGACGAACTTTTGAGAATAACTGATCTTGTTTTTGATTTAGCAGAGAAGAGATGAAAACAATGGAGAAGGCCAAAATGCATAAAAATGTGAGAGAAAGTGAAAGTGTGAAATCGTGTGAGTTGTGGAATATATAGAGACAGAATTAGGGCAAAAAAACACAAACCACACTTAGCATTTAATCACATTACTAAAAAAAATAAGAAAATGATTTCAACAATAAATGAGATTTGACAAAAGTGGGGGGAAAACGAGAATTGTAATAATTCGAAACAGTAGCTCAAACGGCGTCTCACTTGTGCACTCCACCTTTTTAGATTTTATGTGACACATGTTTGATTTATTTTTCCTCTGAAGCTCTTTAGAATATGAAACGTTAAACAACGTTCAGATCCTCTGAAGCTTGTTAGTTCAAAGTTTCACAAAAGAGAAAAATAATGTAACAGATGAAATCACAGATGCAACACTTCAGAATATAGACATTAATCATTTTTCATGTGAATAAATTTGCTTCTGAATAATACTTTTATTCTGGACAAAAATCCATACTAATATTCTTCAGAATAAATTCAAACCTATCTTCAGCAAGGGGTTTTGTAAAGATGTCATCCCATTGATGGTCTGTATCAATAAAATTTAAGCTTAAAATTCCCTTCTGAATATAGTCTCTGATGAAATGATGCTTAATCTCTATATGTGTTGCACCCCAAATTTGTCCTACCTTTACATAGTTTCTAGTGCCATTTTATTTTGAATGAATAAAATGACACAATTGGCAAGAGACCGTGTGAGAGGTTGAGAGTTCGAATCCCACCTTCTTCACTTTTTGTTTTTCTTTTATTTTTATTCTAAGTTTTCTATTTTCATTAAAAAAAATAACAAAAATAGTTTTTTTTTTTATTATTTAATTATTATTTTCGTATTTTATTTAAATTATTTTTTCACTTTTTTTCATATTATTCATAAAAACATCCAAAAATTATAAAATTAAAAATATTAGAAAAGATTTTATTCTTTTTATAATATTTTTAATGTTTAGTAAATAAATAGGGTTTTAAGTTTGTTTTAATTTGTTTTAGTTTTGACTAATTCTTTAAGTTGGGCTTTAAAGTGGGCATTAGGTTAGAGTTAACCCTAATTTGTTACCTATATAAACATGAGTTGCATTCGAGAAAAAGGGGAGAGCACACAAAAGGAAAGAACGGCGGTCGTTCTCACGACTTATCAGAAGAGGAAAACGTCAGCAAATCCACCAAACGACGCAAAACCACTGCGAACCGCTTCGAACCCCGAACGAGGTGAGCAGTTCTTTTTGTCAATAACAAAGTTTTTCTGTTGTTTTCAGGTGGAACAAACCGAAGAAGAAGGAGAGAAATCGTTTCCGGCCATGCAAGAATGGAGCAAAGCTCAAAGGAGCTGCAACGACGCTGCCACCGTGATGAAGATGAAGATGGGGTTTCTAAAAACCTAAAGATTGAAATGCTTCAGCGTGAAGTCTACTTTTCTCCTTTTATTTTTTTATATTTTTTATTTTTCCCTTTTTTTTATTTTTCTTATTATTATTATTATTATTATTATTATTATTATTATTATTATTATTATTATTATTATTATTATTATTATTATTATTATTATTATTATTATTATTATTATTATTCTGATTTTCTTTAAATTGTAATTATGTCATAATAAATGGTTAGTTTAATTAAAAAATATTTGCTAGTTAAACCTTGTTTTAAAACTCTGTTGTTATAATATAAAAAATTAAAACTAAAACATTTTTATTAAAAACCATTGTTTCAAAATTAAGATTAAATTTCTTTTTTCAGAAATTAAAAATAAAGTTTTTCAAAATTAATAAAATAATAAATTTCCTAATTGCCTTTTCTTTCTTTCATTATTAATTGCTTTATTATTTGTCATTGATTTCCGCCTAACTTTTTTTTCACTAACGTTCTCTATTTGTTTTCCGCTAGGTTTTAGTCGGTCTCCGATTATTATTAATTAAATATTTCGTTATCATATTTGTAATTTGTTCCATGGATGTAATTTACGCGAGGCCATGGTCGCAGTTTATTTTATTTTGCATTTTTTGGGGATTTGTAATTTACGCGAGTGATCGTCGCAACGCTTTCTTTACTTTCCGCACTTTATTTTTGCCATATAATATTTTGCCATGTTTTGCATGATTTAGCGTTATGTTCCTTCCGAAGGATTAGGTCTAGCCGTTTGACCGCCGAGTCAATAACCCTAACGTTTGACCATTTCAAAATCCTAATCGCCTAGGTGTCCCGCCGTGGACGAAAATACCCTTTACCCTAGCATTAGGTCAAAGAGTCGCCGTACTCTGGTTTAGGGTTTCTCGTCGTGGAATATTTAATTTAACCCTAATTTCAATTAGCAATTTCAACATAGAAATAGGAGTTTCAAGACTCCACGTAGGCGCTTCCCTTTGAACGCTTACTCCCTAATGAAACCTTGACCACAGTCAAGACGTTTCTAACCTCCCTTTCGAGGGGAACTACAATTACTCTGATTCCATTCCCGTCAGGATATGTAGGCACAAGATGCGACGTCTTGCCGAGTAAACTTAGGACTAACCCTTAGGTCTTTAGGTCACTCTATCCCTTTAGCAATATATTTCAAACAGATAATAAAATAAAAAAAAATCCTGGATTCGGGAGTCGGTTACGCAAGGGGAAGGTATTAGCACCCCTCACGTCCGTCGTACTCGACGGGATCCACGCTTGTTTTCTAGTACGGATTGTTATTCTATCTACTCTAAAGGTCTGAGGTTAAAAGAAAATAAAATGACTCGGCAAAGTATCGCACTTTATGCCTACGTATTCCCGTCTGGAATGAGAAATCAGAGTCAACGTAGTTCGCCTATCTACGAGAAAGGAGGGGAAGGTTGCTCGCTAGGATATCGCATCCTATGCTTACGTACTTTCATATAGCATGAAAGATCAGAGCAAACGTAGTTCAGGCTACGGAAGACACAAGCTTGTCTGAATGTTTTTTTATCTCCTTATGAAAGGGTTTTTCCTGATTAAGAGTCCAAGCGGACAAAAATGACATTTTGATGTTGGTTTTCAGTCTTTTACGCAAGAACTGTCTTTTATGAGGTTTGCAATCTCTGCCGCACTAGAGACTATGATTTGAGAGTGACTATGTTAATTGTTCTAAGATAGAAGAGAAAGAAGCTCTAAAACCTAGGGTTTGAAAAGGGAATCAAAACTACCCTAATGTTATCATGCATGGATTGCACCCTAATGTCTGTCATAATTCCCTCCTGCACAGAGGAAACCAGAGATCCTAGGGGATAAACAGAAAAGAAACATCAGATATACAGTAAACAATAAATATGCATGAGATGCAGCAAAATAAGCAATAGGCAAAGTGAAACAGCTTCACTTCAAACCTAAGGGGTAATCAACAAACAATACAGCAAAGAAAACCACACCCAACACTAGCTCAGACAGCAACAACAGCTCTTACAGCAAGCAGTTCAAACATCACCAGCTCTGGCAACTACAGTTGATTAACAACAAAAGGTTGACAGTGACAACTTCAAGCAATACCCTATCTTTACTTTCCACAGATATTCAAGCTTCAGGTGAGCTCTTATCTCCCATAATCTTCAGCTTTAGCAAGCACTGAACCTCAACCCACAGACAGCTTCAATTGGCAGCAAAACCCTAGTCTTCAACAGATATCCAGCTTTGACAGGTACCAGCTTCATCTTCAACACTCCTCAATGAATTTCTTATCTTCAATAAGTCTTCAACTTCAATGCAGACACTCGCAGGAGGGAATCAACTTACTAGAAGAAGTTGGAACGTTAAGAGGCTTAGTGAAAACCCAGGGAAATCACTAAGATCTTATCATAGCAAGTGAAAGGTATCCTCAAGGTTCTACCCAATCAAAGCATGCTCTAAATCCCTCCTAAGGAGAGATGGAACTATTTTAGGGGACCTTGTGTCATAGGATGGAATAGAGGCACAAGAAGCTCTCTATGTTTGACAGAAGAAATCAGTCTACTCTAGAGCTCTCCCTATATCTCCTATCTCCTAAATCTTCATCAAGCAATCTTCAAGCACAAGCAACTTCAAGATTTAAGCATCATTATTGGTCTTCACTCATACTCAAGGTCTTTATAGACTCCTCAAGCCAAGCACAAACCCCCAACACCCAAAGAAGAGGCCCAAAACCCATCAAACAACACAATATCCCAAGAGGGAACACACCAATATCAACCAACTTGCAAAAATCAGATAAAATGGAAATACTCATCATAAAATCCTATATTAATTTCTAAGGGATCCTACCTAGGTACCCTATACCCCACATAACCCCCAAGGCTTAAATCAAACTAAAAAACCCTAAAACTATGTGTTGAAATGCACCTATGTTAAGTTGAAACCCTAATTCTAGCACACTAAAGTTCCTTATTCAAAACTAACTAAAATTAAATCACAAAAATGTGATAAAATTCCAAGGGGAACCTAATACTATAATCTAACCATAGGAAAAAGAATTACATCAAAATGTGAAATAAAATGACCATACTAAATTCAGAAAGTAACATGTATCAAATGAAAATGAAATAAAAGCTATTAAAAGTAAAAATGCACCAAAAATAGAAAAATGCATGAATTGATTTTTTTGTTCTTTTATAATTTTCTTGATGTTTTTATGAACATAGGAAAAAAATTCCAATCAAAAATATTAATTTTTCAATTTATTATGAATTTTCAAAGAACTTAAAATAAATGTGTGAAAATAGAAGAAGAAATGAAAAAATGGAAAAGCTGCGTGTCAAATAGTAATAAAAATCAATGTAAAAACTAACTGGGCCCAGAGAGGGGGTGGGGATAGCAGCGCGTGCATTAGGCCCAAACTAATCAGAAATTAAAATTGAAAATGCTCAAAAAAATAACAAATTCGTGGTGTGAAAAGCAAGCCAATTCAGTGTAATTCTCAGTGGGCCTTGGAAGTGGGGTGTGGATATCATGTTCATCACTTAAGCCTATACTAGCGTTTAATGAAACGCTGCGCTTTGATCACTCTGAGTCTTTTCACAAATTGAAATGAATTCGCGGCCATTGGATGGTGATATGAGTCAAAGTCTTCATCAGATCTAATGGTGGTAAAGTCATCTTCAACCTTTAAACATTCTTGGAGGGAAAAGCCATGGATGTCTGAGAGCTTCAACCTCATCTCCTCTTCATCGTGTTCCATCAAATCTCCATCAAAAATCAAAAACAAAAACCCTAACTCACTCCAAATTTTACACTGAATTCAACCATGTCATTCCCAATCATTGAAACCTACTCCTCCTCAAAACACGATGGAAATCTCAGAAATTGGTCAATCACTAAAACTCACCAAACTTGGAATTGAATAGCTCAATCTCTTCACCACGTATCACTGAGTATTTCTAGCCATTAAACTAAGATTATAACACCAAGGACATGAAGATACAAGCATGAACAGAAATTGATTCACTCTCTTAATTGTCTCTAAATCAACCCTAATGCTACCAGAAAGCTTCATACACTAACCTACATTGAATCTAACTAATCAAAACAGATTGAAACTACCTAAATCAAGCCATGGAGTGAAGTTTCCATACCTGCAAATTTGAGTTGAACAGAGTGATCAAAGCTTCAAGATAAGCTCCAATACTTTCCAGATTCCTTCACTATCACCAAATGATGCTTCTGTATGCAAAGAAATGAATTGAAATGGCTTGGATTCTTGAATTCGATCTTGAGTTGCAGGCTGAGAATTCCAAGTGCAAACACACAATCCTTCACCAATCTTGCTCAATTATCCATCTAGAATCATTCACCAATGCTAGAGCAAGCTAATGCAATCAAGAATTTGGATTGAAAGTGGTTGAAATGCTGTAACCGATTTTGGTTTGCAATGGAAAAGTTGAAAATGCAATCTCACAAATCTCTCTCAATTCTCTCCAACTCTAGCTCTGAATCTCTTCACAAGTATATATAGAATGTGTTTGAAGACTCTAGAATCTTCTGGATCAATCCAATGAGAAATTCAACTTCTCATGCCATGGAAATCTCATGTCATGCTATCTCCATACCAGCTCATGATTTGGCTTGCAATTCACTTTTTTCTGAGTCCAAATTCTCTCCTAATGAGATATTGGAAGTGTTAGGATGGAAGGAAGCCTTGCATTTGCCTTGACAAGTGATTTTGCATATGTGCCTTATGATGCAAGTAGCCCATTTACAAAGCAAGTCATTGAAATAACCCTCAATTCAAAATTGTGGCAATGTCAATGTTCTCAAAATGCATTTTACAATCAAATTGGTATGTCATATGGCTTGGTTTGGTTTTGTGGATCAAAAACCCTAATTTCCAACCTTGGTTCATTTAAAATATACCCTTATTTTAGGCCATTTTGGTGACTTTGTGAAGCAAGCCATTCCAAACTCTCATGACCTATTATCTAGCCTAAAAAAATCATTTTGAACACATCTCATGTTGAACAGTTTTTCATTTGAGGTGTGGAAGATGGAGATTTGGACCTATGTTGAAAAATGACCTGTAATTCAACTTTCCCAAAATACCCCTGGATTGCCAAGACCATAACTTGAGTTCTACAAATTCTCTTGGGGACTTATAGTACTAAAATTAAATCTAAGATCAAGATCTACAACTCTTATGTTGGCCAAGAATCCATTTGAAAACTCCTTGATGGGCAAAAGTTGCTTGGAAGTCAAGTGACTTTCACAGATAAATTTCAATGTCCTCTGATGACCCATAACTTGCAAGAACCATAACTTGAGTTCTACAAATCTTCTTGAAGACTTCTAGTACTCAAATTAAAGCTATTGAGAAGCTCTAAAAGTTTCATGTTGACTAAGAATTCATTTGAGCAAATGACAATGCAATTGAAACATAAACCAAGTGAAATAGGTTGAGCAAATTTTAGGGTGCAACAGCTGCCCCTATTCAAACGGCTTGGACCCGACTGGGTGAAGAGAGAACGACCTTCAAACATTCGAGGTAAGAGACGGTTGAATACTAAGAACCCGGAAATTTTCCAACCACAGAGGTAAACTGCACCACTGCTTGGGGAACCCCATCCATCAATTGAACCTGATTGTTACGGTAGCAACTGATCAACCCCCTGATACAGGTCTGATTTTAACGCTAACTGCCTGTGCATCACCAAACTTGTCAATATATGAATAACCTAGACGACTTCCTTGGGGAAGTAATTCTGTTGATAAAACATGACTCTGCCCATGATACAGGAAAATAACTCTGCCATCACTACGGGAAATCACTCTGCCACCACTACGGGAAATAATCTGGGAAAATAACACCGCCATCACTACGGGTAAACAACACCGCCATCACTACGGGTAATACTCTGTCACCACTACAGGAAAATAACACCGCCATCGCTACGAGTAATACTCTGCCATCACTACAGGAAAATAACACCGCCTTCGCTACGGGAAATACTCCGCCATCACTACGGGAAATAATCTGGGGAAATAACACCTCCATCACTACGGGTAAACAACACCGCCATCGCTACGGGTAATACTCTGTCACCACTACAGGAAAATAACACCGCCATCGCTACGGGTAATACTCTGTCATCGCTACAGGAAAATAACACCGCCTTCGTTACGGGAAATACTCCACCATCACTACAGGAAATAATCTGGGAAAATAACACCGCCATCACTACGGGTAAACAACACCGCCATCGCTACGGGTAATACTCTGTCACCACTACAGGAAAATAACACCGGCATCGCTACGGGTAATACTCTGCCATCGCTACAGGAAAATAACACCGCCATCGCTACGGGTAATACCCTGCCATCGCTACAGGAAAATAACACCGCCATCGCTACGGGTAATACCTCTGCCATCACTACAGGAAAATAACACCGCCATCGCTACGGGGTAATAACTCTGATACAGCTTCTCTGCCTATCTTTTCAGCAGCTAGCTCCATCAATCACATGGGTAACACAATATGAGTCTAGTCTTTCAATTTTCAGTGCTGACATGACAGCAAATCTGAGAAGGACTCTACTGGGGATTTTCTGAATCTAAACTGCCAGACACCTACTTTGACATAGGCGGCAACTTCCACAAATTGATTCATGAAATCTTTTGATAACGACCTAACAACAATCTTGAAGAAATACTCCGCTGGAGGGGTAAGAGAAGCTTAACCAAGCATCTCTGTGGGGAATAATGACAAGACGAACATTATCCTCACATGTCTCATACTGAGATTTTTAATATTTGGTAATTGATCTGAGCAAGAGCTTTCTCCACCTGCAAGTGAAACAACACTTGAAAAACAAAAGGTTAATTAACCAGGCTTATGCTTCAAAATGCGCATGTTTAAGAATGGCGTAATGCTCCGTACAGCACAGATATGCTACGCGTTTTTGGGTAGATGCAAATATGACACTATATGCAAATGCGAATGCAGGCTCAAGCTGCTGGGGAAACCCTGACAAGCTTGCTTAGTCAATACGGAATGCTGAAGACGACTATCACCATTTTGGGGATGAACGGGTATCATAAAGTCCTCTGGCAAAATAAATGCCGGACATATAACCAACTCTATCGGAGAGAGATTAAACTTCGATTTCCACCGAGAGGAAAGAACATCCGCGGCTGGGGAGAGTAACTCAGCTGGGGCAGAAGAGACTCTCTTGGGGAAAGTACACTGACTGAGCAAGAAACGACTCAGCTAGGGAACTTCCTTCTGGAGGAAACGATGTTGTCTAGGCACAACCTACAAACTCGGAGCTACCACTCCGCTGAGGATAATCCTTCTGAACCAACTATGACTTGGTTAAACACTGCGGACATTCTCCCAGCTGGGGATTGATCATTCACATACTCGACTCTCTGGGGAGTGCAACCTCTGCAAGGGATACTAATTTTGACTGGCTTGGGATATCCTCTGGGATAAGCCGCGACTAACTGGGAAATTGATCTCTTCGGTAAGGGACAAAAAATCGTCTCAACTTCTGAAGATGAGGTGCGACCTGCATGGGGATTGGCGTCGCACATAGTCCAGTCTTTCACCACGAACCTCCGACTGGGGGTCACAAGTTCTGATTGTCCGCTTTAAGGGCGAGAACCCTGCAAAACACAAACGAGACAAGACAAAATCTACACAACCAAATTTGTTCGGGTTAGTGTCCGTGACCTTACTTCAGTCAATTCGAAGTTTTTAGCAATTATTGGCAAGGGCCAGCAAAGTTATGCATATGCAAGTTCATCGGAACATTGGCGTTTTCCACATACAAAACAGTAAAGCACAATCATCAAATACTGAATAACATGTTTTATTAATAACAGGCCTCTGAATAGGCAAAGTTTTGTACATCGGATGCAACTCCTGAAAAGAGGAAGTTACGTACACACATACATATATGCACAAGGAGCATAAAGGAGCATAAAAATACAAATACAACTCGAATTTGTACACATGTCGGCAACGTGGTGCAGACAAACATCGTGAGCTGATCCTCCTATGACTCGCCTGACTCTGGCGCTTTCCCAGTATTCAATCTTCGGAAGAGATTGTGTTGGATAAACAAACCCTCAGGTGCTCCCAAACCACTAAGCAATGTAGTATCAAATTCGGACCGCAGTCATTTGCTTTTAAAATCCCTAACTTTTGCGTGAATCGCCCTTTGCGGGTTTTCGATTCACCGGGATACCCTTTTTTTGCCGAAGCCGCCCAATGCAGGTTTTCGAATTCGCGGGTGTACATCTTTTCAATTTTATCCCTAACTTTTGCCCGAACCTTTTATTCTGTTTTTGGTTCGCCGGGATGCCCCATTTTTGCCTGGACTCTCTTTTTACTGTCCAGCGGGTCATTTTCAAGCAAAGTATTTTTTAACTGCGTCTGAATTCACAGGAGACGTAAAGTCTTCACCGTCCATGGTAGATAGTAGCAGTGCTCCTCCAGAGAAGACTTTTCTGACAACGTACGACCCTTCGTAATTAGGGGTCCATTTGCCCCTGTGATCTGTTTGCGGCGGGAGAATCCTTTTCAGCACAAGGTCGCCCGTCAGAAAGCTTCGCGGACATATCTTCTTGTCGTACGCTTTCTTCATCCGGCTCTGATAAAACCGACCGTATGTGAGAGAAGCTAGCCTCTTCTCATCCATTAAGCTCAGATGATTCAACCTGTCTTTAACCCATTCTGCCTCGTCAAGTTGGACATCTCGTAAAACCCTCAAGGAAGGAATCTCAACCTCCAACGGTAACACTGCCTCCATTCCATATACCAATGAAAAAGGGGTTGCCTCAGTTGATGTGCGTACCGTCGTACGATAACCGTGCAAAGCGAAAGGTAGCATCTCATGCCAATCCTTATACGTCACAACCATCTTCTGAACAATCTTCTTTATGTTCTTATTGGCCGCTTCAACAGCGCCATTCATCTTGGGCAGTACGGAGAAGAATTGTGATGCTCAATCTTAAAATTCTGGCACAACTCTTTCATCATCTTGTTATTCAAGTTCGAACCGTTGTCGGTGATGATCCGCTTAGGGATTCCATATCTGCAGATAATATCCTGCTTGATAAATCTGGCGACCACTTGCTTGGTGACATTGGCATATGATGCTGCTTCCACCCATTTGGTGAAGTAATCAATAGCCACCAAGATGAATCGGTGTCCGTTTGATGCCGTAGGCTCGATCTTGCCAATCATATCAATTCCCCACATCGAGAATGGCCACGGTGATGACATCACATTTAGAGGACTTGGGGGTACATGGACTTTGTCCGCATAAATTTGGCATTTATGACACCTCTTTGCAAACTTGAAACAGTCTGTTTCCATAGTTAGCCAGTAGTAACCTGCCCGCAGCAGCTTTCTCGTCATAGCATGCCCACCAGCATGTGTACCAAATGTACCCTCATGTATCTCTTCCATGAGCAACTTCGCCTCTTTCTCGTCTACGCAACGTAGCAACACCAAGTCGTGGTTTCTTTTGTATAGGACACCGTCAGGGTTCAAATAGAAATTGCCAGCCAATCTCCTGAGAGTCTTCTGATCTCGACTGGATGCCCTAGCCGGATACTCCTTGTTCTTTAGGAAATTCTGGATGTCAAAGTACCAGGGTTTATCATCAGATGCTTCGTCAATAGCAAATATGAACGCAGGCCTATCAAGCCGAGAGATAACAATCCGGGGAGCCTCGTTCCAGAAGTTAACTTTATACATGGAAGACAATGGCGCCAGGGCATCAGCCATTTGATTTTCTACTCACGGCACATGATGCAATTCCACCTTGTCGAAGAAAGGCAACAATCTCCTTGCATAATTCACGTATGGTATCAAATTGGGCTGACGTGTCTCCCATTCTCCTTTTATCTGATTCACCACTAGAGCTGAGTCTCCGTACACATCCAGATGTTTGATTCGCAAATCAATAGCTTCTTCAAGACCCATGATGCAAGCCTCATATTCAGCCTCATTATTGGTAACAAGAAAGGTCAATCGGGCAGTAAATGGGATGTGCGACCCCTGGGGAGTGGTAATGATTGCCCCTATTCCGCTACCATAGGAATTCACAGCTCCATCAAATATTAACTTCCATTTGGAACCCAACTCTGGTCCTTCATCCGGAAACGGTTCTTCACAATCTTTCATCTTCAGGTACATGATATCCTCGTCAGGAAAATCAAACCTCATCGATTGGTAGTCCTCAATAGGCTGCTCCGCAAGGTACTCTGACAAGACGCTACCTTTGATAGCCTTTTGAGAGACATATTGGATGTCGTATTCGGTTAACACCATCTGCCATTGGGCAACTCTTCCGGAGAGTGCTTGCTTCTCAAACACGTATTTGATTTGATCCATCTTTGAAATTAGCAGGGTTGTGTGATTTAGCATGTATTGCCTCAAACGTTTGGCGGCCCAGGCTAGTGCACAACACATTTTCTCAAGCATTGAGTATCTAGACTCACAGTCAGTAAACTTCTTACTCAAATAGTAGATTGCATGCTCTTTGCGCCCAGTCTCGTCGTGTTGACCGAGAATACAACCCATACTTTCCTCAAGAACCGTCAAATACATAATCAACGGTCTCCCGGCCACTGGGGGTATCAAAACAGGAGGTTCCTGCAGGTATTCTTTTATCTTGTCGAACGCCTTTTGACAATTTTCATTCCAGGTCACAACCTGATCTTTCTTTAACAACTTGAATAGCGGCTCGCACGTTGCGGTTAAGTGAGATATGAACCGGGCGATATAGTTCAACCTCCCTAAAAACCCACACACTTCTTTTTCTGTTTTGGGCGTCGGCATTTCTTGTATTGCTTTTATTTTTGCAGGATCAACCTCTATTCCTTTTTCGCTCACGATAAACCCCAGCAGTTTACCCGATCTCACCCCGAAGGTGCACTTGTTAGGGTTCAGTCTCAGCCTGAACTTCCTAAGCCTTTTGAATAATTTCAGCAGATTAACCAAATGCTCCTCCTCCGTCTGGGATTTGGCAATCATATCATCAACATAAACCTCGATCTCTTTATGCATCATGTCATGAAAGAGAGTCGTCATAGCACGTTGATATGTTACCCCAGCGTTCTTCAATCCGAAGGGCATCACCTTGTAACAAAATGTTCCCCAGGGGGTAATGAAAGTAGTCTTCTCCATGTCTTCTGGCGCCATTTTAATCTGATTATAGCCCGAGAAGCCATCCATGAAGGAGAATACGGAGAATTGAGCAGTATTATCAACCAGCACATCGATGTGAGGAAGTGGAAAGTCATCTTTCGGGCTCGCCTTGTTCAAGTCACGGTAGTCTACGCACATTCTCACCTTACCGTCTTTCTTTGGCACTGGCACAATATTAGCGACCCATGAGGGATATTTTGTAACAGCCAGGAAACCAGCATCCCACTGTTTCTGCACTTCCTCCTTGATTCTTATTGCCATGTCTGGTCTAGTTCTTCGGAGTTTCTGCTTAACCTGTGGGCATTCTTCTTTCAGCGGCAGACGGTGAACAACCATATCCGTATCCAGCCCAGGCATATCCTCGTACGACCAAGCAAAAATATCACTGTACTCTTTGAGCATGTCAATCAACCTTTGCTTGACGTCGCTTTGTAGCGCAGCCCCTATTCGGATGTTTTTCTCGACCCCTTCCTACCCCAAATTGATAATCTCAATGACTTCCTCATGAGGCAGAATGATTCTTTCTTCTTGTTTCAATAACTAGGTCAACTCTTCTGGTATGTCGCCATCTTCAACAATCTCTTCCTCAGCCTGAAATACCAGGTGCTCGACGTCGAAGTGAGTCATAGGCGGTTCATAGATGTCATCTGAAATAGTAATCCTGCAAAGGAAATGGTTAAATGCTTCAAAACGCGTATAAAGAAAATAAACACGTTGCCATTTTATTGTAAAAGATAAAAACAGGAAAAACAGGGATCACAACATTTGTATATGAAAAATGCCTTTATTTCATGATTAAACAATGTAATGTACATAACCAAATGGCCCTAAGCAAAATCACTATGCCCCGGGTAGGACACAGGATTATTCAACAATTAAAAAAACAAATCATTACTATTTAGTTGTCACAGGAACAATTTCCCGGATAGACCAATTGCAGAGACTTTGTCCTGGCACACTTGGCTTGATCCATGCGTCCATATCACAGTCGCTATCTCCTTCCTCAGAATTGGAAACAACATTGATGGTCTCGAAGCTCACTCCACTTGGCGTAATGGTTATTAGCCCTCTGAACTTGGCGTTCCTGAAGAGGATGCTGATGATGAAGGATGATATCCAAGCCCGAACCTATCATTCTTCACGGGAATCTCCAACACCTGGCCCCAGCCCTTGGTTTGGCCAGCCTGCACTAGAGCTTGAGCCTCTTTGTACGATGACACTGCCACATCTGATATCTTGGGTACAGGAGCTTTGTCTTTAATCTTTAGCCCTTCAAATGCCTGACAGGGTGTCTTATGTATTTCGCCATCGACTTCCACATATCCGAATGAAGACAGATGGCTAACCAGAATATCTTCTTCTCCACAAACAGTGACGACACTATCCCCCACCATATATTTCAACTTTTGGTGCAACATGGATGTGACTGCCCCAGCATCATGGATCCATGGTCGTCCAAGAAGGCAACTATATGCTGGCTGGATGTCCATTATATAGAATTCAGTTTCAAAGATTTTCGGCCCCACCTGCAATGGTAATGTTATTGATCCGAAAACTGACCTCCTCATTCCATCGAACGCCCTCACCACTAAGTCACTGGGCGTGCAGAGAATCCCCCTGATATCCAACTTCATCATGGATTTCTTCGGAAGCACATTCAAGGAAGACCCTGTATCCACCAACACATGGGACATGACCGTGCCCCTGCATTCAACTGAGACGTGTAGTGCCATATTATGCTCTCTCCCCCTCGGGGGCAAATCAAAATCCGTAAATCCCAAATTGTGCCCTGCATTAACATACGCCATCACCCCTTCTAATTGGTTAACCGAAACGTCTTGAGGAACGAAGGACGCGTCTAGGATTTTCAGCAAAGCGTTCCGATGGGCCTCGGAACATAATAGCAGTGACAAGATCGAGATCTTTGATGGCATTTGCTGGAGATGCTCAACGATTTTGTAATCACTTTTACGGATGAGCCTCATAAACTCTTCTACATCCTTAAGCGATGTTTCCTTTTCCTTTATCTGCGAGGGGCCACTCTCGTCTACCTTGGCTTCCCCCTTTGCCAATCTTTCTGCCTCTACCTCAGGCGATGTGAAGATTCTCCCACTTCTGGTCATACCTCCTGTTCCAACAACATTGTCTACGACCTCAGCTGGTTGTTTATTTACTTCAATTTTCTCACCATCACAATACACCTCCAACCCGTAAGTCCACGACACTGCTTTGGTATTCTCGAAAGGAATTGGTCCTGCTTTAGTAATCGTGATTGTTGGTCGCCTGACAGGCGCCGTTATTGTTATTGTTTTCCTTGGAATCGTTACCGTCGCAACATCGTTCCGCTCATCACCCAATGCCTCTACAGGCTCTTCAACTGCTGTTCTATCAAACTGCAATGTTCCTTCATTCATCAAAGCCTGAATACCCTGTTTCAAATCATTACAACCCTCTGGCTGTACCCAACAATCCAAGCAAAATTCGTCGCACCCCGGGAATACACCCCCTTTTAACAACCTGCTTTTGATCTCACCCAGCGGTGTCTTCAGCTCATTGACATCTGTCACTAGATTCAAATTTTCCTCGGTCAGGATGGCGTTTGCCCAATGATTGGGCATAGGCTGTTGTACTATATTCGGACCCGCCTGTCCAAAGTTAATAGCTTTGCTGTCCAACAAGTCTTGGACTTTATGTTTAAACGCATGACAACCTTCAATATCATGTTCGGGCGCCCCAGAGTGGAAACCACAGTGCTTACCAGCATCATAGCCGAACGGAGGAGTGCCTGTTAACGGCTCCATGGTCCTTTTCTCGACCAACTTTAATCCTAGTAGTGTTTGAAGCAGTTCGGCGTATGTTGAAGGAGGCGTTTCAAATACTCGCCTTGGCTTGCCTTCTAAGATTCTGCGTTGGGCGGGGTGTTGCCTTTGTCGTTGTTGCTGCTGCAGCTGCTGTTGTTGTTGTTGTTGTTATGGAAAAGGGATGGTAACACTAGCGACCTGTTGATGCTGAGCGTACTGACTTCGTCCTCTGCCTCGGCCCCTGCCACCAAACACAGCACTAGAATCACCTTGACATCTACCACCAAATGCTTTTCTTGTACCCCCTGCGGGGGCAGACTCACCTGCGTGGAATCTTCCAACCTTAATACTGTCTTCGACCATCTCGCCCATAAGAATTAAATCTGAAAAACTGCTCAACGAAACATTAAACAATTTTTCGTAATATATCCCCGTAAATGTCCCAATGAACATACTATTCATTTCTCTTTCAACTAACGAAGGATGTACTCTTGCTGCCATATCGCGCCATCTCTGCGCATACTCTTTAAAGCTTTCCTCTTTCTTCTGCGACAAACCTTGCAATTGAACTCGGTTCGGTGCCAGATCACTATTATATTTATAATGCAGGACGAAAGCATCCGCCAATTGCTTTCAGCTTTTGATTTGAGCGGGCTCCAACCCCATGTACCACTCGAGCGACGGTCCTGACAGGCTGTCTTGAAAGAAATGCATAAGCATCCTTTCGTCATCTAAGTACGCGGACATCCTTCTGTAATAAGCGCGGACATGCACCTTAGGGCAAGTGTCCCCCTTATATTTATCGAACGTGGGAGCTTTGAATTTCAGCGGTACCCTCAGCCCAGGCACCAAGCCCATAGTAGTCATGTCTAGTCCGGTAGAATTCTGATTAGCCATACCCTTCACCTGTTCTTCAAGCATTTTAATCCTCTGAGTATTGTCGACGGGTCCCTCAAATCCCATGCCTCTTCCAGAAAAGGCGTCCTCTTGACAGTCTTCGCCCCATTTCACATTTTCATTTCCGTACCCGTTATAACCAGTGTTGCGACCAAACCCTTGCTGATTAGTCATGGGACCTCGTCCCCCATTACCATAACCTTGATTGACCCCAATATGCCCGAAACCCGTGTTGACAGGAATCAATCCAGCACCATTTCCACCATAACCCTGGTTAGTGTTACCAAAACCGTCATAGCCGAAACCCTGGGTGTTGAAGCCGAACTTTCTGCCCTGATTACCGTACTCAAACCCCTGGTCATTATAGCCGAACCCATTGTTACCAAAACCGTTACCGCCATGGTTGTTACCACCGCCCAGATTGGCGTCTCCGAACCCAACATTGTTAACAACTGTCTCATTTCCATTCACTGCGTTACCATTGCCAGTGCCAGCGTTATTGTTCACAACCACAACAGGTGGGATCACCACAGGAGGAACCACAGGCGTAGGGGGCCCATCTTCATGAAGAGTTTCTACATGCACAGAGTTGTGGTCATTGTTGCCGTTCCCATTAGCCCGCGTCAGCAACGGCTGCACCAAAGTCTGGAGATTCTCCTGGCCTTTAGCAATACTCTCCATGGCCTGCATGAACAGGTTCAACTTCTCGCGAATTTCCTGCATCTCCACTTGGACTTGATCCATGATTCTTTTGCAGTTGTTTCGGGTTGAGTAGCGGTGAACTCTTTGTTCGTCAATCCTGGAAACCTGCAGATGCAGGAAATAAGATACAGATTCGAGAATACCGGTCATGCAATATGAATGCAGATGCAATTACATAAATATGCTACATGTTATATATCCCTCGATTCTAGTTTCGGAGAGAAGGCCATTACAACAATGGAGTCCCTATCCAGCAAGCAAGGAATCAGAAAACCCTCATATATAACAAATGCCAAGAGGCTGAATACGTGAGTGCAACTGAATACAACTGAAGAGACCTCGGCCAACAAGCCTGGCGATGGTCCAAATACAAGTACAAATGACAAAGGCAAGATAAATCAGGTCAACTGGCGTGCTCTGACGTCCTCCAATATCCTCATCGTCTCCGAGTGCCCTAGTATGGAAATCAGCTCCTGTATCAGTAAGGCATGCCGCTCGGTAGTGGATCTCAGCTTTTTGGCATCATCCTGGTAGGCTCCTTTGCTAGAACTCTCGTCAAATCTGTACCTCTTGGAACCAGCCCTCTCTTCATAACCTCTCGGCTTCTCGTCAATGTCACTTACTCTAAGCTCAGCAGCGCTCCTAAGTGATGTCTATTCAGCAATCTTTGCGTCTTGGGCTCTAATCTGTGCCTCAAACGTGGCAATCTGCAGCTTCAGTTCGTCTTCGCTCTCCTTCCGCTTGGTAAGCGTGGCATTCCACAAAGCTTCCCACTTGCTGATAAGGGCATAAGCTTTGCTTAGAAGTTCCTTCTTGGAAGTAAGCACCTTGCTAACACCGTTCAAGGCTATCCCCACTTTTTCTTTCTTGTTGGTCTCTTCTGTCAGCTCTGATCCCAACCTGTTAATCAATTCAGTCTGTTCCTTCACAGTGAAGGTGGCTTCATTCTTCTCACGACGCAACTGGAAGATCTTCTTCTCTAACTCATCATTAGCTTTCTTCAGTTCTTCGTTTTCAGCCAAAAATTTGTTATACTTCTCACTCTCTTCCGAAGGAGGTACCTCAATCAATGGAAGATACAGGGGTTCCACAGAAGGATAAGGCATCAAAGAAGTACTAACCCTCTCGCGGACCCAAGCCAAATAGGGATCATAAGCTCTGCTGTTGCTCTTACCGAGCAAAGCTTTCCCTCTCTTATGGATGTAAGCCCATGCATGTCTCAATCTGATCGAAACAACTGTGTCCAATAAGCCCGTGAGATACAGAGATTCTTGTATCTCCTTCTCAATAGGAGCATCCCTCAAAGCATAACCGAACTGTCGTACCAGCAATGAAGGGTTATAGTTAATACAGCCTTTCCGTCCAATCAGGGGAACATTCAGAAAGCCACTGCAACTATATATAATGTCAGTACCAAGCATACTCTGATCAAACCAAACGATATTCTCAGCAGACAACCCCATCAACCGGGAAGACCAATCCAAAGTATCAACAGCATCCACAAAAGGTCCCTTCTTCGGAAGGTGCCCCTGGAACCACCTGTACAGGAGAGGAAGACAGCAGGAAATATTCTTGCCACGACGTTTCTCATTCTTGTAGTGAATAGAATGATAAACATCGCCCAAGAGAGTAGGAACTGGATTCTTCGAGGCAAGAATCAAGAAGGCGTCAGAGTCGACAAAATTTGGTACATTAGGAAACAGGACAATCCCATAGATGCAGACAGCTAGAATAGCACTGAAGGCAACCCAACATCCACTCTTTGCGCACTATGTAGCCTTCTCAACCAGGACAGACGGGTGAAAACCATAAGCTCCGTTTAGCTTGACCAAGCCTCCCGGAAACTCAGAAGCGTCTAAGCTGACAATCTCAGCAAGCGTAACCAAATCAGGCTCAGCATCCGTATGTATAAAGGGCATCTGGTCTAACATCGGAACTCCCAACATCGCAGAATACTTCTCCAAAGTGGGTGCCAGAATATAGTCAGGAAACAAGAAATATCTCAGCTGCGGCTCATAAAACTGCATCAAAGTATACACCCCAGTCATCTCAAATGCTGATGGTCTGTATAACAAGCTAAGCAATCTCCCATAAGATGCCCTGAACTCATCCCTTACTCTCTCATATGCTAGAGCAACTAAACCCAGCAAGGAACTGATATCTGGTGAATACAACCGGTAAGCAACTGTCTTCTTCAGGGACTCCATGTATGGCTATAAGATACACTAGAATTAGAGGGAAATGGTCACCTGCAACATAAATACATGTTAATGAAATGCAATCATGAAAATGCACATGCATATGCAACAAAGGACCAAGTGCAATGCTGATAGACTGGGCTGCTTTGTACTGAAGCCTTGAGAACCATCCAACCTTCATCTCAAACCAACCACTCAAATGAACCTTGTAACCACATCTCACCGTCAGAGATAAACCAGGTATTCTGAGGTCAAAGGTTTCCTGCAAACAGACCCTACCTACCCCTCACAGGTATGTACTTAACTCGCAGACGAGGTACGACATCCTATGCGGGTTCAACGTCACAGACTTTCAAGAGTGATGATACGATACCCAGAAGGTGTGGCATCATCATCCCTTGAAGCGACCTCACTTAGCTGAATCCCAATTGATAGGTTCCCAGAGTCGACAATCCTCGGGTCAGACAACTTGTCGAGCCCTAAGGGCCAGGCAAGAAGCATCAAAGAGAATCTCGTCCGAGCGTAAATTTCGCGGCTAGCGGGTGCGAGCTAAGCAAGCAGGCTAACCACTACTCTCTACTTCTAAGTCTATGTGTAACCTCAAGCCCAGGTCCGACTTATCTCTCAACAGATTAACCCCTTCCCACAACAGTAGTAATAATATAAGGCTGATAATAAAAGGCGGAAAGTAAAGGCAGAAAAGTAAATCTATACAACACCCCGACGGGAAAACAAGTGCTAGGATTGACTCGCATAGGGGATATTCCTGTCCCCAGCAGAGTCGCCAGCTGTCGCTACTGTGAGAATCGGCGCCGGCTAAACAGAAGAGTCGCCACCGTGCGTTATTTATCCCAAAGGAGGGAAAGGAAACGCTCAGAGTAAACCTACCGCAAAGACGGGAAAGGAATGGTCGTCGCAACCAAATCCTGGATTCGGGAGTCGGTTTCGCAAGGGGAAGGTATTAGCACCCCTCACGTCCGTCGTACTCGACGAGATCCACGCTTGTTTTCTAGTACGGATTGTTATTCTATCTACTCTAAAGGTCTGAGGTTAAAAGAAAATAAAATGACTCGGCAAAGTATTGCACTTTATGCCTACGTATTCCCGTCTGGAACGAGAAATCAGAGTCAACGTAGTTTGACTATCTACGGGAAAGGAGGGGAAGGTTGCTCGCTAGGATATCGCATCCTATGCTTACGTACTTTCATATAGCATGAAAGATCAGAGCAAACGTAGTTCAGGCTACGGAAGACACAAGCTTGTCTGAATGTTTTTTTATCTCCTTATGAAAGGTTTTTTCCTGATTAAGAGTCTAAGCGGACAAAAATGACATTTTGATGTTGGTTTTCAGTCTTTTACGCAAGAACTGTCTTTTATGAGGTTTGCAATCTCTGCCGCACTAGAGACTATGATTTGAGAGTGACTACGTTAATTGTTCTAAGATAGAAGAGAAAGAAGCTCTAAAACCTAGGGTTTGAAAAGGGAATCAAAACTACCCTAATGTTATCATGCATGGATTGCACCCTAATGTCTGTCATAATTCCCTCCTGCGCAGAGGAAACCAGAGATCCTAGGGGATAAACAGAAAAGAAACATCAGATATACAGTAAACAGTAAATATGCATGAGATGCAGCAAAATAAGCAATATGCAAAGTGAAACAGCTTCACTTTAAACCTAAGGGGCAATCAACAAACAATACAGCAAAGAAAACCACACCCAACACTAGCTCAGACAGCAACAACAGCTCTTACAGCAAGCAGTTCAAACAGCACCAGCTCTGGCAACTACAGTTGATTAACAACAAAAGGTTGACAGTGACAACTTCAAGCAAGACCCTATCTTTACTTTCCACAGATATTCAAGCTTCAGGTGAGCTCTTATCTCCCATAATCTTCAGCTATAGCAAGCACTGAACCTCAACCCACAGACAGCTTCAATTGGCAGCAAAACCCTAGTCTTCAACAGATATCCAGCTTTGACAGGTACCAGCTTCATCTTCAACACTCCTCAATGAATTTCTTATCTTCAATAAGTCTTCAACTTCAATGCATACACTCATAGGAGGGAATCAACTTACTAGAAGAAGTTGGAACGTTAAGAGGCTTAGTGAAAACCCAGGGAAATCACTAAGATCTTATCATAGCAAGTGAAAGGTATCCTCAAGGTTCTACCTAATCAAAGCATGCTCTACATCCCTCCTAAGGAGATATGGAACTCTTTTAGGGGACCTTGTGTCATAGGATGGAATAGAGGCACAAGAAGCTCTCTATGTTTGACAGAAGAAATCAGTCTACTCTAGAGCTCTCCCTATATCTCCTATCTCCTAAATCTTCATCAAGCAATCTTCAAGCACAAGCAACTTCAAGATCCAAGCATCATTATTGGTCTTCACTCATACTCAAGGTCTTTATAGACTCCTCAAGCCAAGCACAAACCCCCAACACCCAAAGAAGAGGCCCAAAACCCATCAAACAACACAATATCCCAAGAGGGAACACACCAATATCAACCAACTTGCAAAAATCAGATAAAATGGAAATACTCATCATAAAATCCTATATTAATTTCTAAGGGATCCTACCTAGGTACCCTATACCCCACATAACCCCCAAGGCCTAAATCAAACTAAAAAACCCTAAAACTATATGTTGAAATGCACCTATGTTAAGTTGAAACCCTAATTCTAGCACACTAAAGTTCCTTATTCAAAACTAACTAAAATTAAATCACAAAAATGTGATAAAATTCCAAGGGGAACCTAATACTATAATATAATCATAGCAAAAAGAATTATATCAAAATGTGAAATAAAATGACCATACTAAATTCAGAAAGTAACATGTATCAAATGAAAATGAAATAAAAGCTATTAAAAGTAAAAATGCACCAAAAATAGAAAAATGCATGAATTGATTTTTTTGTTCTTTTATAATTTTCTTGATGTTTTTATGAACATAGGAAAAAAATTCCAATCAAAAATATTAATTTTTCAATTTATTATGAATTTTCAAAGAACTTAAAATAAATGTGTGAAAATAGAAGAAGAAATGAAAAAATGGAAAAGCTGCGTGTCAAATAGTAATAAAAATCAATGTAAAAACTAACTGGGCCCAGAGAGGGGGTGGGGATAGCAGCGCGTGCATTAGGCCCAAACTTATCAGAAATTAAAATTGAAAATGCTCAGAAAAATAACAAATTCGTGGTGTGAAAAGCAAGCCAATTCAGTGTAATTCTCAGTGGGCCTTGGAAGTGGGGTGTGGATATCATGTTCATCACTTAAGCCCATACTAGCATTTAATGAAACGCTGCGCTTTGATCACTTTGAGTCTCTTCACAAATTGAAATGAATTCGCGGCCATTGGATGGTGATATGAGTCAAAGTCTTCATCAGATCTAATGGTGGTAAAGTCATCTTCAACCTTTAAACATTCTTGGAGGGAAAAGCCATGGATGTCTGAGAGCTTCAACCTCATCTCCTCTTTATCGTGTTCCATCAAATCTCCATCAAAAATCAAAAACAAAAACCCTAACTCACTCCAAATTTTACACTGAATTCAACCATGTCATTCCCAATCATTGAAACCTACTCCTCCTCAAAACACGATGGAAATCTCAGAAATTGGTCAATCACTAAAACTCACCAAACTTGGAATTGAATAGATCAATCTCTTCACCACGTATCACTGAGTATTTCTATCCATTAAACTAAGATTATAACACCAAGGACATGAAGATACAAGCATGAACAGAAATTGAGTCACTCTCTCAATTGTCTCTAAATCAACCCTAATGCTACCAGAAAGCTTCATACACTAACCTACATTGAATCTAACTAATCAAAACAGATTGAAACTACCTAAATCAAGCCATGGAGTGAAGTTTTCATACCTGTAAATTTGAGTTGAACAGAGTGATCAAAGCTTCAAGATAAGCTCCAATACTTTCCAGATTCCTTCACTATCACCAAATGATGCTTCTGTATGCAAAGAAATGAATTGAAATGGCTTGGATTCTTGAATTCGATCTTGAGTTGCAGGATGATAATTCCAAGTGCAAACACACGATCCTTCACCAATCTTGCTCAATTATCCATCTGGAATCATTCACCAATGCTAGAGCAAGCTAATGCAATCAAGAATTTGGATTGAAAGTGGTTGAAATGTTGTAACCGATTTTGGTTTGCAATAGAAAAGTTGAAAATGCAATCTCACAAATCTCTCTCAATTATCTCCAACTCTAGCTCTGAATCTCTTCACAAGTATATATAGAATGTGTTTGAAGACTCTAGAATCTTCTGGATCAATCCAATGAGAAATTCAACTTCTCATGCCATGGAAATCTCATGTCATGCTATCTCCATACCAGCTCATGATTTGGCTTGCAATTCACTTTGTTCTGAGTCCAAATTCTCTCCTAATGAGATATTGGAAGTGTTAGGATGGAAGGAAGCCTTGCATTTGCCTTGACAAGTGATTTTGCATATGTGCCTTATGATGCAAGTAGCCCATTTACAAAGCAAGTCATTGAAATAACCCTCAATTCAAAATTGTGGCAATGTCAATGTTCTCAAAATACCCCTTGATTGCCAAGACCATAACTTGAGTTCTACAAATAATCTTGGGGACTTCTAGTACTCAAATTAAAGATAAGATCAATATCTACAACTATTATGTTGGCCAGGAATCCATTTGAAAACTCCTTGATGGGCAAAAGTTGCTTGGAAGTCAAGTGACTTTCACAGATAAATTTCAATGTCCTCTGATGACCCATAACTTGCAAGAACCATAACTTGAGTTCTACAAATCTTCTTGAAGACTTCTAGTACTCAAATTAAAGCTATTGAGAAGCTCTACAAGTTTTATGTTGACCAAGAATTCATTTGAAGCTTGAATTTTGACTTATCTGGCTTGGAAGATAGGCCTAAATTAGGGTTTTTTACACTGAACCCCTAATTTAGTAACCCCTCTTCTTCTTGATTCTTTTTGATTTATCCTTGGCACAACACCACACATGTATAAACATATCAATTCATGAATTCCACATCCTCCAACTAAGCTTTGATGCTCTTCAATCACTTAGTTGACCTAGGGTTGACCTAGGGTTGACCCAGATGAAACCCTAGTTGACTGTACTTCAACTCTGGCTCTTGTGCTTGAATCAATGACTTGTCTCATCTTCAATATGACCCTCTAGGTCTTCCATGATCTTTGTGCATATTCCATACCCTCAGTCATGACTCATACTCCCTTGATGATCTTCAACCCCCCAAGATTAGGAGAGAAATCCACTGGTTGACCCTCAAACTTTTCAAAGCTTCAACTCATTTCTTGATTACTTGGATGGTCTTGAACTTGAATAAAACCCCTTGATGGGCCTCTTTTGATAAGAATGGCACTTGGTCCCTTTTCAGATGACTTGTTATGCTATGCTATGCAAGTGATTAGACTATGTATATGACTTCTTATGCAAATGAAAATGCAATTGAAACATAAACCAAGTGAAATAGGTTGAGAAAATTTTAGGGTGCAACATGGGGATCCTCCTAATTTGTAAGGGTTACCCCTATTTTGTTTATTGTATGATATTTTATTAATTATTTTTATATATCATTGTACCTTGTGGGGATACCTGTTATTGTGAGATAAGTCCTAACCCGGACTTGAGTGACCTTATTATAGGAAGGTGAGATATTCGACGAGGCTTGCTGGGAGTGAGTCCCGGCCAAGTCGACTCGAGAATCACCGCTCAATTGAGACCCTTTCGAAAATGGTTCGGTTGATCGAGTGCAGTCGTGAAAACTTTTACTATTTTCAATTGGAGTCTGTGATACTGGGGACCATAGTACCTTAACACCACCTTAGCCTTATATAGGACGTAGTGCGGGAACTATGTGGGAGTAGTCCTACAATAGTTGCTACGCGATACTACACTCAAAAGAGGTTCTCTCGAGAATATTATCGACCTCCGAGTTAGTTGGAAAGTTGATAATATCCGAAGGATGGACTGATGACTTTGGGCACTGATTTAGAACCCTTGTTCTGCAGGTACAATTAACTTATAGTACTTACCTTTTGGGAAGGGTAGACCTTAACTCCATTCACTGTCCTCTAACCTAGGACCTTTGTGTGTGTATTTGTGCTTTGAATCCATAAAGCATCATATCATTTCTAGTTTCAAGGAATTCAACGGTCCTTTGCAAATTCAAAAAGGTCCTACATTTTAGAGTCAAAAAAAAATTCTTTCCAACTTTCCTAAAAGAGAATATTTGCAATCGACCATTGAAATTCTTGGAACCATTACATGGCATTAACATCACATTTTTGCATTGCATTTTTCCCCCGGTTTCTCATTCTCGGTTCTCTCGTCTTCCAGTGTACCTTTGAGTCGTCAAGCTGATTCCTCGACACAGATATCAGACCAGGGCTAACTATAAACGTAAGATGTCAGAGCAAGAGACATACAATGCAGAGATCCGATTGGAAATCGATGAGTTGAAATCAGGCATGACTAAGCTCACTGAAATGCTTCAAATACTGATTTCTAGAGGACAGCCAGGTCAGACTCCTCAACGCCCAGTTATCAGACAAAACCAGAAACGGAACAGAAGCCACTTTGATCCTATTCCCATGACTTACACCGAGATATATCTTGACTTGGTTCGACGAGGACTGATCACCATAAAGGCTTCGCCACCTCCTCCTAATCCCCCTTCGGTTGGGTTCAGGACCGATCTCCATTGTGCTTTTCATGAGGGTGCCCCAGGCCACGACTTGGAACATTATTTTGCGCTGAAGGCTAGAGTGCGTGGATTGGTTAGAACCAGAATACTTGATTTTACAGACGGTCATCCGAATGTTCAGAAGGATCCCTTGCCAGTGCATCAAAAATGAAGTTTTATCACTAGGCCTTTTATTCCTTGTTGTTTGCATTTTCCTTATTTCGTATTAGTTGTTTGCTTTCAAATTATGTTTGTACTTTTACATTAATGAAATGAGCATTGCGACTTTTGATTCAATTCATTTTGCCTACTATTTGCATCTTTATGCTTTATTTTCAAATATTTACTTTTTCTCCAAATTTTTGGTATGCAAAGATTGGAGGGAGGATGACGAAAATGTTATACCCATAACTGCTGTCAGTATGCTTTCAATCAAACTTTGTTGACGATGTAAGGCATTGTTTCGATCCCCAAACACTGGAGAAATAAGGAAGTTATCCCCTTGTCACCCCCTTCGAGCCTAGAAGTTGGAGTTTCTTTCTTTACAAAAAACCCGCAATCTTAACCTAGGGCATGGGTAGTTCTCAGTTAACTTGGTTGTGTGTTCATACAATACACCTTTCATACAAAGGTCGCACTCACAATTTTCCTTCACACACAGCAAGTAAGTGTTGAAGATGTTTTTCAATCAGAAGTCGATGATGGTTCACCTTGATCATTAAGCTAGGCAGTCACTTCCTTTAAAAAAAATCAAAAGAAAAGCCTGATAAGTCAAAACCTATGAAGGAGACTTAGGCAAAACTGGGGCATCCTGCTGACTGTAATCTTCACAAAAAGAAACAGTTCAGGAAAAAGTTAAGGATAATAAAAAGAGGAGATCTTTAAATCCTTATCATGAAAATCCTCAATGTCAAAATGACCAAATATCATAAGGAAGTAGTGGCTGCTTTTCATAGGTCCATTGACTTCTGAAGCATCATTGCTACCATCAGTGCAATTCCTAACCTATAGGAACCTGAATGCATAATAGGAGTTAACTGAGCGTAGGACTGGAGATCATCATATAGATTGGGTGGGTATAAATAAATTTTGAGCCGTTATCCTTTGTTTCATAAAGCGTGAACCAGACCACGTTACAACCCTTAAAATACCTAATTGAAGCAAGGTTATTTTGAAAGTATACTACAACAAGGTTGCGTAATCTGACTCCAAAAGATCTTTGTGAATCATTTATTTTGGCAATACACTTTTGTTTTAAATTTTGAGCGTCTTGAACCACCGTGTTCTGACCAACGACTTATTGTTCATTTTTCAAAAATAATTTTGATTTCAAAGGTCGCATGAACTTTGCATTACCATGTTTGTATGAATATTTTTGTTTTCAAAATGGCTTTCCTCTAAGGAATTTTCAAACAATGAGAAACTTGGTCAAGTGATCCTATCAGGGGCATGTTCCGCTTACATCCTGTCTAAGAATCAGTTCAAGATTGGTTCAAGGCAAGATCTTCTCAGATTTGGTTTATCCAGAAAATTTTCAAGACTCATACTAGGGCAAGCCTTCCGAGGATACAGTAAAACAGCCCTATTCACGAATCAGATAAGCTGAAGCAATTATCAGTTTGTCTAATCTAGGGCAGTGTACTTGAAAAATTCCCAAGCAGATCTTCATCCTTCCTACAAGGACTATCAACTTGATACAGTTTAATAGAATGACAATGATGTATGGGTTGAGGAATCAGTCTTCCAGTTTTGTCATCTCACCAACAGAATCGAGCCTTGTCATCGACATCTGCATTTGCATGTGATCATATATCATAGCATAATTCTTATACATGTGCATATCATGGGTGTTTTATCCCTATTTTCTTTTTCTCCCGAGGCCGTGTTTTACTCGTGTCTTACCTCGTGGACGAAGTCCAATTTACCTGGCATCATGGGTGTTTTATCCCCATTTGCTTTTTCTCCCGAGGTCGTGTTTTACCCGCGTCTTACCTCGTGGACGAAGTCCAATTTACTTGGCATCATGGGTGTTTTATCCCCATTTTCTTTTTCTCCCGAGGTCGTGTTTTACTCGCGTCTTACCTCGTGGACGAAGTCCAATTTACCTGGCATCATGGGTGTTTTATCCCCATTTGCTTTTTCTCCCGAGGTCGTGTTTTACCCGCGTCTTACCTCGTGGACGAAGTCCAATTTACCTGGCATCATGGGTGTTTTATGCCCATTTGCTTTTTCTCCCGAGGTCGTGTTTTACCCGCGTCTTACCTCGTGGACGAAGTCCAATTTACCTGGCATCATGGGTGTTTTATCCCCATTTGTTTTTTTCCTCCCGAGGTCGTGTTTTACCCGCGTCTTACCTTGTGGACAAAGTTCAATTTACCTGGAATCATGGGTGTTTTATCCCCATTTGCATCCTTCTCCCGAGGTCGTTGTTGCACCCCAAAATTTGCCCTCACGATACAAGACTTTGTGTTCCAAGAAGGTTCACAAGGTTCACAAAATTCACAATTGGTCAGAAGAGTTGACAATTCCCTCAGACAATGCACCTCCCAAGCAGTGCATCCAAAACTAGGGTTTTGACTTTAATCAGGCTAAATGGACTTCCAAGACTTCAAGTGAGCTTCATAACATCTTATATGTGTATAAGAACCCCCATGTCAAATTTCAAGACTTTTCTCAAAAGTTTGCTCAGTCAGATGATCAGATAAGTCAAAAGCAGTCAATGCAGTTAAAAGGTCAAACAGAGGTCAACTGTGGTCAAACCAAAGTCAAACTTCATGATTTTTTTTTTTGCCAACATCAAAGAGAGGTTGGGTGAGAAATATTATCATAATAACTGTAATACCCCAAATTTTGCCCTAAGATTTGTCGTCGCATTTCATTGCATTTAATCAATTACTAACAAATTTGTGTAGTCGTTTGACTTTTTGCAGGTAAATATCATATGGCATGCATTTTTTTTCTAAAAAGTAAAAATGGCACAATTGGCAGGAGGACATGTGTAAGGAGTTATGAGTGTGAGAGGTTGAGAGCTCGAATCTCACCTTTGTCACTTTTTTTTGTTTTTTATTATTTTTACTCTAAATTTTTCTATCTTTCATTAAAAAAATAACAAAAATAGTTTTTTATTATTATTTAATTATTATTTTCGTATTTTAATTAAATCATTTTTTAAAATATTATTTTTTTCACTTTTTTCTAAATTATTCATAAAAATATCCAAAAAATCATAAAATAAAAAATATTGAAAAAAATTTTGTTCTTTTTATAATATTTTTTATTTTAGGAATCAATAGGATTATTAGTTTTTATTTTAAGTTTATTTTAATTATTTTAAATTATTTAAATTTTATTTTTTCTTAACTAATTATTTAGTTTGGGCTTTAAAATGGGCTTTAGGGACATTATTGACAATTTGGTGTTAACCCTAATTTGTTCCCTATATATACATGTGTTGCCTTGTTGGAAAAAGGGGAGGAGAATGAAAAAAAACCTAAGAGGAGTGAGTGCCGTTTGCCGTTATTTAGTTTTCTTCTTCATCCATTACTATTGTTTCTTTTTCTTCATCGTTTACCGTTATTTCTTTTCCTTCATCTATTACTGTTGTTTCTTTTTCTTCATCTTTTACCGTTATTTCTTTTTCTTCATCTATTACCGTTATTTCTTTTTCTTTATCTATTACTGTTACGTTTATATATATATAATTTTTAAATTGTTAGAGTTTATATATATAAGATTTTTGATCGAATTATGTCGATACGATGTTTGCACATTTGTGTGCATGACGCGTGACATTTGTGTTAGTTCAATCTGGTTGCGATGATCGCATTTTTGTGTGAGCAATAATACTATTTTTTGCTTAATTTCTTTTTCTTTGCGATAAATTTTGTTTCGTCCGATTTAGATCTGGTTGCGATGAGCGCATTTCTGCGTTAGCAACATTGTTGGGTTATTTGGCACATTTAAAATTCATTATTGCTTTATTATTATTATTATTATTATTATTATTATTATTATTGTTATTATTATTATTATTATTATTATTATTATCATTATTTATTATTATTATCATTATTATCATTATTATTACCATTATTACTATTATTGTTATCATTAATTTATTAAAATTTGTTATAATATAAAAATCTGTTTTTTAAAATAAATAACATTAACATCTTTTCCAAATTAATATGAAAACCTATTATTTTTAAGAAAAACTTTTTTTTTAGATAAATTTAAAATAATAACTAAAATCTTTTTTTTAAAATAATAACTAGAACCGTTATTTATTTTATTTTATTATTGTTCAATTCAAATTTCATTATCATATTGTATCTGCTCCTCTCATGTAACCTCGCGAACTTAACAATCGCTCTTTAAATTCTGCCTTTAAATTTCTGCTTGCATGGTTTAAATTATGACATTATCTCTCTGTTTGCATGATTCAATTATCTCACGCGTTTACTATTATTTCTGTCACATTGCACACATCCGAAGGTTAGGTCTAACTGTTTGGCCGCCGCGCCAATAGTCCGTAAAACTTCACACATTCAATTTTAAATCCTCAAAACTACAAACTACAAACCCTAATTTTCACAAATGCCTCGCCGCAGGCAAAATTACAATTTTACCTTTAGCATTAGGTCAAAGAGCCGCCGCGCTTATTTTAGGGTTTCCCGCCGTGGAATCCCTAATTTAACCCTAATTACAACTTAACATTTCAACGTAGAGATTTGGAGTTTCTACACTCCACGTAAGCGTGTCCTTAAGATGCGTTTATTCCCCTTGAGACCTTGACCACAGTCAAGAAGTTTCTAACCTCCCTATTGAGGGGAACTACGATTACTCTGATTCCACTCCCGTAAGGATACGTAGGCACAAGATGCGATGTCTTGCCGAGTAAACTTAGAATTAACCCCCTTTATTATTTATTATTGCTTATTTATATTTTATTTATCTTTGCTATTTAATTATTTTGCTTATTATTTTGTAATTGTTTATTGGATGTAAAGTTGTTTAATTATTTAATTATTATTATGGTTAGTAATTAGGGAGTGTAACAACATGTATGTAATATTAAAATAAATTTAGATCACTTTTAAATAAAGATAATTAAAATAAACACGTCACACACGTAAGTCGATTTTAATCGTCGTCTCACTTCCTAAGGATATCCCTCAAGTTGCCTACGAATAATGGTTAAGTGGGGTGTATAAAGCAAGTCCCTCAAATAGAAAAATCATCAAAGTCCCTTATGGTTGCCTTTACGAATCGAGTCCCTTTCGAAAAATGATGATGGTCCCTTATATGTGCTTATTACATCCCACAATGGCCTTCAAAGTCAAATTGTCCCTCACATGTCCCTTAACATCCAAAGTAAGGACTACCTACTCCATTATAGTAGGGATAGTCTTACTAAAGGAAAGAATAAAGAATAAGAAAGACCTTTAAACATTAGGGTAGGTTACTCCTAGGTGCTTGCTCACTTCAAAACTGTTTCACACTAAAACAAATTTTCAACAAGTTTTCAAACAAGTTCTTAACACATCCTTACATGGATTATTTATTAACTATTCTGAAAATTTTCTATTCACACACTACACTTTCAAAACAATTCAAAAGTGAGCTTAAGTACCTAAGAGCCCATGGATAACCATGGATGAAAAGGGTGCTAACACCTTCCCTTTTCATAACCTACCCCCCGGACCCAAAATATTCTCTAAGGTCTTTCCTGTTCTTTTATAACCTTTCCTTATGGATAAAATAAAAGTCGGTGGCGACTCTTGCTATCCGCAACATTGTTTAAAGTCAGTTCTCCCACCGTGTTACAGAACTGGCGACTCTGCTGGGGATCTATTTAAGAGGGGTACCCTTAGGAATTAAGATCACTTTAAATTGTTTGCCTTGTTTGCTTTATTATTATATTGTTGGGGTGCTCTTATGTGTGAAAGGTCCTAACCCGGATCTAGTGTACCTTAGGTAAATGGCAATAGACCAAGGAAACTGTACGACGTATATCGATACAGTTGATCTGGTGGCCATAGTTAGTGCGACTTCTTGGTTGGTGCTTATATTCCTTAAGTCAAGTTGAGGATAATATTGAGGCTGCCATATGTTGTCAATGCACTAACTGACTTTTAGAACCCTAGTTAACTCATCTTGGCCTTTAGAAAGTAGTGAGGTAACCGGCTTTGGTGCAGACTGAAGTTGGTTGACACTCGATACTACGCTCATTGAGATCTTAAACTTGGAGGGTTTTGGTTGGCAAGTAAGTTGCCTTCTGAACAACCACCCTTGTGAAGGATCAATGATATTGAGATCCCTTAGAACCTGGTTACTTTTGTAGGACAGGATGAACCATCTAACTTCAGGGGAGGGTACTTGCCTTTGAACCTCACGCAAGCCTTTAAACCTAGGGCTATGGTGTGACTTGTTTGTGTGTGCCACATGTTTGTGATTGAGCATGACATCATGACATCATCATGCATCATAAGCATATCATTTTCCCTAACCATTTCAAGGACCAAAGGATTTATCTTTGTTCTTTGTTGCAGGTCATGGCTTCTGCTCGTAGAAACACCATCAGGATCAACTTTGTAGGGATACCTGCTAAGCTCAAGGAGTTGGTTTCCCTAGTGCCTGATCATTCCCAGTTCAACAAGAGACATGGTCACTTATTGGATCTAGTTACTTCAGGGTTCAGTGAAGACATGATGAGTGTGCTGTTTCAGTTCTTTGACCCTAAGCACCATTGCTTTACATTTCCTGATTATCAGCTGGTTCCAACCATGGAGGAGTTCTCTAAACTTCTGGGTATACCTGTTCTTGATCAGAAGCCATTCACAGGCTTAGAGAAGGAGCTTAAACCAGAAGTTATTGCTGCAGCTCTACATCTGAAGAAGTCTGACATTGTTCTAGAGACGAGAAGTGGAGTTAAAGGTATTCTTGCCAAGGTATTAGTGGATAAAGCTCAAATGTTCTTGAAGGCTATGAGCTACGATGCTTTTGAGGAGATCTTAGCCTTATTGATTTATGGCTTAGTGTTGTTCCCCAATCCTGATCAGTTCATAGACGTTCATGCCATCAACATATTCCTGAGTCACAATCCAATGCCTACCTTACTTGGAGACATCCTACATTCTCTTCACACCCGTACTACAAGGGCAAGAGGAACTTTGATGTGCTGCATACCTTTACTTTCTAGGTGGTTTATTTCTCACCTTCCTCGCTCAGTAATGAAGAATGAGCAAGGGTTCAGATGGTCCAAGAGGATCATGTCACTTTCTCACTCAGACATCCATTGGTGCTCCAGATCTATGGAGAATGTCACCATCATTGACCGTTGTGGGGAGTTTCCTAATGTGCCACTTCTAGGCATAAGAGGAGGCATCACCTACAACCCATCTCTAGCTTTACGACAGTTTGGTTACGCCCGGAGCGATGGTCCACATGACATGTTGATTCAGGGCATTGTGTTTGACTATGACAACGATCTTCAGGGTTACCGTCAGAGATTCATCCGAGCTTGGGGAAAGGTAAACAGGATTGACAGCAAGACACTGGAGCCTAAGTACACTATTCCTATGGAGGCTTATCTCAGATGGGTACGATCTCGTGCTCAGACACTCATGATGCCATATCCTGCCGTCCTACCAGTTGCCATGGAACCTGTTGCTGAAGGAGACACAGCTTATACCATCCTTCACCCAGACATACTGATATGGAAGACTTGCAGAGATCATGGATCCAACTGAAAGAGCAAAGGGATACTTTCGAGGCTCATTACAAAGCAAGCCAAGCAAGGATCCTAGAGCTAACAAAGCTACTTCATGAGGAACGAAACCTCAACTCATACCTCAACACAAAGAGGAAACGTCCATGGGAGACTTAAAACCCCATCTTTTGTACTTTTTTCGTTTTCATTTTTTGTAAGCCTAAAAGGCAAAACAAGTTATTACTAATAAAAAGTTACTTTCTTGTTTGTTTAAGCAAATTTAAATCCTGCGGTCCTTGAAAACATTGCATATGCATTCCCATATCATTGCATCACAGGTTTATAATTGTGCACAGGTTTCTCATCTTCTCGCTGTTTATTTCAGCAATGGCTCTTGAACAATCAGTTAAGGATCTCCAGGCACAGAATGCACAGTTCCAAGAGCTGATCCTGAACCTATCCAAGGGGCAGGATGAATTGAAGACACTGCTGGCCAAGAAGACTAAGAAGGCTAGAAGGTCTGCTGGGTTGCTCAACATGGGAAGAAGGTGAAGGAAAATTGCGATCTAAACGCAGCGGAAAACAAAAATTTTCCTTTAGTGATCCTCACGAATGAGCATGGTCAGTGATAGAATCGTTACCTCTTTGTGGCGATTCAGATCTTTGATGCAGCGATCACAAGCGTTGATGAAGTGCAACGCCTCTACTCAGTCCACACGAACAACTTCCGGTCACAGTGCTAGCTGCTTACGAACGGAATTATTTGAGTGAGAAAAGAGAATCAAAAACGAAATTGCATCAAGTGAAAGCTTCATCACAAGGGTTCCTTTTATAGACTCTCTTGTGGGCTGCGGGCTAAAACCCTAATTCACATGATCCATAATAATATTATATATTATTATAATAACTATTATTATAATAAATATATTTATTTTATTATTATTTTATAACCATAAAATAACAATAATTATTATTATATTATCCGAATTTCTATTTTTCACTTAAGTGCACCGTACCTTACGGTGTTCCTTTGATTTCTCTATCTCTCATCAAACTGTCCTTATGTGTGTGACCCTGTAGGATTTCGTAACGTTGGTAATTATATTAAATTATATATATTTAACATAATAAACAGTAAGCGGTATCTAGCAACACATCACTGCTACCCAAGTCACGAAAATGTCATGTGATCTGACAAAACCTTTTTCGTGATAATATATGTTTGTACAATTACCCTTTTGCCCCTATGTCTATATTGAACACAAGGCATACACTGTGTCATCCTTGTCCAGTTCAATATTGGGCCCTTAGACATTTCTCCTGTTATGCAGGATTGGCAAATTCCATCTAGGACACGCATGTCCCTCAGCATGCTTCGTGGAGTGCCCATCAACTGTCTTTATGATCATCCAGTTACGGATAATGTTTGATCAGCAATAAAGCACCCGACTCTACATCTAGGGTCCATAGTGGTTTCAGGTCGAAGGGTGGTAATACACCATTATCACCATGAGAATAACTTATGACACTTTGCATAACATACTATGTAGTATTCTCATAGCGGGTCAATCCGGTATAAATATTACTCCTAATATTTATACCTATGTCAAGACTTGATAACTCTTTATCCATGATCCATGAGATGTGATCATCAGTCTATCTTCATAATAGTCTCAATGCTTTTAATGTTATCCCACTTTGCAATAAAGCTTGACTACGGATATTTTAAGAATAATGTCTTTATGTTTAATGGGATCTCATGATTAAGTCACACTTAACATTTCATTAAACAGACTAACTATTCTAGGGACTTTATTATTCTGAAATACAAACATAATAAAGAAATGCCTTTTATTATTAAACGAATAATCTGATACAAGTACCAAAAAGTATTGGCCTCTAGGGCTTACACCAACAGAAGGTTCAAAGGTCCTGTCAAGACCAAGGAACATGTTGAAGACTATGAATCTGGAGAATCTGAGCAGGAGAGACGCAGTCTCCACAACACTATGGGGGACTCTGATTCTGAGGCTAACTACTACCATGAGCCTAACGAAGACAAATTCAAGATGCTGGTGGATAGAATGGATGCTATGGAATTACATAAATCATCTGGGCTGGATTTTGAGGATTTGAGCTTGATATCTGGGGTGGTCATACCCATTGGGTTCAAAGTTCCTACATTTGTTGTCTATGATGGGGTCTCTTGTCCCAAATTGCATCTGAGGTCTTATGTCAGAAGAATTCAACCCCACACTGCTGATAAAAAGTTGTGGATCCATTTCTTTCAAGAGAGTTTATCTAGAGCTCAGCTAGAGTGGTATTATCAGTTGGAGAGTGTCAACATCAGAGATTGGAATGACCTTGCTGAAGCTTTCTACAAGCAGTATCAATACAATGCTGACTTAGCCCCCACCCGCATGCAGCTTCAAAGCATGTCTATGGGTGCCAAAGAAAGCTTTAAGGAGTATGCTCAGAAGTGGAGAGACTTAGCTGGAAGAGTTCAACCCCCTTTGACTGATAGGGAGTTGGTTGATATGTTCATGTGTACGCTGAATGGTCCGTTTTACAGTCATCTCATTGGAAGCTCATCATCTGGCTTCACTGAGTTGATCATGACAGGAGAGCGAGTAGAGAATGGTATCAAGAGTGGTAAGATCCAAGTGGGCACTTCTTCGTCAGGGACTGCAAAGAAGCCTCCCACTGGGAAGAAAGAATCTAATGCTGTGTATGGTCAGCCTGATCGTAACAGAAGGCATCAGTCTGTTAGTGCAGTTCATATTTCAAATCCAACTCCTGCAACAACAGAGCAGCCTCAAGGCAACCAACAGAGGGCTAGAAGACAGTTCACGAAGATCAACATGTCAATGGCTCAGGCATTGCAACACTTGTTGAAAGCTGAACTTATTACCCTGAGGGAGGCCCCTCAGAATCCCAATGTTACCTCTCCCAAGTACAATCCCAATGCACGATGTGCATATCATTCAAGCTGTCCAGGACATGATACTAATAACTGCTGGGTCTTGAAGAACAAAATTCAGGATATGATTGATGCTGGAGAAATTGAGTTTGATCCACCAGGTACTCCAAATGTGATTACAGCTCCAATGCCAAATCACGAGAAGACTGTCAACGCCATTGATGAAGATATTGATGAAGATCTGCATGTCTATTCAGTTATGGAGTTGAGCACACCATTGTCTGTTATCAAAAAGAGGTTAGTACAAGCTGGGATCTTTCCAGGTTGTCATGAAGATTGTCTATATTGTACCTATAAGCCGGATAGTTGCTTCATTTTGAGAGATGGGATTCAACGTCTCATGGATAAATATACTATAGTGTTTGAAAGAAGACCAGCATCTGTAGAAAGTATGGTGGATCATCTGACTCAGGGTAAGAAGATTGAAGAGGTTGACATGGTTGACAAAGTCCCACTAAGAATCACTTCAAAGGGTCCCATTAAAATCACTCATCAGGGCCCAATCAAGATTACTGCTGAAGGTCCTGTGAAAGTTGTTGCTGAAGCCAGAGTAGCTCCTCTGATCATTACCACTCCTGGTCCTATTCCTTATACATCTGACAAAGCTGTGCCTTGGCACTATGGGTCTGATGTTTACATCCATGGTGTCAAGCAGGAGCCTTTACCTGATATGCCTGTTGACATTGATAATATTGCTGGATCTAGCAAGGTCACTCGTAGTGGAAGAGTCTTCTCTCCTCCAGTTGCTTCTAAGAGTGCAGTTACTCCTGCTGTTACTTCCACCACTGATGCTCGGGGCAAGGGTCCTGTTATTGAGCCTGTATCTACTGATGTGCCAGCTGCTGATGACCTCTCTAAGCAGATGGAAGAAGTATTGAAAATCATTCGCAAGAGTGATTATGATATTGTTGATCAGCTGGGGCATACTCCCTCAAAGATTTCTATGCTCTCCCTGTTATTATGTTCTGAGGCTCATGCCAAGTCATTGATCAGGTTTCTAAAGATGGCTCATGTACCCAGTGCAATTTCTGTGGACCAGTTTGAGAATTGTGTTGCTCACCTGACCTATGACAACGGGTTAGGATTTTCTGATGCTGACTTGACCCCTGCCAAGAGGGATCATAACAGAGCCTTGCATATTTCAATTGAATGCAGGGGCACTACCCTGTCTCATGTGCTGATAGACAATGGTTCCTCTCTAAATGTGTTGCCTAAGGAAGTCCTGAACAAGCTGAGTCCTGAAGATACGGTATTGAAGCCCAGTAATATTGTGGTAAAGGCTTTTGATGGTTCTAGAAGAGTAGTACATGGGGAAATTGATCTTCCAATCAAGGTTGGCTCTCAGGTGTTTACTGCTACATTCTATGTGATGGATATTCGTCCTTCGTACTCATGTCTGCTTGGTCGTCCCTGGATCCATGGGGCAGGTGTTGTGACCTCCACATTACATCAAAAGTTGAGATATCCGGTGAATGGAAAAGTTGTTACTGTCTTTGGAGAGGAAGAATACTTTGTCATCCATGTAAACACTTTCAAGTATCTGGAAGTAGAAGGTGAATACATTGAAACTCCATGTCAGTCATTTGAAGTGGTTCCCTGGGCTGTTAAGGATTGTGTGACTCCTCCTGCTGTGAAGAAGGTTCCTGTGGTCATCAGAAACCCTCCAACAATGGCAATGGCCTCCCTCAATGATGCAAAAGCTGTGGTGGAAGAAGAGTCCCGGGAGGCTGTTCGTCGTGCTCATGCTGTTCGTATCACCAATCAAGGGGTTATCAATGTTGTGGGAGATCAAGATGAAGACCACAACTTGGAGGCATGGATTTTTCCTACTGTGGGTGCTGGACTCAATAATTGGACAGCTGAAGATGTTATCCCTATCTCCTTTAGTCAGGAGTAAATACTATTACTGTGTTATGTTTTTAAATTTATAATTTCTGGAACAATTAAAACTTTCAAGCCATGTGCCTTACCCGGGGCACAATGGTGTGCTTGTTACGGGTTGTCATTTCATTTGCATACTTCATTCAATAAAATCAGTGGACGTTTCGTTTTCGTAAATATTGTGTTCCTTGTCTTTCTTTTTCTTTTATTTTTGCTTTATCAGCTATGTGTTCTTACACACACCCACGTCACTAAAATGCAGATCCTCATCCACTCTGGATCCAGTTGATAACAGTTCTACTATTGCCAATTACAATTTCGAGAATCCGATCTATCAAACTGAAGACGGAAACGAGGACGATTGTGAAATACCTGTGGAGCTTGCTAGGTTGTTACAACAAGAAGAGAAAGCTATACAGCCACATGAAGAGCCAGTCGAAGTTGTGAATCTGGGAACTGAAGAAAACAGAAAAGAGGTCAAAATAGGGGCTGATTTAGAGGACAGTGTCAAGAGCAGGTTGATTCAGATGCTACGTGACTATGTGGAGATCTTTGCTTGGTCTTATGAAGATATGCCAGGGTTGGATACAGACATTGTGGTTCACCGTTTGCCAGTGAAAGAAGATTGTCGTCCAAAGAAGCAGAAGGTTCGTCGTATGCGTCCTGAAATGTCAGAAAAGATCAAAGCAGAGGTAATGAAACAGTTCAATGCAGGGTTCTTGGCCGTAACTTCTTATCCTCAGTGGGTTGCAAATGTGGTACCAGTTCCTAAGAAAGATGGTAAGGTACGTATGTGTGTAGACTACAGAGATCTGAACAAGGCTAGCCCTAAAGACGACTTTCCACTTCCTCATATCGATATTCTGGTAGACAACACTGCTCAGCATAAGGTATTCTCTTTTATGGATGGTTTCTCTGGTTACAATCAAATCAAGATGGCACCTGAAGATATGGAGAAGACAACATTTGTGACACAGTGGGGCACCTTTTGCTATAAGGTAATGCCATTTGGTTTGAAGAATGCAGGGGCAACATATCAGCGTGCTATGGTGGCTTTGTTTCATGATATGATTCATCATGAGATAGAGGTATATGTGGATGATATGATAGCCAGATCTCAGAATGAAGAGCAACATCTTGATCATCTGCACAAGTTGTTTGAGAGGTTGAAGAAATACAAGTTGAGATTGAACCCAAACAAGTGTACTTTTGGAGTTAGATCTGGAAAACTCTTGGGTTTCATTGTCAGTGGAAAAGGTATTGAAGTGGATCCTGCAAAAGTGAAAGCTATACGAGAGATGCCAGCTCCCCGTACTGAGAAGGAGGTTAGAGGTTTCTTGGGACGATTGAACTACATTGCAAGATTTATTTCCCAATTAACTACCATCTGTGAGCCAATCTTCAAGTTGTTGAAGAAAGATCAGGTGATGGAATGGAATGATGAGTGCCAGACTGCCTTTGATGAAATCAAGAGATATTTGCTAGAACCTCCAATTTTAATGCCACCAGTTGATGGAAGACCCTTGATTATGTATTTAACAGTATTAGACAACTCAATGGGGTGTGTATTGGGGCAACATGACGAGTCTGGTCGAAAAGAGCAGGCAATATACTACCTTAGCAAAAAGTTTACCGACTGTGAAACAAGATACTCACTGCTCGAGAAAACTTGCTGCGCTTTGGCATGGGCTGCTCGCCGACTAAGACAGTATATGTTGACCCATACTACCTTGTTGATTTCAAAAATGGATCCAATCAAGTACATATTTGAGAAACCTGCTCTCTCCGGAAGAATTGCAAGATGGCAAATGATCTTGACGGAATATGATATACAGTATACTACTCAGAAGGCCATTAAGGGGAGTGTTGTTGCTGATCATTTGGCTCATCAAGCAGTAGGTGATTACCAGTCAATGAATTTTGAGTTCCCTGATGAAGACATTATGTCTGTTACCAAAGAACCTGGACAATATGACGGACCTGAACAAGGATCTCGATGGACTATGGTTTTTGATGGTGCCTCCAATGCACATGGTAATGGTGTTGGTGTTGTGATTAGTTCCCCTGAAGGTTGTCATACCCCGATTACTGCCAGACTTTGTTTCTATTGTACCAATAACATGGCTGAGTATGAGGCATGTATCATGGGTATGCAAGTTGCTATTGATATGAAGATTCAGTTCCTTGAGGTGTATGGAGATTCAGCTCTGGTAGTAAGTCAGATTAAAGGAGATTGGGATACAAAGCATGATAATCTCATTCCTTACAGAGAACATGTGTTGTCTTTGATCCCACATTTCAAAGAGATTACTTTTGGACATATTCCACGAAAAGAGAATCAGTTGGCAGACGCATTGGCCACCATGGCATCTATGTTTGAGATAAGCTGGGATGATGAAGCTCCCAAGATTACCATTGATAGATTTGAGAAGCCTGCATACTGCAATGAGATTGACACCGAAGGGGCAGAGGAGAAGCCTTGGTTCTATGAAGTAAAAAACTATCTTGAAGCTCAGGAGTTCCCTGAAGGGGCATCTGTCAAAGATAGGAAGTTCCTGAGAAGGTTTTCTGCTAAGTTCTTTCTGAGTAATGGCATTCTGTATAAGCGTAATCATGATTCAACTATGCTTCGTTGTGTGGATAAGAAGGAAGCTACAGAAATTATGGAAGAGATGCATGATGGGACCTTTGGCACTCATTCTAGTGGTCATACCATGGCAAAGAAGATTTTGAGAGCAGGTTACTATTGGTCTACCATGGAAGCTGATTGCTATCAACACTCCAGAACATGTCACAAATGTCAAATCTATGCTGATAAAGTACATGTACCTCCATCTCCATTGAATGTGTTGACTACTCCTTGGCCCTTTGCCATGTGGGGGCATTGATGTGATTGGTGAGATCAAGCCTACTGCTTCTAATGGGCATCGTTTCATCCTGGTTGCTATTGATTACTTCACAAAATGGGTAGAGGCAGCTTCATTTGCATCTGTGACTAAGAATGTTGTGGCTCGGTTCATTAAGAATAATCTCATATGTAGGTATGGTATCCCTGAAAGGATTATCACTGACAATGGCTCTAATCTGAACAACACTATGATTACTGATCTCTGTACGCAGTTCAAGATTAAGCATCACAACTCTTCTCCGTATCGTCCAAAGATGAATGGGGCAGTTGAAGCTGCTAATAAGAACATTAAGAAGATTGTACAGAAGATGACTATTACTTACAAGGATTGGCACGAGATGTTACCATTTGCTCTGCATGGCTATCGTACTACAATACGTACTTCAACAGGGGCAACCCCATTCTCCTTAGTCTATGGTATGGAAGCAGTTCTGCCTATTGAAGTTCAGATCCCCTCCTTGAGAATTATGAAGGATGCAGGCTTGGATGAAGATGAGTGGATTCAGACTCGACTTGACCAGATAAATTTGATTGATGAGAAAAGGTTAGCAGCAGTTTGTCATGGCCAGATGTACCAGAAACGGATGATCAAAGCTTTTGACAAGAAGGTTAAGCCAAAGGTATATCAGGCTGGTGACTTGGTAATCAAGCGTATCATATTACCACAGGGTGATCCTAGGGCAAGTGGACTCCAACATATGAGGGACCATTTGTAGTCAAGACAGTGTTCTCAGGAGGTGCCATGATACTGACTACAATGGATGGTGAAGACTTCCCGCAACCTGTAAACGCAGACATAGTTAAAAAATACTACGCATAAAAAGAGACCCGCTAGGTTGACAGGCCTAGGCAAAAATAAGGGCATCCCGGCAAACCAAAAGGGTTTGGGCAAAAATTAGGGATATATATAAAAAGATGTACACCCGGCAAGTCGAAAACCTGAAAAGGCGGCTTGGGCAAAAAAGGGTATCCCGGTGGATTGAAAACCTGAAAGGGCAATCCAGGCAAAAGTTAGGGATTAAAGCGTATGACTATGTCTCGTTTGGATCACTCATGAAACTGCAACCAGTTGTACTACTTACTCAAGCTCAAACAGATAAAGCTCAATCCAATCGTTTCCGTCTCAACAGCAAGAAGATGAGATACTTGAGTGGCAATAGTAGAATTGAAACTCAATAGGATTATTTCCCACATAGCTGATTCTTTTTGTAAAACTTCATGACAAAATTCTCTTACTAAGGTTTATGTCTCCTTGTACGAACTTACCCGTGTATGGGTCACTTTTGATATAAATAAACTCCATCTTTTGAATCCAGATTTACTTTTACCCTATTTACATAAGCGAAACGTCCATTGGTTGTGTTTGAATGTATGTATGTCTTTGAATATGATTGATGCTTTTAATATGATTGATGTTTACCAGAAATGCATGAAAATGCAGTAATAGTATTTACTAAGGACGAATGAGGGAAGGATTTCAACGAAGCTTCGCCGGTTCATCTTTACAAGACAGTAGGACTAAACCATTTTCACAAAGTCTAATCTCCCCTGGAATTTATGTCCATCTCTTTATCCTCATACGGATATACGGGAAATTACTTTCCAATAAGGGCACGATGAACGAAGACGGGATGTTATACTTATCCTACTATCAAACGAAAACGAAGGTTATCTATACCCTACTATCCCCAACAACGGGAGGTTATCTATACCTTGTTATCCCCAACAACGGGAGGTTATCTATACCTTGTTATCCCCAGCAGACGGAGGGTTATATATTCTTCAACAACGAATCGGGATTTATTTTCCTTGGCCAACAGTTGTTATACAAGGATATCCAGACACTTCCAGCAGTGTCATAGCATACGTACATCATTTACATCATACCATAACATATATGTCTATAGTACATTACCTAAGTGCATCATGTCATACATGCATACATAAAGCATAAACTAATGTTGTTATACAGAATGCTACCTTGTTTTCAGGAAACAAGCTTATGATCTTTGGGACTGCTTTATTGTAACCTCAGGGTTACTTTATCCTCCTGATGAGCTTCTTATTACTTTGGGACTGCTTTATTGTAACCTCAGGGTTATTTTATCCTCCTGATAGCCTCTCATGACTTCAAGACTGCTTTAGAGCTACTGATCGCTCTATCCTCCTGAAATCATCCTATTACTTCAAGACTGCTTTAGAGCTATTCATTGCTCTATCCTCATGAGGTCATATTACTACTTCAAGACTGCTTTAGAGCTATTCATTGCTCTATCCTCCTGAAGCCATCTAATTATTTCAAGACTGCTTTAGAGTTATCCATTGCTCTATCCTCCTGAAATTACATTATTATTTCAAGACTGCTTTAGAGCTATCCATTGCTCTATCCTCCTGAAATCATTACTTCAAGACTGCTTTAGAGCTATTGATTGCTCTATCCTCCTGAAGACATATCACATTATTATTTCAAGACTGCTTTAGAGCTGTTGATTGCTCTATCCTACTGAAGCCATTCTATTACTTCAAGACTGCTTTAGAGCTATTGATTGCTCTATCCTCCTGAAGCCATTATTACTTCAAGACTGCTTTAGAGCTATTGATTGCTCTATCCTCCTGAGGTCAGATTTATCACTTCAAGACTGCTTTAGGGTTATCATTATTGATTGCTCTATCCTCATGAAGACATGCTGTTACATCAGTATTACTCCAGACTCCTGACAGTTCTCATTATACTACTGAAGAACTTTCCCCTAGTGGCATCTTTAAGCCCACTCAATCATGTTCAACCAACCATCAATATCACTCCATGCACTGGTGAGTGCAAATTTTTGGGCTTTTGTGTTCAATCCCCTTCAACCTTCCAGGTTACGACTGGCAAATATACCAATCTAACCCCTCAGGTTTCAGAAAATTGAACAGGGGCAGCTGTTGCACCCCAAAATTTGCCCTCACGATACAAGACTTTGTGTTCCAAGAAGGTTCACAAGGTTCACAAAATTAACAATTGGTCAGAAGAGTTGACAATTCCCTCAGACAATGCACCTCCTAAGCAGTGCATCCAAAACTAGGGTTTTGACTTTAATCAGGCTAAATGGACTTCCAAGACTTCAAGTGAGCTTCATAACATCTTATATGTGTATAAGAACCCCCATGTCAAATTTCAAGACTTTTCTCAAAAGTTTGCTCAGTCAGATGATCAGATAAGTCAAAAGCAGTCAATGCAGTTAAAAGGTCAAACAGAGGTCAACTGTGGTCAAACCAAAGTCAAACTTCATGATTTTTTTTTTGCCAACATCAAAGAGAGGTTGGGTGAGAAATATTATCATAATAACTGTAATACCCCAAATTTTGCCCTAAGATTTGTCGTCGCATTTCATTGCATTTAATCAATTACTAACAAATTTGTGTAGTCGTTTGACTTTTTGCAGGTAAATATCATATGGCATGCATTTTTTTTCTAAAAAGTAAAAATGGCACAATTGGCAGGAGGACATGTGTAAGGAGTTATGAGTGTGAGAGGTTGAGAGTTCGAATCTCACCTTTGTCACTTTTTTTTGTTTTTTATTATTTTTACTCTAAATTTTTCTATCTTTCATTAAAAAAATAACAAAAATAGTTTTTATTATTATTTAATTATTATTTTCGTATTTTAATTAAATCATTTTTTAAAATATTATTTTTTTCACTTTTTTCTAAATTATTCATAAAAATATCCAAAAAATCATAAAATAAAAAATATTGAAAAAAATTTTGTTCTTTTTATAATATTTTTTATTTTAGGAATCAATAGGATTATTAGTTTTTATTTTAAGTTTATTTTAATTATTTTAAATTATTTAAATTTTATTTTTTCTTAACTAATTATTTAGTTTGGGCTTTAAAATGGGCTTTAGGGACATTATTGACAATTTGGTGTTAACCCTAATTTGTTCCCTATATATACATGTGTTGCCTTGTTGGAAAAAGGGGAGGAGAATGAAAAAAAACCTAAGAGGAGTGAGTGCCGTTTGCCGTTATTTAGTTTTCTTCTTCATCCATTACTATTGTTTCTTTTTCTTCATCGTTTACCGTTATTTCTTTTCCTTCATCTATTACTGTTGTTTCTTTTTCTTCATCTTTTACCGTTATTTCTTTTTCTTCATCTATTACCGTTATTTCTTTTTCTTTATCTATTACTGTTACGTTTATATATATATAATTTTTAAATTGTTAGAGTTTATATATATATAAGATTTTTGATCGAATTATGTCGATACGATGTTTGCACATTTGTGTGCATGACGCGTGACATTTGTGTTAGTTCGATCTGGTTGCGATGATCGCATTTTTGTGTGAGCAATAATACTATTTTTTGCTTAATTTCTTTTTCTTTGCGATAAATTTTGTTTCGTCCGATTTAGATCTGGTTGCGATGAGCGCATTTCTGCGTTAGCAACATTGTTGGGTTATTTGGCACATTTAAAATTCATTATTGCTTTATTATTATTATTATTATTATTATTATTATTATTATTATTATTATTATTATTATTATTATTATTATTATTATTATTATTATTATCATTATTTATTATTATTATCATTATTATCATTATTATTACCATTATTACTATTATTGTTATCATTAATTTATTAAAATTTGTTATAATATAAAAATCTGTTTTTTAAAATAAATAACATTAACATCTTTTCCAAATTAATATGAAAACCTATTATTTTTAAGAAAAACTTTTTTTTTAGATAAATTTAAAATAATAACTAAAATCTTTTTTTTAAAATAATAACTAGAACCGTTATTTATTTTATTTTATTATTGTTCAATTCAAATTTCATTATCATATTGTATCTGCTCCTCTCATGTAACCTCGCGAACTTAACAATCGCTCTTTAAATTCTGCCTTTAAATTTCTGCTTGCATGGTTTAAATTATGACATTATCTCTCTGTTTGCATGATTCAATTATCTCACGCGTTTACTATTATTTCTGTCACATTGCACACATCCGAAGGTTAGGTCTAACTGTTTGGCCGCCGCGCCAATAGTCCGTAAAACTTCACACATTCAATTTTAAATCCTCAAAACTACAAACTACAAACCCTAATTTTCACAAATGCCTCGCCGCAGGCAAAATTACAATTTTACCCTTAGCATTAGGTCAAAGAGCCGCCGCGCTCATTTTAGGGTTTCCCGCCGTGGAATCCCTAATTTAACCCTAATTACAACTTAACATTTCAACGTAGAGATTTGGAGTTTCTACACTCCACGTAAGCGTGTCCTTAAGATGCGTTTATTCCCCTTGAGACCTTGACCACAGTCAAGAAGTTTCTAACCTCCCTATTGAGGGGAACTACAATTACTCTGATTCCACTCCCGTAAGGATACGTAGGCACAAGATGCGATGTCTTGCCGAGTAAACTTAGAATTAACCCCCTTTATTATTTATTATTGCTTATTTATATTTTATTTATCTTTGCTATTTAATTATTTTGCTTATTATTTTGTAATTGTTTATTGGATGTAAAGTTGTTTAATTATTTAATTATTATTATGGTTAGTAATTAGGGAGTGTAACAACATGTATGTAATATTAAAATAAATTTAGATCACTTTTAAATAAAGATAATTAAAATAAACACGTCACACACGTAAGTCGATTTTAATCGCCGTCTCACTTCCTAAGGATATCCCTCAAGTTGCCTACGAATAATGGTTAAGTGGGGTGTATAAAGCAAGTCCCTCAAATAGAAAAATCATCAAAGTCCCTTATGGTTGCCTTTACGAATCGAGTCCCTTTCGAAAAATGATGATGGTCCCTTATATGTGCTTATTACATCCCACAATGGCCTTCAAAGTCAAATTGTCCCTCACATGTCCCTTAACATCCAAAGTAAGGACTACCTACTCCATTATAGTAGGGATAGTCTTACTAAAGGAAAGAATAAAGAATAAGAAAGACCTTTAAACATTAGGGTAGGTTACTCCTAGGTGCTTGCTCACTTCAAAACTGTTTCACACTAAAACAAATTTTCAACAAGTTTTCAAACAAGTTCTTAACACATCCTTACATGGATTATTTATTAACTATTCTGAAAATTTTCTATTCACACACTACACTTTCAAAACAATTCAAAAGTGAGCTTAAGTACCTAAGAGCCCATGGATAACCATGGATGAAAAGGGTGCTAACACCTTCCCTTTTCATAACCTACCCCCCGGACCCAAAATATTCTCTAAGGTCTTTCCTGTTCTTTTATAACCTTTCCTTATGGATAAAATAAAAGTCGGTGGCGACTCTTGCTATCCGCAACATTGTTTAAAGTCAGTTCTCCCACCGTGTTACAGTCGTGTTTTACTCACGTCTTACCTTATGGTCAAAGTCCAATTTACTTAGAACCTATCAACAATTTTGTGTCGTATCTATCTGACGTTCTTCCAGATACGACATGTCTCCTATCCAATGTTTTTCCGGATACGTTGCTCTTTCTGACGTTTTTTCAGTTTTGAGTTCATGATCTGATGTTCTTCCAAACATGTCTTCAAACTTCTCTCGTACGTTTAGCATTTCCCTAAATGTTTCAGGTATACCTTCAAAGACTTTGGCTTCATCTCATGCCCTCATAGATGTTGTCATGTTATGCAACCCAACATTCATTCGATGTTCTTCCGAGTGTCGTGGGTGTGTTTCAAAGTTCATTCGATGTTCTTCCGATTGTCTTTGATATTAATCTCTGTTTCCCCGAGTTCATTCGACGTTCTTCCGAGTGTCTTGGTGGTGTTTCAGAGTTTATTCAACGTTCTTCCGAGTATCTCTGTTGTGTTTCAAAGTTCATTCGATGTTCTTATGAGTGTCTTTGACGTCTATTTCTATCTTTCAGAGTTTATTCGATGTTCTTCCGAATATCCTCATTATCTTTCAGAATTCTTTTGATGTTTTTCCGATTAGTTCTGATGTTTGTTTATCCCGGTATTTGTTTTCCGATGATTTCTGAAGATCCCGCTTGATCTCTTCGTTTAAAGGAACATCCCGAAAACTCTAGCGCCTGTCGTTTACCTGGTCCTACCGCCGTATGGATCCTATGTTACCTTGTCACTACCGCGAGTCTTCTTCCCCAGTGCATTTCCTCGTTGCGCCATCCCCTGTGACGTTGTTTCGTCTGCATCCGTGCATTTTTTCATTTTCATCATACTCATCATATTAGATTCATGGCATTGTCAGCATTATAGTTCGTGTTATTTTGTCCATATCATTGCATATCACTGCATCTAGGGGCCAAATTTTCGGTTATCTGTATTTAAATCCCTTTCACCGCGATTTCTCGAGTCTCCGCTGCTCAAATCATCCGGTGAAGCTATTTAAATAGGGGCATCTGTTGCACCCCAAATTTGTCCTACCTTTACATAGTTTCTAGTGCCATTTTATTTCGAATGAATAAAATGGCACAATTGGCAAGAGATCGTGTGTAAGTAGTTGAGTGTGAGAGGTCGAGAGTTCGAATCCCACCTTCTTCACTTTTTGTTTTTCTTTTATTTTTATTCTAAGTTTTCTATTTTCATAAAAAAAAATAACAAAAATAGTTTTTTTATTATTTAATTATTATTTTCGTATTTTATTTAAATTATTTTTTAAAAAACATTATTTTTTCACTTTTTTTTCATATTATTCATAAAAACATCCAAAAATTATAAAACTAAAAATATTAGAAAAGATTTTATTCTTTTTATAATATTTTTAATGTTTAGTAAATAAATAGGGTTCTAAGTTTGTTTTAATTTGTTTTAGTTTTGACTAATTCTTTAAGTTGGGCTTTAAAGTGGACATTAGGTTAGAGTTAACTCTAATTTGTTATCTATACAAACATGAGTTGCATTTGAGAAAAAGGGATGAGCACACAAAAGGAAAGAACGGCGGCCGTTCTCAGGACTTATCAGAAGAGGAAAGCGTCAGCAAATCCACCAAACGACGCAAAACCACCGCGAACCGCTTCGAACCCCGAATGAGGTGAGCAGTTCTTTTTGTCAATAACAAAGTTTTTCTGTTGTTTTCAGGTGGAACAAACCGAAGAAGAAGGAGAGAAATCGTTTCCGGCCATGCAAGAATGGAGCAAAGCTCAAAGGAGCTGCAACGACGCCGCCACCGTGATGAAGATGAAGATGGGGTTTCTAAAAACCTAAAGATTGAAATGCTTCAGCGTGAAGCCTACTTTTCTCCTTTTATTTTTTTATATTTTTTATTTTTCCCTTTTTTATTTTTCTTATTATTATTATTATTATTATTATTATTATTATTATTATTATTATTATTATTATTATTTTCTTTAAATTGTAATTATGTCATAATAAATGGTTAGTTTAATTAAAAAATATTTGCTAGTTAAACCTTGTTTTAAAACTCTGTTCTTATAATAAAAAAAATTAAAACTAAAACATTTTTATTAAAAACCATTGTTTCAAAATTAAGATTAAATTTCTTTTTTCAGAAATTAAAAATAAAGTTTTTCAAAATTAATAAAATAATAAATTTCCCAATTGCCTTTTCTTTCTTTCATTATTAATTGCTTTATTATTTGTCATTGATTTCCGCCTAACTTTTTTTCACTAACGTTCTCTATTTGTTTTCCGCTAGGTTTTAGTCGGTCTCCGATTATTATTAATTAAATATTTCATTATCATATTTGTAATTTGTTCCATGGATGTAATTTACGCGAGGCCATGGTCGCGGTTTATTTTATTTTGCATTTTTTGGGGATTTGTAATTTACGCGAGTGATCGTCGCGACGCTTTCTTTACTTTCCGCACTTTATTTCTGCCATATAATATTTTGCCATGTTTTGCATGATTTAGCGTTATGTTCCTTCCGAAGGATTAGGTCTAGCCGTTTGACCGCCGAGTCAATAATCCTAACGTTTGACCATTTCAAAACCCTAATCGCCTAGGTGTCCCGTCGTGGACGAAAATACCCTTTACCCTAGCATTAGGTCAAAGAGTCGCCGTACTCTGTTTTAGGGTTTCCCGCCGTGGAATATTTAATTTAACCCTAATTTCAATTAACAATTTCAACGTAGAAATAGGAGTTTCAAGACTCAACGTAGGCGCTTCCCTATGAACGCTTACGCCCCAATGAAACCTTGACCACAGTCAAGACGTTTCTAACCTCCCTTTCGAGGGGAACTACAATTACTCTGATTCCATTCTCGTCAGGATATGTAGGCACAAGATGCGACATCTTGCCGAGTAAACTTAGGACTAACCCTTAGGTCTTTAGGTCACTCTATCCCTTTAGCAATATATTTCAAACAGATAATAAAATAAAAAAACAGCATACAATAAACAAAAGGTTCCTGTAGAGTACTACAGAAGTTCAGGGTGCTAGTACCTTCCCTAAGCTTAACCAACCCCTTACCTAAATCTCTCCCCGCATTGTCTTTACGATGCAAAATTAGGTTTTCCTCTTTTGACCTTTTCCTTCGGATAAATCAAATAGCGGTTGTGAACTAAAGATGTGATTCAAATTAATTAATAATTTGATATCATTTTCTAACCGCAACAATATGTTTTGCCTTAGAATGTAAAATAGGGTTTTTAGATAGGCAAATAGCAGAAGTGTTATCGCAGAAGATAGAAATGTTACTCTCATATATTTGATAATCTTCTAGCTGACTTTTCATCCAGAGCATTGGTGTGCTACAACCAGCAGCAGCAATATATTCTGCTTCTGTAGTTGAGAGTGCTATTGTGGGTTGCTTCTTGTTGTACCATGAGATCAGATTGCCTCCCAGAAACTGACAGCTTCCAAAAGTACTTTTACGTTCAACTCTGTCTCCAGCATAATCAGCATCACAGAATCCAACTAATTTAAAATCATCAGATTTTCTGTAACACAAACCCATATGAGTAGTACCTTTCAGATACCTCAGAATTCTCTTAACAACTGTTAAGTGAGATTCTCTAGGATCTGATTGGAATCTAGCACACAGACAAACATTAAAGAGAATATCAGGTCTAGAAGCAGTCAAGTACAAAAGAGAACCAATCATACCTCTGTAGAGCTTCTGATCTACCTTTTTACTTACATCTTCTTTTCCCAGAGTGCTTGTTGGATGCATTGGAGTCTTTGCTGACTTGCTTTCTGTCATGTTGAATTTCTTCAGAAGTACCTTCACATACTTTGTCTGATGTATGTAAGTGCCTTCTAGAGTTTGGTTGACTTGAATTCCCAGAAAGAAACTGAGTTCTCCCATCATGCTCATTTCAAATTCTGCATGCATAGATTGAGCAAACTCCTTTCCAAGCGTAATATTTGTTGTTCCAAAAATAATGTCATCAACATAAATCTGACAGATTAAAGTGTCTTTCTTAATTGATTTATGAAAGAGAGTTGTATCAACCTTTCCTCTGATAAAATTATTTTCCAGAAGGAAATTACTCAGCCTCACATACCAAGCAATGGGAGCTTGTTTTAAGCCATAGAGTGATTTCTTTAATTTAAAAACATGTTCTGGAAATTTTTCATTTTCAAAACCAGGGGGTTGATGAACATAGACTTCTTCTTTAATTAATCCATTTAAGAAAGCACTTTTAACATCCATCTGATACAGAGTGATGTTATTCTGTGCAGCAAAGGAAATAAGCAAACGAATAGATTCTAACCTTGCCACAGGAGCATATGTCTCTGTGTAATCTATACCTTCTTGTTGACTGTAGCCTTGAGCAACCAGTCTTGCTTTGTTTCTGGTGACTTCTCCTTGCTCATTCAGCTTATTTCTGTAAACCCATTTCGTTCCAATGATATTAAATCCTTTTATTCTTGGAACCAGATCCCAAACATCATTCCTTGTGAATTGATTAAGCTCTTCTTACATAGCAAGTGTCCAATCATTATCTTGCAGAGCTTCATCCACAGAGGTAGGTTCAATAAATGATACTAAACCAAACAATGATGTTCCAGATGATTTAAGAAAGGATCTTGTTCTAATTGGATCATCCTTCTTTCCAATAATCATTTCCTTTGGGTGAGAAGCTTTGAGTCTGGAGGATCCTTTCAGAGGGGTTTCTTCATAAATGGTTAAATTGTCCAGTTGAGCAGCTAAGGGAGTAGCATCTAAAGTAGCTTTTGGTTCTTTTGCGTTAACTTTATCTGCCTATGATTCTTCAGAGTCTGTGAGAAAAACTTCTCTATCTGCTAAAATTTCAAACAACTTTGGCTTTTGATTGCCAAGCTTATCATCAAATCTGACATGAATTGATTCCTCCACAATCTGTGTCTCAGTATTGTATACTCTGTAGCCTTTTAAGCATTCAGAATATCCAAGCATAAAACACTTCTGTGCTTTAGAATAAAACTTGTTCAGATTATCCTTAGTATTCGAAATAAAACAAACACATTCAAAAGGATGAAAATAAGAAATGTTAGGCTTTCTATTCCTCCACAATTCATAAGGAGTCTTCTCCAGAAGAGGTCTTACAGACACTTTGTTCTGAATATAACATGTTGTATTAATTGCCTCTGCCCAAAAATGTTTTGCCATATTAGTCTCGTTGATCATGGTTCTGGCCATTTCTTGCAATGTTCTATTCTTTCGTTCTACAACTCCATTTTGCTGAGGAGTTCTAGGATAAGAGAAATCATGTGCAATGCCATTTTCTTTAAAATATTTTTCAAAATATTTATTTTCAAATTCACCACCATGATCACTTCTGACTTTGATAATATTAAAATTCTTTTTAGTTTGGACTTGATTGCAAAAGTCAAAGAATACAGAATGAGACTCATCCTTGTGTTTCAGGAATTTTACCTATGTCCATCTGCTATAGTCATCAATAATGACTAATCCATACTTCTTGCCTCTGATGGATGCAGTTTTCACTGGTCCAAACAGATCAATATGAAGCAGCTCTAATGGTCTAGAGGTAGAAACAACATTTTTAGATTTGGAAGAAGATTTTGAAAATTTTTCCTTTCTGACATGCTTCACAAAGAGCATCTGAGTTGAACTTCAACTTAGGAAGTCCTCTGACCAGATTGAGCTTGTTAATTTGAGATATACGCCTCATGCTAACATGACCCAATATTCTATGCCAGACCCATTGCTCATCATTAACAAACATAAGGCATTTTACATTTTGATTTTTCAGTTCTGAAATATTTATTTTATAAATGTTGTTCTTCCTTTTCCCATTAAAGAGGATTGAACCATCTTTTTGACTAACAGCTTTACAACATTTTTGATTAAAGATTATATCATAACCATTGTCACTTAATTGACTTATGGATAATAGATTATATGTTAATCCTTCAACAAGCAGAACATCATATATAGAAGGGAGGTTACCATTACAAATTGTTCAAGAGCCAATGATTTTGCCCTTTTGGTTTCCTCCAAACTTCACGTCTCCTCCAGATCTAAGTTCCAGGCTTTGGAACATAGACCTTCTTCCTGTCATGTGTCGTGAGCAGCCAGAGTCTAGGTACCATGACTGGTGTCTTAACTTTGCTGCTAAGGACATCTGCAACATAGATTATTTTATCCTTAGATACCCATATCTTTTTGGGTCCTCTGGGGTTAGTTGGTTTGTAGTTCTGCCTGAACATTTTTTCCTTAAAAACTTTTCTGTTCTGATGAGGTTTTGGTTTAATAAAGCTTTTAGTAATCTGATCTGTGCGTGTGTGCTCTATGTCATTAAGGTGACCATATTTAAAATGAGAGTACAGAGGAGTGAAGTTGATGATCAACTTATCAACAGGTTTTGGATTTAAATCCTTCCCAGAGGGTGATTCATATCCAACTCCCTTTCTGTTGTTCCTGCTAACGCCATAGATCATGGAAGCCATTTTGCTTCTGTCTAGGCCTCTGGACAGGAACATCTGAAAACCATAGTCATACTCTTCTAAAATGTTTTTGGAGCAAGACGTAGTATCTGAATCAGATATTTGTTGAGCTTTTTCTAACTCAGTTCTTATTTGAAGATTTTTTGCTTTAAGCTCAGCAATTTCTGAATTCATCTGATTAGTTTCAGATGCAAGATAGCTCTTAAGCTTCTTGTATTTGAGTCTGATTTTACTATAGTTTTCAACCCTCTCAGATAAGCTTTCAACTAGCTCAGCTCTGGTAAGTTCAGAAAATACCTCTTCTGAATTTGATTCTTCATTGTCTTCTGTGTCATCCATCAGTGCAACATTTACACATTCATCCTCTGACTCTGATGAGGCTTTAGATTCATCTGAGTCATCCAATGTGGCCATCAGGACTTTCTTCTTTTTCTCAAACTTCTTTTTGGGTTTCTCTTTCTGAAGTTTGGGACATTCACTTTTGTAGTATATTGGCTCCTTGCACTCAAAGCATATAACTTCTTTCTTGCCAGATCTTCTGTGTCCAAAAGATTCTCCACGTTGCTCTGGTCTTTTAATGTTTCTGAACTTCTTTTTCTTATGCTTCCAGCGTACATTTATCCTTCTGGAAAGCAAAGACAGTTCATATTCATCTGAGGAAGATTCTCCATAGCTTTCCTCAAGTACCTGAAAAGCTTTTGTGTCAGATTTTTTATTAGATTTTAAAGCAATAGACTTACCTTTCTTCTGAGGCTCGTCTTCTTCCAGCTCTATCTCATGACTCCTTAAGGAACTAATGAGTTCCTCCAGAGTGATCTTGTTGAGATCCTTTGATAGCTTCAGCACTGTGACCATGGGTCTCCACTTCTTTGGCAGACTTCTGATGATCTTCTTCACATGATCAGAAGTGGAGTATCCTTTGTCAAGGACCTTCAGACCAGCTGTCAGAATATGGAATCTTGAAAACATGGTTTCCACATATTCTTCATCCTCCATCTTGAAGGCCTCATACTTCTGGATAAGCGCAAGAGCCTTTGTCTCCTTCACTTGAGAGTTTCCTTCATGTGTCATCTTTAATGACTCAAACATGTCAAATGTTGTTTCTCTATTTGTGATTTTCTTATACTCAGCATGAGATATAGCATTTAACAGAATGATTATGGCTTTGTGATGATTTATGAAATCTCTCTTCTGTTGATTAGTCATTGACTTTCTGTCAATCTTTTTGCCCTCACCATCAGTGGGGTGAATGTATCCATCAATGACTAAATCCCATAGATCAGCATCATAGCCTAGAAAGAAACTTTCTATTCTATCCTTCCAACAATCAATTTTTTCTCCATCAAACATTGGAGGCTTTGTGCTGATTCTATCTTTATCGTCATATTTGTTGTATGAAGTTGAAGTTGAAGCTTCAGCCATAATATCAAGAATAATAGATCAAGAGTTTTCCCATTTGGATCTTTCTCTGTCACTGTTAAGTGATAGCACTTTCAGAGCCAGATCTCTGATACCATGGGTGACTTCATGTTCTATCAAACATTCATCCTTTGTGAAGTTGATTCGGAACCCTTTGTCACACAATTGACTTATGCTAAGTAGGTTGTGTTTAAGGTCTTCCACATAAAGAACGTCTTCGATGATTGTACATGGAGGTGCACCAACAGTTCCAACTCCAAGAATTTTTCCTTTATTATCATCACCGTAAGTAACGTATCCTTTGGCCTTTAATGATAGACTTGAAAATTTGTTTATATCTCCCGTCATATGCTTCGAACAATCGCTATCAAGATACCATTAATTAGAAGTTGTCTTTAAGCATACCTACAACACAAAATCAAGTATTGTTAGGTACCCAAATTGCTTTGGGTCCTTGGTAGTTAGTACCCTTTTCAACCCACACATAATGCCCTTTAGCAACACCAATGTTGCGTACATAGCAAGCATTAGGTGTATGGCCTTTGATTCCACAATAAAAACAAGTAGGTTGAAAATGACTTCTATATCTAGGAACATAATTCTTTTTCTTCACAATTCTTTTCTTTGTATGACTTTGATGCATAGTTTTAGAATTGTTTGCCTTTTCTTTAACAACTTGTTCACTTGCTTTCACAAAAATGGTTTCAATTGTGCTTGGTTTGAAAACTTAGAATATCCTAATCCACTTTTATCATTAGAATATCTTTGGTGCCTAAGAATTTCCTCCAAGACAATTTGACCTTTTTCGTATCTTTCTAAAACTCTTTTAAGTTGAACAATTTGAAAATATAAGGATTCACAATTTTTGCATACAAGACTTTGTTTTTCATCCATAAAATTTTGTTTTTCATTTTCAATATTTTTTATAAAAGCAGTATTTTGTTCTTCTAAAAATGAAATTCTTTTCTTTTGGGATGAGATGCTTTTATACAAAGTCATGCATTCTTTTAGAAGTTCATCTATAACTTCTTGTGCATCATTGTCATAAATAGAAAAATCGTTACTAACCTCATCAATTTCTTCATCGGAATGATGTGACACCATAAGAGCCATATTTGCACATTCACCGCTTTCCGATTCTGATGATGAACTTATCTCGTTATCGTCCCAAGCAACATAAGCCTTTTTATTTTTGAAATCCTTCTTTCCTTTGAATCCTCCTTTCTTTGCAAGTTTCGGGCAATCCGGCTTTATGTGACCTTGCTTTCCACATTCGTAACATGTGACTTCTTGATTTGATGTGGATGCATCCTTTTTCCTGAAATGTCTATTCTTTTTAGGAAAAGAGGAATTTTTATTATTATTAAAAAACTTACCAAGATTCTTTATAAGAAGCATGAAATTTTCATCTTCGGAAGTCTCGTCGTCTTTGTCATCCTTTGTGTCAATCTTCAAGGCAATTCCTTTGGACTTCTTTTCTTCACTTTCGTACTTCTCGAGCCTTCCAAGTTCCAATTCATGCTCTTGAAGTTTTCCAAATAAGGATGCGGATGTCATCATTGAGAGACTCTTCTTTTCCGAAATAGCGGTCACTTTTGTTTGTCATTCTCTTGTTAAGGATCTTAGGACTTTCAGGTTGAGATCATCATTGGTGAAGGTCTTCCCGAGAGCAATCAAGTGATTTGTTAGATGAACGAATCTTTTTTGTAAGGCAACAATAGATTCATCGGGCTGCATACGGAACATCTCATATTCTTGGCTTAACGTGTTGAGCCTTGATCTTTTTACTTCTGCAGTTCCTTCATGCGTTTCCACCAAGGTGTCTCAAATCTCCTTTTCCGATCTACATTATGATACACGGAAGAACTCGTCCATACTAAGAGCGCTTTGGAGTATGTTGATTGCTTTCTTTTTATTAAGAATCTTTTCTTATCGTCTTCATCATACGTGCTTTTCAACTTTGCGGTTCCAACGCCATTGACCACATTTACTAGATTGTGTGGTCCTTCTTCGATTGCTTCCCATATACCTTCTCCTTGGGCTTCAAGATGTACCTTCATTCTGATTTTCCAGAAATCAAAATATTCTCCAGAAAATAGTGGTGGTTTATTACTACTTCCACTGTCTTTAAAAACCGGGTTGGTGCTAGCGGAAGCCATACTGAATCGTTAGGAACAGGTTACCTTAACCTGCTCTGATACCAATTGTAAGTTCAGAGTATGCCTAAGAGGGGGGTGAATTAGGCTTTAGAAACTTTTTCCGGTTTTTCGATATTCTTGAATTTTACTTGGTTATGATCTTGATGATGAAAGCAGTAAAAGCAGAATGAAAATGGACACAGAGATTTATAGTGGTTCCCTTCACAATCCGAAGGTACTCCACTCCCCTTTCCACATGAAAGAGAGTTTTCACTATAGTTTTAGAATGTACAACCTATCACACCATCAACCGGTGAGGCCTACTATCTAATAACTATTTCAACAACTTAGTGTGCAAGAACAATCCTCTTGCAAGCACTAACCCTTGTGTTCAACAATCCTGAATCACAAGTCACAAAGAAATAATTCTTGTAATTTTGCAATTTGAGAGTGATACAATAATAATATCAATACAAAGATTGATCTTCTCCTTTTGATCAAAATTCACTTTTCAATATCAATACAAGTGTTCAAAAATTCTGGATATGAAATGGTATGAACAATATGAACACTTTTTTGAAAATATTTGAAAAGTAGTGAATTTGATTTAATGATTATTTTTGAAATTATTGGAGGTGTTTTTCAATTTGAAATATTCAGAATTTATATGAGCAAAACACCATTTCAAAAAGGTATAATTGAGTATGAATCAAATAATGAAAAGGTATAACATTCAAACAAGATTTGAATTTTAAAAGAAACAATTTTTCAAAATTCGTTCAGTGTTAATCGGTTAACCATATAGGTTAATCGGTTACCACTTGAACGTTAGCCCTGAGAATTTAAAATTTGAGGCTGTTAACCGATTAACCCATATGGTTAATCGGTTAACACTGTTAAAACTCAGAAAAATACTTGAGTTAAAAAGTGTTATACCAATTCAAATGATTTTAAAACCATGCATATGCAAAATGTTAATATGATAAATTATTTGAATACTTGTATATCAATTAAAGGAGTGAATATTGATATACCAAAGCTTGAGTCCAAATCTTGAAAGTTGAATGAACAATTGCACATAATGCTTGATTTGCTTGACAACATTCCATAGTCTTAATCTTGATCAGTTTTGAAAGATTGACTTTTTGCAATCATGGAATGAGCTTAAGTCTTTGTTGACATCATCAAAACCTTGAGATTGAAGTGTGCTTCTACACACTAAACCTTATTTTGCTTTTTTTGAGGACTTGAGAATCTCTTTTGATTTTTATTTTGATCCCTAACTTTTTCCTGGACCGCTCTTTTGAGGCTTTTGGTCCACCGGGATTGCCCTAATTTCTGCTTAAGTCGCCTCTTTAGGTATTCGACTTAGTGAGCTCTTTATTTATTATTCTTTTGCTATATGAAAGGTCGTGACTTCCAAATCATTTGTCATTCAAGAACAACCGTCATAAATTTTAAATTTTGTGTGGTTCCTTTAACACTTCAAGACGTGTACGAAGAATGCGGAGTTAGATTAGCTGAACACACTACCCATGCCCCAGGTTAAGCGTAAGGGATTAGAAATCTGAAGGAAACTCCTACTTCTAGGCTCGAAGTGGTTGACTAGGGACTAACTCCTTATCTCTCTAGTGTTTGGGAATTTGAAACAATGCATGTACATCATCGGCAGGATTTTATCCAAAAGCATACTATCAACAATTATGGGTACTTGGTTTTCGTCATCCTCCCTCCAATCTTTGCTAAACAACAATGCGATAAAGGAAGTGAAATGTAACATTTTTCTGATTTTTGTAATAAATGATAAAAGATCAGTGAATACGAATTGACTTGATCAAAAACTACATGATCATTGCATTAACAATACCATTAATAAACAACAATGTCTAAAAGAAAATAACACTTTAACAGAAAAGAAACTACAAATGTATAAAAATGACATGATTTAAAAACTCCCAGCAATGAGGAACTGGGCTTTTCTCTCTTGATTTGATGTTGGGCTAGCTTTCTTGCTCGTCGAGACCAATATGATAGCCTTCTTTGCACCTACTCTCTGCAGCTTCTTCCATGTCATGGACTGATGGACCCGCCTAACCAATTGAAGGATTGGCATTGATTTGAAGACCTTGAGGCATAAATGAGATCAACTTGGACTCAATCAGATCTTAGACCTTATTTTTGAGTTGTTTGCAGTCTTCGATTGAATGCCCCATTGCGCCAACATGGTAGTCATATTGTGCATTGGCATTAAATCCTGGTGGGTATGGAGGAACCACAGGATCCAAGTCCTTTGGCACTATCAGCCCGCTACTAATTAAACGTGGCAATATGTGACTATATGGAATTGGTAATGGATCAAAATACCTTTTTGTTCTTTGATTATAGTAGTGTCGCCGCTGCAAAGCATTTTGTTGTGTAATCCATTGTTGATGAGGGGGATCCTTATTGACAAGAGGATATTGACCATGTGGATGGAATGAAATCACAAAGGGAGACCCATAGGATCGCTGACTTTGAACAGTTGAGATGCTTGGGTACTGAAGATAATGTACCGAAGATGAAGCTTGTGGAGTGTGCCAGATTGCATTGATTTCATCTTCCTCTTCCTCTTGATAACGGACAACTGATTCACTCTCACTAGCCTAGATGTTCGAGGCGTCTTGGACCTTTCCATTCTTGAAGTGATTCTCAATGCGTTCTCTAACTGATACCAAATCATAGAATTTTAATGTCCCATTGCCCATCATATTTTCCCAGTATGGGCCTTGCAAAGAATCTATGAACAGGTCAACCAATTCTCTATCTAACAATGGTGGTTGAACACGAGCAACTACCTCTCTCCATCTTTGAGCATACCTTCTGAACGGTTCATTTTCCTCTTGAGATAAGCCTTACAACTATATGCGATTGAGAGCCATGTCAAGATTTTATTGGTATTGCTTCATAAAAGTGTTGGCTAGGTCCGACTACGGCTGGATGTGGCTACTCTCTAGCTGCATGTATCAATTCAACGATGCCCCACTCAGACTATCCTAGAAATAGTGAATCATAAGTTTGTCGTTATGAGCATAAGAGGTCGTCTTTCTGCAAAACATCACGAAATGTTGCTTTGGAAAGCTATCTCCTTTGTACTTCTCAAAATTTAGCATCTTGAACTTTGGAGGTATTACAAGTCTGGGTACCAAACACATGTTTAAAGCATTCAGATCAAAAGTATGACGCTCCTTCATAGCTTTAAGCTTTTCTTCTAACACACGACATCTTTTCATAATCTCAACATCTCGAGGTTGTTCATTATTCACCACCAGACTTGTCCCTTGGTAATTCGGCGTAGTGAATGCAAAGTTATGGTACTCAACAACATCATGAGACGAGGCATGTTCATCTCGAACAATGTGACGTTCTTGTATGTCCTGATTCTTAACATGGATCTGAACAGGCTGAGATTGAGCAAGATTGTTCACTTAAGATGGAATGACGTTCTCGGTGACTATGGGTCATTGAAGGTTGTTCTTTCTCCTTACCAAGGCTAACATAGCTTCCACAAATTGGTCCAACTGGTTCTTCATCAGGTCAAAATCTACTCTTGACGCGAACTGATTCTGCTCTTCTGAGTTCATGATTCTTCCAAAAGTTGCTTCTAGTCCAATACGGGTGTCGGGAAATCAACTGCGTATTATGAACAAAGGATGGATGAGTTTTTTTGGTTTGGAAAATGATAGGTGATGTAGATGAACACATATGCAATGGTATGAAAATGCAATGCAATGCTCATGATCACAGGTTCAACACACTCTTAGGTTAGTCAGAACAATGGGTAGTAACGGACATCTCTGATTAGCGGAACCCCATGGGTAGGCTCTAAACGGGCAAGTGCCTAGAGTCATGGATCCTTCCAAAGATACTATTTCCACGACAAAGGCTCATCTAACGGTAACACCCTCAAAATGATCTCTTCTAGGTGAGGTTTTTACGTTATCCCACGAGAAAGGCTCCTCGCGAGTCTCTACTACACAACCATCGAGTCCAAGGTTTCTAAAAGGTATCTCAGAGTCATAGATCGAGGTTGAAAATATCATTGTCAGAATAACAATACGTTCAAGGGATCTCATCTGATTGGGGCGTTCGTGTCAACCCAACGAGGAGTAACCCTCATGAGTTAACACTACCAACCACCATGGAAAATGGTTAAAAGGTCCTTAGAGTTATTAATTTAGGCTTAAAAACATTATTTCCATGGCAAAGGCTTACCATGACAATAACGTTCCCGAGGGAATAAACTCTAAGTGGGGTTTTCGTATCCTCCCAACAATAAAGGCTCCTCGTGGGCCTGCACTACACAACCACCATCCTAGTTCTACATTTTTCTCGAACTCGGGTATAGATCCATCTCACAAAGTACTAATAATCAGAGAACCCCAATAGTCTCAGGAAACAAATAGTAAGATGCAATAAAGATAAGCAAGCAAGTAGATAGTAAATAATCAAACAAACAAGCAAGCGAACAATAAGAGAAAATAAACAAACAAACGAATATAACTCTCGCTAATCGATTCAAGTTAGGCTTGACTCTCTCTAGCATAGGGAAATGCAAGGTCCCCAGCAGAGTCGCCATTTGTCGTACCTCAAAAATATGATCCTCGCGATGGATGCGGAAAAAAACGTTCGAACAGAGTCGCCACCGAACTTTATTCATTCTTAGGTAGGAATAAGAAAATATCAGTAAAACCTTTAAAGAGATAAGAACATGGTCATCGTAACCAAATTCAAGGTTCGCGAGTCGATTATGCAAAGGGAAGGTATTAGCACCCTCTACGTTCGTTGTACTCAACAGGAACCTCTTAATTCAATTCGAGAGAAAAGTTAGCTAAGGTTGTTTGTTTTCTTCTAAGGATTCTCTTTTGAGGGGAAAATGGATGGTTTTTATATTAGGGTGCTCGCCAAGGATTGGGACCCTTGTGCCTACGTACTCCCTCGTGCAATGGGACAGTCATAGCATTATAGTTTGTGGGACTACGAGAAAATGTTTGAGGTAAAAAGAAAAAGGTAGCTCACTAGGATCTCGCAATCCTATGCCTACGTACCCTCACTATGCAATGAGGAAGTCAGAGCAATCGTAGTTCAGAAAACTATGACTGGTTGGTGTTTTAAGTGAACGAGTGTTTAGGTCACGTTCTAACTGCTAAATGTAGGCTTGTCTGCTCGCTAGGGGAGGCTAAAGCACTAGTTCATATATACGGAAGAAGGGACTAAATAATGTTCTTTGCAAAATTTGTTTGAGTTGTGGATCACACGAGGGCGAGAAACTAGTGTCTTGGGAAGTTTTGATCGCACGGGGGTGAGGAAAGAGAGCTTGATTTGTTGAATGTTTTATTAGAGGTGACGATTACTTGAAGCTTAAAAGAGGCTCTTCGGGTCCAAGTAATCGAGAGAGTGAATCGAAGACTCGACTCTATCTCTTTTTTTTCAACCTTAATCATGAAATATTTTTGACATAATTAGAGTATTTAACGGATTACAATTACTCGAAGCTTAAGAAAGGCTCATCGGGCCCAAGTAATCGGGAGAACGAGTCAAAGACTTGACTCTATCTCCTTTTCATCTTAGTGTTGAGAAAATCGGTTTGATTTAGTGAAACGAATTTAAAATGTTTTTATAGAAGACAATTGTTCGAGCGTAAGAAAGACTTCTCGGGCCCAAACAATTGAGGAGAGAAATCAAAGAATCCATTCCAACTCCCTTTTCATCTATTATTGAAATTGTGTTTAAATATAGTTAAGTATATTTATTTAGTTTGAAGAAAGTACTCGATGTGAATCGAGGTTTGAATTTACGTACGAAATGGTTAAAGGTTAAACTAATGGAAAGGAGGTCCTAATGGTATAAGATAAGTTCGATGGAGAGGCGAAAGCAATCGACTTACTAGTTGTATGGTTTGTACCGTAAGGTTTTGATTTTAGTTATCACGTAAGTTGAGGAAAGCAATCAAATTGAATTTTAATCATGTACACTAGCAAAGTGGGTTAGTCTTCTAAACGACTAACTAAAAGTAATTGATCAAATAGGTTTCACCATAAGAAAGCCCAGGAGTAAGCCTTGAATGTTGTGTATTGTGACCAAAAGGTTGATGACGATTCTTAGGAAGCAGACGACTTACAAGGTGTAGAATGGCTCGATGTTGGATTAAGAATTTATTTAGAAATGGTTTAAAGCATCAAATCACAATTAAGACAAATGAGTAAAGCGTGTAAATTTGGATAGGAGTGGGGTACATGTAAAGTACACAAGATTGCGAGAAATAAAGAGGGTTTCATTGTCATGTAGCCCAAGAGGAAGTCGTGTGTGCGTGAGGTACCCTAAACTAATCCACGAGAAAAATTTGGACCAAATATCCTTGTTAGAGTTTTTGTACATAGTCCAAAATCCGTTGCTCAGAAAAGTAACCAACAGCCCACCAATTTAGGCTTTTAGGGTTTTGATTGATTATTAGTGTGTTTTCAAAAAGTATGAATAAGATATGATAAAGATGATTATGAATATGATATGATGAATAACAATATCAATAATAATATAATCAAGATAATATCAATAATAGTATATGAACAATGATATAATAAGATCAAGATATATTGACGGAAAAGTAAATCCAAAATATATTGATAGAAATTAATGTTAGTGGTTAGTCGTTATTAAATGAATCAGGTCAACTTTAGCGTTAAACCGTCGTAGCATGATCTCTGATGAAGATCATACTATAGGAGGTCACACAAGCTGATATTTATGCTAAAACACGATGGAGAAATGATATTGAGGATTATTCTTGAAAGAAATCGTGCCACAAGAAAAGAAAATGTGACGGTCTCGTCTTAATCACAAACTCGCGTCAATTAATTGAAAGTAGCATATCATGATCCCAAAGTATAGAGAATAATCTAAAAGAGCATTCACTACAAATTTTAAATAACGAAGGTTAAACAACCTCAACCAATCAACATTCGTGAATAGAAAGACTTCATGGACCAAAATGAAATCAAAGAAAAGAATAAAAAATAAAATGAGAAATAAATCGAAATTAATATAAATTAAAACCATAAGATGGATGGGTCTAGATAGAATGTAAACAAATAAACAAGAAATTAATAGTAGAATGATTAGATTTATTATTTAGGAAAACTTAGAAAATAAAGTAGTGAGATACTATTAAAGAAAATTGAGAAAACAACATAAAAACAAAGGGTGTGCTACATTAACAGAGGTGGTAAATAGGTGGTAATCAAATGGGCTTAAAGGCCATACCCTCATAAAAAAAAAAGCACGGTTGGGAGAGGGAAAAAAAAGAAGAAAAAAAAGGTGGTACAGGGGATAGAATCAGAACAGGCCTTTGAGCCCAACATCCCATGCTACACGGATCCATGACAAGTGTTCAAGAGAAACAAAAACAGCACCAAACTTTACCTTAAAAACAAGACAAGTCGTAGTAATCCATTTTCCCATTAATGAAACCTTATCATCATCAAGCCATGGTTCAAAAATCCCCATAAACAAGATCCATCCTTTTTAAAACAAAATAACAGTCAACAGGAAATCAAAGCAAGGAAATCGCAGAAACAATCAAAGAAGATCAACAAAATTGAAAGCAAAAGAACACTTGTGAAGAACAAAATCCTCAGATCTACAACCTTTGTTCGCCTTGCTTACTCTTCGCTTGTTCAATCCTTATGCTTCAGGTTTGATGTACGGTTTCATTTTCGGTCGGTCTTTCACTTCATCTCTCCCTCTCTGCCTCGATTTGATCTTGAATGCGTTTTGTTTGGGTTATTCTGTTGTTGTTGGTTATTTAAAGAAGAAAAGTTGGAAGAAGGTGGGTTTTAGTGGGTTGAAGATTTGTGTTCATTAGGATTTTTGGGTTATGGAAAAAATCGAGCAGAGGTTTGTAGTGTATTGATAAAATAAGAATTAATATAGAGGAAATGGTACTGTAAAAACTGCTATTAAATTTAATGCAATAGTACAACTTCAAATGAGAAATATGACTAAGCCATTTGCAGTAACAGTATAGAGGAATATAATGAAAGATAGAAAAGCATAGAAGCTTGAAGAGAGAAGAGAGTCAGGTTTTCCACCACTAAATTCCCCCCTCATCATTGCTAATGATTGATCTATTTAACAAAGTGCTCAGTGTATTTACTGTTAGGGATCTTCGGTCTCATTCCACGTCTTGGCTCCTCACAATAGGTATCAATTGCCATTTGTCCTTTCTCATCATGTGACTTATTTACTGCAGTGACTCTTTTGTCCCTCTCATTCATAACATTACCCTCCCCATTAAAACTAACCTTGTTCTCAAGGTTACAGTTTGGGTAATTGTTGGAAAATTCCTGCCAGTTTTCCCATGTTGCTTCAGAGGTAGATAAACCAGACCATTTCACCAAAACTTGTGAAACTTCTTTACCATTTATCAGTAGTTTCCTAGATTGTAGGATATCTTATGGTTGTAGGATAGGTCTTATTTCAGTGGTCAATAGAGGTAAGGGCATGTATTGAATCGAGTGATCTCCCTAGCATGCTTTCAAATTGACAATGTAGAACACAAGATGAATCTTAGCCGAAGGTGGCAACAATAATTTATAAGCCACAGAGCCGATTTTCTGGATGACAGGAAAAGAACCAAAGTACCTAAGTCCCAATTTTTGATTCAAATACAAAGCTATGGAGTGTTGTCTATAGGGCTAAAGCTTGACCAACACCATAACACCCACTTGAAATTCTGCAAATCTTCTTTTTGAATCAGCATACTTCTTCATTATCTGTTGAGCACGATGCAGATTGGTTTTAACAAGCTGTAAGGTATGATCTCTTTCTGTTAACAAGGCTTGTAGAGAGGGCGGTACAGCAACATGGATTCATACACAACCATACACAACCTTAAAATGGATTCATACCAATGTTGCATTGATAGGCAGTGTTGTACCAATATTCCGCCCAAACAAGTAACTTTGACCACTTTTGAGGAGATTGACCCACAAAACAGCGTAAATACATCTCGACACACTTGTTGACAGCTTCTGTTTGTCCGTCTGATTGTGGGTGGTACGCCGAACTCATGGCTAAAGTGGTACCACTTAATTTAAAAAGGTGTTTCCAAAAAGAGCTGGTGAACACCTTATCCCGATCCGTCACAATGCTCTTGGGAAAGCCATGTAGCTTAACTACATTGTGTAGGAATGCTTCAGCCACCTTCAAACTAGTAAAGTCAGCTTTCAAAGGAGTGAAATGACCATACTTGAAAATTCGATCAACAACCACCATGATGACCGTGAATCCATTAGACGCCGGAAGACCAATAATGAAATCCATGGAAATATCATCCCAAATCTGCAAGGGAATAGATAATGGTTGTAATAACCCAGCAGGCGCAGCACTAGAAGACTTAGCTTGTTGACACACCAAGCATTGTGACACAAATAGTCTCACATCACGAGAGAGAGATGACCATGTGAACTGCGATGCAATCCTAGCCTTGGTACGGGCAATACCAGCATGTCCCCCTAACAAGGAAGAATGAAACTCTTGTAAAATTGATTGAATAATGTGAGGAATCTGAGGCACTACAATCTTGTTATTCCAATATAAAATATCATGTTTGACTTGGTACAAAGGATCAACACAAGTACCCTGTAAACATTGAAGTTTCACTTGAGCTAAAGAATTGTCAGAGTTGACAGTAGCAGTAATGGTGCTCAAAAGTGAATTGACAGGACCTGAGGACACCATAAAGAAAGAACGAGACAGTGCATCAGCTGCCACATTATCCTTACCTGGCTTATATTCGATAGTAAATTCGAACCCCAAGAATTTATGTAACCATTTCTGCTGTTCCGGGTCTGAATGGTCTGATCAGTCAAAGCCTTGAGACTTTGTTGGTCAGTGCGAATGATGAATTTGTGGCCCAAAATATAGTGTCGAAACTTTGCCATGGCTTCGGTCACTGCGTATAATTCCCTCACATATGCCTATTTATGTTGCATAGAAGTACTGAGCTTCTTAGAAATATAAGCAATGGGGTGCTTGTCCTGACTAAGAATAGCCCCAATACCCGTACCAGATGCATCAGTTTCCAAAATAAAAGGTTTTGAAAATTCTGGTAGTGCTAAAACTGGTGCGACAGTGATCGCATTTTGAAGAGCTAAAAAGGCATCAATAGCTATAGGACTCCACTCAAAGGAATCCTTTTTTAGAAGTGCTGTCAACGGTGTAGCTATTGAAGCATAGTTGCGGATGAATCTTCTATAATAGCTGGATAAGCCTAAAAAACCTCGGAGTTGTTGAAGATTTTGTGGAACCGGCCAGTCAAGGACAGCCTTAACTTTATCCTTATCCATGTGCACACCCTCATGAGAAATAGTATGGCCCAAATAATCTACCTCTGTGAAGCCAAAGCAACATTTAGACCTCTTGGCAAACAAGGTGTGATCGCGCAACAGCTGTAATACTTCAGTCAAATGAGTTGACCATGTAGGGTTGTATACCAAGATATCATCAAAGAAAACTAATACTGATTTTTGTAATTGAGCGTGAATACATGATTCATGAGACTTTGGAATGATGTTGGTGCATTTGAGAGGCCAAACGGCATAACTAACCACTCATAGAGTCCTTGGTGAGTTCGGAACTCCGTTTTTGGGCGATCTTCCAGTTTGACTAGAATCTGGTGGTAACCGGAGTGCAGATCAAGCTTAGAGAAATAGGAAGTACCGTATAATTCGTCTAGTAATTCATCGACTGTAGAGATGGGGAAGCTGTCTTTAACAGTGATGGAATTTAAAGCCTGATAGTCAGTACAAAATCGCCAAGACCCACCTTTCTTTTTCACAAGTAACACAGGGGAGGAAAAAGGGCTAATGCTGGGTTGTATAATACCCTGAGTTAACATATCATTGACCATGGTTTCAATTTATGCTTTTTGACTATGAGAATAACGATAGGGCCTTACTTTCACAGGATTACTACCTTTCATCAATGTAATAGCATGGTCCTGGAACCTAGCAGGTGGCAAGGATTTTGGTTCCTCAAAGACATCCCCAAATTGGTGTAAAATAGCAGCTATATCAGTACGTAAAATTGCTGGCAAGGCATTATCCTGAGGTACAACCTTATCAAACTGAAGGGTAAAAGCAGCTTCAATAGCATTAGTATGGTGGAAACGTTTTATATGATGGAATTAGGCCTGAGTAGGACCCTTAGGTTACTCCCCAAAAAGAGTCACAAAACTGTCCTTGACATAGAATTTTAATGACAGCGCATTATAATATGCTATACGTGGTCCCATGGTCTTTAACCAAGGTACACCCAACAGTAAATTAGCACCAGAAATAGGTAATAAGTAGGTAGGGATATATAATGTCTTATCCTGAATAGTCACTGGCAAGTCTGCAATGTAGCCCATAGTAGTCAAAGAATTCCCGTTTCCAACCATCACTTGAAATTGAGCAGTAGATTGAATCGGTAATTGTAGAGTGTGAGCAATTCGAGGTTGGAGAAAATTATCAGAGCTTCCACTATCCAATAACACAGTCACTGCAATGCCCTGAATTTTCCCTTTGAATCTCATGGTGCCCATACCAGCAGACCCATTCAATGCATTCAAAGACAAATGATGCTCTAAAGTTGTCGTAGAAGATGGTTCCAGTTCAAATGTAGCTACTGTTGAAGTTGGTGGTTCCGATTCTTTGTCTTCCAGTTGGAATAAGAAATAGTGGCGATTGGGACATTTATGGTTAAGAGAAAATTGTTCATCACAGTAGTAACACAACCCTTTTTCACGGCGGAGTTGCATTTCGGCACGGGTGATGTGTTTGATAGGGTGGTCTTTTGTGGTTGGGTTGGTAGATTTGGGGGTAGGAAATAACGGTGGTGGTGGAGAATTTATGGTTGTATTTGTGGAGGAAGGAAAGTGGTAGGGTTTGGTAGCTGGAATATAGAGAGGTTTACTTTGTGCCGGTGGTGAATATTTGTCTTCAAATAGCCTAGCTAATGCGTAAGCGCGCGATAGAGATAACGGCATATGGGCGATGACATCCCGTTTGATATTGGTTTTCAACCCACTGATGAAGCAATCAAGTGTGGCTTCAGGACTCAATCCTTCAGGTCTGTTGGCTAACATGGCGAAGGCAGAATAGTAATCGAAAACGGTGGTTTGTTGGGTCAATTTGAAAAGGTTGGGCCTAGCTGCTTCATACAGTGATGGCCCAAATTCCAATTCTAAGGCCTTAGTGAACAAGGCCCAATACTGAAAAGGCTGGTTGCGAGATATCATTTGAAACCACGATACAACGTGCTTTTCCATATGAACGGCGGCGATAGTAAGACAGTGATTGTCCAGCATATCATAATAATCAAAAAATTGCTCTGCCTTAAAGATCCAATTCATCACGTCAAAACCATCAAAACGAGGGAAATCTAGTTTAATGTGACGAACCTGAAATGGTGTATGCGGCGGCGGCGGTGGATGGTGTGAACTGCTGCTGATGGAATTATGGTTTTCATGGAGGTTGCTAAGTTGGTTTTCCAACCTCTCAAAACGGGTCTGACCTAAGTGACGGTGTTGAGAATATTCGTTATGTCGCCGGTCGGAATCATCCAGAAGCCTTTATAGTGCCTTGCTGATTTCGAAGATGGAGCTTTCCATGGTTTTCATACGGGTGTTTTCAGCCATAGGGAGGACAATGAAAGCACCAAATGTAGTGTATTGATAAAATCAGAATTAATATATAGGAAATGGTACTGTAAAAACTGCTATTAAAATCAATGCAATAGCACAACTTTAAATGAGAAATATGGCTAAGCCATTTGCAGTAACAGTACAGAGGAATATAATGAAAGATAGAAAAGCATAGAAGCTTGTAGAGAGAAGAGAGTCAGGTTTTCCACCACTAAATTCCCCCCGCATCATTGCCAATGATTGATCTATTTAACAAAGTGCTCAGTGTATTTTCTGTTAGGGATCTTGGGTCTCATTCCACGTCTTGACTCCTCACAATAGGGATCGATTGCCATATGTCCTTTCTCATCATGTGACTTATTTATTGCAGTGACTCTTTTGTCCCTCTCATTCATAACAAAGTTCTTCTGCTCTAGAGAGCTTAACGTTTTTGTGAGAATTGAGGGTCTATTTATATCAATTCAAGAGATTAGGATGGGATTGAAATAGAATTATCTTGTGTTGTAGGATTACCGTTTTGGTGCATACATGTGATGTGTTTTTTGTCGCTTGTAGAATTTTGGTTGTATAGGTTGGTCGATTTGTATGGTTTGGAAATTTAGTGGATGGAAACAATGAGTGGGACAGGTCGTATTTTGGCACCTTGAGAGAACTTTTTGAGGTTTGGCCTGGTCATTGTGATGGCTCATGGTTTATGGTTGTGTAATTACAATACACGGTTATGTTGTGTGAATTATGGATATTATGTAGACTCATGTGCAATATTGTGGTTTGTGGAAATATTAGATGTAAGATTGCTTTTGTTTTTGAAACTTGATCTACAATTGTGTACCGTGTTTTGCATAGTTGATTTGGTTTTCCAGGGTGTCAAGGCTTGTATGGTAGCGCGTTGCACTTTGGTGTGAAGGCTTTGTGGTTTAAAAAATGAATGTATGGTGAATCAAGTTGTGTCGGTATTTATGGTGCGTCATGTAACACCCCACTTTCCCAAATTAAAATAAAATACAATTAGATCAAATAAATATCAGAGTTTTCCATCAATAGTGGGATATCACATTCACAAAATTCAACAAAACACTTCATTAAATGGTTTTCAAATTAAACACCGGAAATCATCTTTAGTACATCATTCTCGGCCATCTGCCAAATTACATAAAACATTCATTAAGAGGGTTCACCAAAATAAGATACGTTACAGGAATACAACAAATCCAATCATAATAAAAGTAAACACCCAAGTCCCGTGTTACGTATCAGAGCATCCTAAGACTCGACCCGCACACCACTATCTAAGCTTGCGATGTACCTAGATTATCTGTACTTCCGAATAAGCACAGACCACAACAACAACAAAGGGGTGAGAAAACATGATCAAAATTATTTGTAATAAGATACATGAATAAAAGGCAGTAACTAAACAAATCATCACTCCACCAACATCAAACACGACCTACTATCCAATCATCAACACAACATATAATAATGCAAGAATGCAACTCAACACCATGCATGCGGTACCGACTCATTGGTTCATTCAATCGAACCCCGGATAGATCACTTACGCTCCTCCTGAGACATGATCTATCCCCACCATTCTCCATAAAGGAGTACGAATGGATCACTTACGCTCCTCCTGAGACATGATCCATCCCACCATTCTCCACAAAGGAGTAAGGGTGAATCACTTACGCTCCTCATGAGACAAGATTCAACCCCACCATTCTCCACAAGGGAGTACGGATGGATCACTTACGCTCCTCCTGAGACATGATCCATCCTACCATTCTCCACAAAGGAGTACGGGTGAATCACTTATGCTCCTCCTGAGACATGATTCAACCCCACCAAAACACCATGATATACACGACACTAAATGCACAACACACAAACTCAAGCACACTAAGTGCACACGATCCTCCTGATCACATCACCATAAAATATATATATATATATATATATATATATATATATATATATATATATATATATATATATATATATATATATATATATATATATATATATATATATATATATATATATATATATATATATATATATATATATATATATATATATATATATATATATATATATATATATATATATATATATATATATATATATATATATATATATATATATATATATATATATATATATATATATATATATATATATATATATATATATATATATATATATATATATATATATATAGATATATATATATACACACACACACACACACCAATCAATTATGTTAATCAAATTAAAATGAATAATAGGGAAATCACATTCGAACACCAAATATACATTCTTCACCATCCACACCACTCCTATACTCAACGTGGCCAAAAGGGATCCTACAAAACCTCAACATTGGATGGAACCACAAAAATAAAACAAGTTACTGTCATGCTCGCTGGCCCACTCGCCTAGCGAGGCCTCAGCGAACGCTCGCTGGCCCACTCACCTAGTGAACCTGCAAGCGAAGGTAGACAGTGGCTACTGGAAGTATTCACTACCCAACTCGCCTAGCAAATTCCTAGTGTATGCTCGCTACTAGCTCGCCTAGCGAAAGTGCTGGTGAACGTCTACGATTTCACAAAACCCTCACTGTTCAGAAATTCATCATAAGCTCCTAAATCATCTGATTCTCACCAAACCAGTTCCCTTAGCATTAGCCCAACATTCTCCTACTGAACTACGTAATTATTCTAGGTTCTACCCGATAAAACATCAACTCTGCCGAGTAAACCATTTTCGACCCAAAATGGTAACCTTCATAAAACACCCAAACTATCTAAACAATCCTTATACAGCCACATGCAAGAAGTTCACCATGACAGAAATGATCAGAAACACAACAACATACCAATCATGTTCATCAAATCCCTATCGGGTTATGGAATCCCCTCTACCAAATATTCATGCAACTACCAATTCTAATCAATTTCTCCCCCCTTACCTCGATTAATCGCTTCCATCGTTGAAGAATTCCTACGAATCTGATTGCTCTTCCTTGTTTCTCTTCCTTCCTTGTTCTTCCTCCTCACTCTTTCTCCCCACTCTTCTTTATCGTGTTCTATTTTCTTCCCCTTTCCAAAAACTCACAATTACCCCTCTTATATCTCTTAAATCCTTATTTCTTTTATTCCAATAATAATTCCAATAATATTATTAATAATAATAATAATAATAATAATAATAATATTACTATTAATTATAAAATTATTATCATTATTAATTATATTAATATTAAACTCCATAGTTATTAAATAATCTCCACAAAAGACACGCCGAAATAAAATAACACCAGAAAGACTAAATAATTAAAATGGGTGTTACAACTCTCCCCCACTTTAATTATTTTCGTCCTCGAAAATTACCTTATGGAAACAATTCCGGATACACTTCCCACATCCTGCTTTCCAATTCTCAGGTCACACTGCCTCCTACAGCACCTCCCCAAGCCACTTTCACCAAAGATATCTCCTTCCCTCGGAGTCGCTTCATCTTACGATCCTCGATCCTCAACGGCATCGTCTCGACAGTAAGATTCTCCCTGACTTGAACCTCATCTCTCTGAATCACCTGAGATGGATCCCATACATACCTTCGAAGTTGCAACACATGAAACACATCATGCAAATTCGACAGTTCAGGCGGCAATACCACCCTATAAGCTACAGCACCAACTCTCTGCAAAATCTGATACGGCCCAATAAGCTTAGGATCCAACTTCTTGGACTTCAATGCACGACCCACACCAGTCACTAGGTTAACTCTTAGGAACACGTTATCACCTTCACTAAATTCCAGCTCTTTTCTCCGGTTATCATGATAAGTCTTTTGCCTACTCTGAGACGCTTTCACTTTCTCACAAATCATCTGAATTGTCTCAGTAGTCTGTTGCATAATTTCTGGCCCCAATACAACATTCTCACCCGTCTCATACCAACACAGAGGAGTTCTGCATCTTCGACCATATAAAGCTTCAAACGGTGTCATTCCGATACTAGAATGGTAACTGTTGTTGTACGTGAACTCGATCAACGGTAAATGAGTATCCCACGCACCACCCTTTTCCAACACACAAGCTCTTAGAAAATCCTCCATCGACTGAATAGTCCTCTCTGACTGACCATCGGTTTGCGGATGGTAAGCTGAACTCAACTTCAACTTAGTACCCAAAGCTTCCTACAAACTCCTCCAAAATTCTGAAGTAAACCTCGGATCTCTATCCGACACGATACTCAACGGAACACCATGTAGCTTCACAATTACTCGAATATAAATCTCTGCTAGCTTCTCCAACGGAAAACTGATATTGATCGGCATAAAATGTGCAGACTTTGTAAGTCAATCCACAATCACCCAAATAGCATCAAATCCGCTCGCTGTATTTGGCAAACCCGTAACAATATCCATTGTTATATAATCCCATTTCCAAACCGGAACTTCCAACGGTTGCATAAATCCAGAAGGTCTCTGATGTTCCACCTTCGATTTCTGACACGTCAAACAGGTGTAAAAAAATTGAGCTATATCTTTTTTCATACCAGACCACCAAAATAACTTCTTTAAATCATGGTACATCTTCTTAGCTCCCGGATGGATACTCAGACTACTACGATGTCTTTCACTCAGAATTGACTTCTTCATCTCCTCATTATCCGACACACAAATCCTGCCTCTGAATCTCAACATACCTGTACTATCCAACTTAAAATCACTATTGGAGTCATTTCCTACTCCAGGCCTCAAATCTACTAACTTCATATCTAGCTTTTGGTTCTCTCTAATCATATCCAAGAAATCATTATTCACTTGCAACTTGCCCAACATCACACCACCTGCCATAATTTCACAAACCATGCTCAAGTCTCTAAACTGCTCAATTAGCTCCATTTCTTTTACCATCAAAGCCGACATATGAATTGTTTTTCTGCTCAGAGCATCGGCTACTACATTTGCCTTTCCTGGATGATAACTCAAACTGAAATCGTAATCCTTCAAGAATTCCAACCATCTTCTCTGTCTCATATTGAGTTCCTTCTGATCAAATAGATATTTCAGACTCTTATGGTCACTGAACACCTCAAATCTCGAACCATACAAATAGTACCTCCAGATCTTTAACACAAAAACTACTGCAGCCAATTCAAGGTCATGGGTAGGGTAATTCCTTTCATTCACCCTCAATTACCGCGAAGCATATGCCACCACCTTACCATTCTGCATAAGAACCCCGCCTAATCCCATCTTAGACGCATCACAGTACACCACGAAAGGTTCACTCGGATTTGGCAATATTAACACCGGTGCCGAAGTTAATCTCTTCTTCAGTTCCTCAAAGCTTTCTTCACAAGCAGCATCCCACACAAAAACTTGATCCTTCCTCGTCAACTGGGTCAATGGCAACGCCAAACTAGAAAACCCCTCAATAAACCTTTGGTAATAACCTGCCAAACCCAAAAAGCTTCTAATTTCCATTGTCGTCTTTGGCGGTTCCCACGGCAACACTGCACTCACTTTCGATGGGTCCACCGCTACACCGTCACTAGATATCACATGCCCCAAGAAGCTCACCGTCTTCATCCAGAACTCACACTTTGATAGTTTAGCAAACATGTTATTATCTTTCAGCACTTGCAAAGCAATTCTTAAATGTCCTGCATGCTCTTCCTCAGACTTAGAATAAATCAGTATATCATCAATAAACACAACAATAAACTGATCCAGATAAGAATGGAATATTCGGTTCATATACTCCATAAACACTCCTGGCGCATTAGACACTCTAAAAGGCATTACAGTATATTCGTAATGTCCATAATGAGTTCTAAATGGCGTCTTCTGAATATCACCTTCTTTCACCCTGATCTGATGGTAACCCGACCTCAAGTCAATTTTACTTAACACCCTAGCTCCCACCAACTGATCCATCAACTCGTCAATCCTTGGAAGAGGATACTTATTCTTATGGTCACTTTATTAAACTGACGGTAATCGATGCACAAGCGCATACTACCATCCTTCTTCTTTACCAACAGCACTGGAGCTCCCCACGGCGACACACTCGGTCTGATAAACTTTCTATCCAACAATTCTCCAATCTGAGATTTCAATTCGGCCAATTCCACTGCCGAAATCCTGTACGGCACCATAGATATAGGTCTCATACCAGGAAAAAGATCAATTCTAAATTCAACTTCTCTTGTCGGAGGTAATTCTATAATATCATCAGGGAACACCTCGGGAAATTCATTCACCACCACCAACTCTTTCATTGACGTTTTGCTATTGTTGCACCCCAAATTTTGACCCCTTAGATTCTCATCATCATTGTAGGATCACATTTGCTTGATTAACTAACCTTAACCCATTTTCAAGTTTATCTTTGTCAAGATACAGGTGAATTAGGGCTCCGTACCGTCAAAGTCGAGATTTCGGTGGTCTAATCAATCAATGTTTTGCATTGATTCAACTTCAAACAAGCCTCCACAAGATCAAATATAATACATTGGATCAAGAATGAATGCACTTTGAGGTGGTCACCAAGGGATTGAGAACAGTGCAATTTGAGATACCCGATTAGGGTTTCCGATTAGAAAAAGTCAATCGTAGTTTGACTTTTGTTTTAAAGAGTATTTCAATGGTGTTATTTTGGTCCATTAAGTTCCTATGGCTTATTAAAGTCCATCCAAAGAGTTTCAAGTCCTCAGAATGTCTGGAGCATGAACAGTCGACTCGGTAGGCACCGATCGGTCGAACGGTTAACCGAAAAGTCAACTCTTCAACAATAAGGAATTTGACTTCAAGATGTGAAGCAAAAATGTTCCTTATGTCATATTACACCTCCCCATAAAATTTCATGACCATTGGATCAAGGGTTAAGAAGTAATTGCAAAAATCGGAAATTAGGGTTTCGAAAGGGGCAAGATCATAACTCCTCAACCACACATCCAAATGAAGTGGTTCAAAGCTCATTAGAAAGCTTTTGACAAATCCTACAAAATCCTCAAATTGGTCCATGATAAAAAAAATCCATGACAAATCCTACAAAATCCTCAAATTGGCACTTTTAAGTGGTTTTTTCAGAAACTTTGAAGGGTTTTTCAACCTAGTTCCACCAAGAATTTGGAAATTCCCAAAACATGAAAGTTGTAGAGCTACTTAAGGTCTTTCCAAATTATGGTAGAACTCCTCAATAGCATGTTTGAGTAGGAAGTTATGCACCATAGAAGTTGGGCCTGTCACACTTGAAATCACTTGGTCAAGAATTCTCAAACTTGGATTTTTACAACTTAAGCTACTCTCAACCCTTGGATCTTGATCCAAACTGATAATGTGAGGCATGGATAGAGAGAAAACCAGAAAAAAGGAGGGATTTGGTGAACATAGCAAGTTGTTGCATCTTGACAATTAAATGAAGAAGAAAGAGAAACTTTTGGTTGATGTGAGCAGCTGCAGCCCCCTACACCCTAAGCTCACCTCAGTCACTTCATGTCCACCTCTCCACTTGATTTTCTGATATTCTTTGGTCCATGGAACTGATGTATAGAGATCTTGGCAAGATATTTCAAAAACTTCACAAATCTCCCTCCAAAAGTGGTAAATGACCAAGGCTGCCCTCACTCTTGTTTGGCTATAAATAGAGGACTCTTCAATGAGTCTAGACACACCAGAGCAATCTCAAAAAACCAGAGAAAACATAGCTCTCACTCTCCTCTCATTCCTCAAGAATTTCAAAAACACCAAAATCTCCATTTTTACCAAAAAAGTTGTCTTGAGCAAAACTCTGCTCAAGACCAATTCCATCACTTCCAAACCTCTAAAAAGCATTTACACAATCCCTAAATATAATATAGAAGGTGTCTATACCTTCAAACCCCTCAAAAATACCATTTTTCAAAAAGTCAACTTCCACACTAAGAAAGTTTGACCACCACACTCAAAACTTGCCAAATCTTTGTATAGGCTGTTTCTTGCTGATCTAACCATCCACACACCTCACATATGTCATATTACAACTTTCTAAAGCATTGAAAACCAACTGGAAATCCCCTAACTCCAACTGTCTTGAAGTTTGGTCTTGTTGCTTCAAGAGGAAGTAAGCTTCATATCATTGCAAAGGAAGGAGCATCTCTGGGTTTCTAAGCTTTTTAGCTTGTTCAAGGCTGGTCAACAAGAGGTATGTGAAGTCCTAACTATCTCTAAGTCACACATTGTCATGTATTGTCATTTTATGGTGATTTGTGTGAAAATGTACCATGGCTGCCCTATTATGTTTCTTTGTCAAGAATCCTAGTTTTATGTTCATGATGCTTGTTTTGTCAAATATTTTGTCATTTGTAAATGATGTATGGATGTTAGATTATAAGTTTGTGCCTTATTATCATGTTTAGGATTGTTAGTGAGTTTTTGGTCATTTGGTAGTTTTTAGGATCCAAACTTGAAAAAAGTAGTATGCTTGCTCTATAACTATAAATCTTGGCTCACTATTAGGATAGGAAGATGACTTGTAAGTTGCTCATAGGATCTCCCTACCCTAGATCATGTTTGGATCTATTGTGGCATTTTGTTTTCACTTATGCTATTTTTGTGTCATCTTGCTTATCATTACTATGGAATTGTGTAGTGGACTGTTGTGCATACCATGATTGCATCTCATTGTTCCAAATCATTGTTTATTGCTTACTTGATATTGCTCATGATGTTTGATTGGTTGAAATTTGAGAAATATGAGACTTTGCCATTAGGGCCTGTCATGAATTTTTGCTGTCAAAATTGGGTAAGCATATCATTTCTGGTTAGGAGAAATTGTTACTTGTTTCTAAGTTGGAGAAACCTTTGTCATTATGTTTTGAGATTGTATGAGGTGTTTGTGAGTTCAAAATCTCCTTATGTGTTCAAACTGTTTAGTTATGCCTCATTTGCATTTTTACACCAAATATGCCACACACATACCATTTTATGTTTCAATCAATTTCTACTTGACCTATGTGCCTAATATCATTCCCTTACTTATTTGAAATGTGTGTGTGATACCAAAACCTCCCATCTGTCATGAACTGGCCAGCTGCCCTAATATGTTGATGTTTGTGCATTTTTTGAGCCTCAATGTGCTTCCTTTTGTGTGATGTTGATTTGAACTGGTGTGTAAGCATAGAAATGTCTATTATCATATTTATAATGTGTGTGGATGTTTGTTTTGGTTTGAAACTCATCAATTTGTAAAATGCCCCTACTGCCACATTCTTGCCAAGACAATTTTTCTCACTAAATACCACAACATGCCAATTTTCATTCCAACTGCTGTATGCTTATTTTGTGAGTTGAAACTCATTCCTTGTCATGATAATGATGTGTACACTTGGTTTATTGGATCTATTCTTGTCTGTTTTCACAATTCCACTCACAATTGCATTTTTACACAAAATGTGCCACAACATACCAAATTGTTGCTCTGTTTGTGTATGCCTATTGTTTTGAGTTGTAACTCATTTATATTCATGATTATAAGGTGTGAGGATGATTGGATTGACCTATGTGTACCTGTTTTCTTGTTTCACCCTCAAACTGCTCCTTTTAAGCTAAAACATACCATGAATATTCCAATTTCTTTCTTGCTTGCAAAGTGCCTAATTTCTGAGTTGTAACTCATTGTTCTATGCATCTATGATGTGTGTGTGTGATGTTTGTCAACATGAGACCTTGATTGCAGCTAGACCATGTTTGTACCCCTTGACTGTCAAATTTTTTTGAAAAGGAAAACATTTGTGTTTTTGTGTTGCCTACTGCCCATTAGTTAGTAAACTTGCATTAGAGTTGGGTTTTTTATGATAGATGTAGGCATTATCATGTTAAGCTACATTTGTGTCATTGGCCTGTTTAGGACCAGCTGTAGGTTTGCTACATTCTTTCTAGTGGCAGGTTTTTGTTTAATTTTGGTGTGGTATTGCTATCAAGATTAGTTGTGAGTTTGATTAAGGAGCCTTTTTGATATTCAATTCATGTTGTTCAAGTCATAAGTGATTGATTGGTGTGCATCTGCTCATACTATTTTGAAACTGTTCTTTTTGCAACTTATGTCACAAATTGCAAATCATGAGTCACTTTGTATTTAAGTTGGATTTTGGGACTTCATCTGTTTTGAGCTTCATGTATGTTATATTTGGAGTGTGTGAAGACTTTCTATTTGATTTAAGCATGAGCAATTTGAACTGTGGCTTTGAAAATGCATGTCAATTCACCAACATTGCAGTTGTCATAGGTTTTTTGAAATTCACTTGGCCTGTAAACTTCCTTATGGTTTAGACACATTCTATATGTTGTTTTGAGCATGTATGTATGGTTTCTTCACTCTAATTTGGCCTGTTTTCATATCTCACTATCTCACTTGCAATATTTTGATTTTCATCTCATTTGCATATGACAGTTGGACTTGCACCTCATAAGCAGTTGGTTTGAATTCATGAACATGATATGTATGATATTTGAATTGTGTTTGAGCCTTTTCCCTAACCATAACATGACTGGTTTAACCTTTTGCTTTGAAAATGCATTTTCATCAAAATTGCAACTACCATTCGTGTTTTTATTTCCAGACATGTTTTCAAAATTCCACCTGGACCATCCTCTTCCTTGTTTAAAAATACCCAAAATTGATCTAAGGTTTGCTTGATTTGGTTGAGAAATGAGTGAGTTTGATATCAAAACGTATTTGTGGAATTGCCTTGTTTTGCTTCATTTTGTGCCCAGCAATTTACCACACCAAGCCATATATATTTATGGGGGTGGCTATATCAACGGATGTATAGCCATCCTAGTGGTAGAAGCCTTGCCCATAAACACGCCTATCATTGCCTGAACCTGGGTTCGATCCTTGAGGAGGATCAACCCTTTTTTTTTCTTTTTCCTTTTTTCTGCGCGTGCATGTGCAAGCTGGAGGGCGTGGGTTCAACTCCCACCCCTTGCATTTTCTTCTAATTTTCACTTATTATTTTCTTTTTTTGCACATTAAAACTTATGAATTTCAAATAATCACAACTCTCTCATTTTTCATCCTTTTTTGCTCATTCTTTTTGCATTGTGTTTGTTATGATGTCTACTTTTATATGATGTGAAAATATTACTTGTTGTCATAAATTGTGATGCATTTTTCCCTTATGGAAATTTGTTCATTTATTGTGATTGTGATCCTACTTACAGTTGAATTCCTCTTAGCATGATTGAATTTCTTGTGAGATCTTTATTCCCCTTGTTTGTTTAACATGCTAGGGTATCCCGCTTTGGTTGTCACCATAATCTTGTCTCATCCCTCCTAAATTATGAGGTTTAAACTGATTTAACTGTGTTTGATTATCATCTATGCGTATTGTTGTTACGATTGCTATGTTTTGAACCTGTGACTTGCCTATCTTCAAATTGTGATTTGTTAGGTGGTAATTACCTTCATCATGTTCCAATCTTTGTCAAGATAGGTCCTCAATATTTGTTAAGATGATTTATTGGTTGTAACCATTGGTATTATTTGAAGTATATGCTTATTGTAATTTGCATGCTTGCTTGGTTGTAACCATATTCCTTATTCTTCTTACCTAATTGTTGATTGCTATGTTAAGTATTTCTTCCCCAAGGGATAGAACTTTTTAGTTCTCATCCAAGTTGTCTCTCTCTCTCTCTCTCTCTCTCTCTCTCTCTCTCTCTCTCTCTTCTCTCTCTCTCTCTCTCTCTCTCTCTCTCTCTCTCTCTCTCTCTCTCTCTCTCTCTCTCTCTCCTTCCAAAGGAAAAGTCTCCCCCTTGACCCTTGTGTCATTGGATAGCTCATTACCCTTCCTTGACTTTGTGAAGTCATCTTGAACATTAGTATAAGCCTTAGACTTTGCCTTAAGTCTAAAAGACCCACCTACACTAGGAGTTTTCTTCAACTAGAACCCTAGGATAGAGTTTATAAACTCTATGTAAGAATCATGGATATGATTACCTTACTCCCCTCTTGAGTGTTATAATGTAGATCTAGAGAGTTTTCTTAAACTCTATACAAGCATGGATATATTTGTTCCCCTTTGAACCTTGATCATAATCAAGTGTTCTTCATCCCTCGTGAGGTGACTACGATTGCTGATTCTATCCTAGTTAGGATACGTAGGTAGGAGACGCGATGTCTTTGCGAGCAAACTTAGAAACTATCTTTAGGTTTTAACTACACCTTTTACCAATCCTAATCCTTAGCAAACATTTACCAACTTAGCATGCAAACAAACAAAAGGTTCCTGTAGAGTACTATAGATATTTAGGATATGAAATACCTACCCTATGCATAACCCAACCCCCGATCCCCGAATCTCTTAGCGTTGTTGTTACATTGCGAAAAGGTTCTTTCTTTCTTTAGACCTTTCCTTTGGATAAATTAAAGTCCGGTTGTGAATTTAAGAATTAAAGATTCAAGTTAATCAATAGCTTGGAATCACGATTCTCACTGCAACAGCTGTCAACAGAGAATGATGCAAATAAAGCAAACATTTTAGCTTCGTCCTCCAACAAGGTCCTCAATTCCTTCTTAGACAAGGAATCCTCCAACGATTCCTCTTATGGAGTAAGGAACAACAACCACCTTCCCAAAAATAATCTATGTAGAATCGGTTGAACTCCAACCAGTTCATACCCAGAATAACATCCAAATTACCAAGTGGTAGACAAATCAGATCCACTCCAAAATCCCTACCGAAAATAGTCAGTGAACACTTCAAGCACACCAAAGAAGTAGTCACTGAGGCCAATAGAGGGAGTTTCAATAGTCACCCGTTGCTCAAGAGTGGACGGCACCAATCCTAATCTCTTCACACAATCAACAGAAATGAACGAGTGGGTTGCACCCATATCAATCATAGGCAGTCAAAGGAATGTTATTGATAAAACAAGTACCTTTGATAGAACGCTCTTCACTGGCAGCTTGAGTTCCCACTACCGCAAACACTTTACCACTGGTCTGAGACGCCTGAGACTTCTTCGGCTTCTCGCAATGTGTACTGATATGACCTTTCACACCACAGTTATAACAGGTAGGCATAGTAGCCCTGAAATCCGTCATCACATGGCCTGGCTTACCACACTTGAAACACTTCTTCACCTCATCCGGACCATCATTAGCACGATGCCCCGCACCACCACATCGGAAACATTTCACACCAGTAGACGCTTTCCCCTTCTCTGGGCTTCTTATCAGCAGCAGCCTATGTTTTTCCCTTATCAGCAGGAGTACTGTAAGGAGTACAACCAAATCTCTGCTTACCCTTACGGTCATTCACAGCCTTATAGTGTGCAATCTTGGCCCGGTTATCATTATCATAAATTCTGCTTCTGTTTACCCTGCTCAGGATAATTCCTGATCTTCTGACAAGCGATCCCCATCTTAATCTCCGGACGAAGCCCATTTTCAAACTTCAAACACTTGGAGGTCATCGCCCCTTCAGTATGGTAATGAGGACAATACTGCACCAGTCCTTCAAATTTAGCAGCAATACTCTGCTACAGTCAGATTACCCTGCTTCAGCTCCAAAAACTCTATCTCCTTAGCACTTCGTATATCTTCCGGAAAATACTTTTCCAGAAAACCAGTCCGAACCAAATCCCAAGTTATCGCAGTTCCTGCAGTCTCTAATCTCTGGCGACTGTTGTCCCACCAAGCCTCGGCTTCTCCTTCCAGCATGTGAGTACCAAACCTCACTTTTTGCTCATCACTACAACCCATTGTTTTGAAAATTTTCTCAATCGCCTTCAGCTACTTTTGTGCAGCTTCTAGATCCAAATTCCTCCTTCAGACGTCGGTGGCTTGTTACTCTGAAACTGTGCCAAATCTCTGAATTGCAAACTCGCAGCTTGGTCCTAATTAGTAACCGCCTGCACCAATCAATTATGTTAATCAAATTAAAATGAATAATAGGGAAATCACATTTGAATACCAATATACGTTCTTTACCATCCACACCACTTCTATACTCAACATGGCCAAAAGGGATCCTATAAAACCTCAACATTGGATGGAACCACAAAAATAAAATAAGTTACTGTCATGCTCGCTGGCCCACTCGCCTAGCGAGGCCTTAGCGAACGCTCGCTGCCTCACTCGCCTAGAGATCCATGCTAGCGAAGGCAGACAGTGGCTACTGGAAGTATTCGCTACCTAACTCGCCTAGCGAATTCCTAGCGAATGCTCGCTACTAGCTCGCCTAGCGAAAGTGCTGGAGAACGTCTGCGATTTCACAAAACCCTCACTGTTCAGAATTCATCATAAGCTCGTAAATCATCTGATTCTCACCAAACCAGTTCCCTTAGCATTAGCCCAACATTCTCCTACTGAACTACGTAATTATTCTAGGTTCTACCCGATAAAATATCAACTCTACAGATTAAATCATTTTTGACCCAAAATGGTAACCTTCATAAAAAAACCCAAACTATCCAAACAATCCTTATACAGCCACATGCAAGAAGTTCACCATGACAGAAATGATCAGAAACACAACAACATACCAATCATGTTCATCAAATCCCTATCGGGTTAAGGAATCCCCTCTACCAAATATTCATGCAACTACCAATCCTAATCAGTTTCTCCCCCCTTACCTTGATTAATCGCTTTGATCGTTGAAGAATTCCTACGAATCTGATTGCTCTCCTTGTTTCTCTTCCTTCCTTGTTCTTCCTCCTCACTCTTTCTCCCCACTCTTCTTTATCGTGTTCTATTTTCTTCCCCTTCCAAAAACTCACAATTACCCCTCTTATATCTCTTAAATCCTTATTTCTTTTATTCCAATAATATTAATAATAATAATAATAATAATAATAATAATAATAATAATAATAATAATATTACTATTAATTATCAAATTATTATCATTATTAATTATATTAATACTAAACTCCATAGTTATTAAATAATCTCCACAAAAGACACGCCGAAATAAAATAACACCAGAAAGACTAAATAATTAAAATGAGTGTTACAACTCTCCCCCACTTTAATTATTTTCGTCCTCAAAAATTACCTGATAGAAACAATTCCGGATACGCTTCCCGCATCCTGCTTTCCAATTCCCAGGTCACACTGCCTCCTGCAGCACCTCCCCAAGCCACCTTTCACCAAAGATATCTCCTTCCCTCGGAGTCGCTTCATCTTACGATCTTCAATCCTCAACGGCATCGTCTCGACGGTAAGATTCTCCCTGACTTGAACCTCATCTCTCTGAATCACATGAGATGGATCCGAGACATACCTTCGAAGTTGCGACACATGAAACACGTCATGCAAATTCGACAGTTCAGGCGGCAACGCCACCCTATAAGCTACAACATTAACTCTCTGCAAAATCTGATACGGCCCAATAAACTTAGGATCCAGCTTCTTGGACTTCAATGCACGACCCACACCAATCACTGCGTTAACTCTTAGGAACACGCGATCACCTTTACCGAATTCCAGCTCTTTCCTCCGGTTATCATGATAACTCTTCTGCCTACTCTGAGACGCTTTCATTTTCTCATGAATCATATGAATTGTCTCAGTAGTCTGTTGTACAATTTCTGGCCCCAATACAACATTCTCACCCGTCTCATAACAACACAGAGGAGTTCTGCATCTTCGACCATATAAAGCTTCAAACGGTTCCATTCTGATACTAGAATGGTAACTGTTGTTGTACGTGAACTCGATCAACGGTAAATGAGTATCCCACGCACCACACTTTTCCAACATACAAGCTTTTAGCAAATCCTCCAGCGACTGAATACTCCTCTCTGACTGACCATCGGTTTGCGGATGGTAAGCTAAACTCAACTTCAACTTAGTACCCAAAGCTTCCTGCAAACTCCTCCAAAATTCTGAAGTAAACCTCGGATCTCTATCCGACACGATACTCGACGGAACACCATGTAGCTTCAAAATTACTCGAATATAAATCTCTGCTAGCTTCTCCAATGGAAAACTGATATTGATCGGCACAAAATGTGCAGACTTCGTAAGTCAATCCACAATCACCCAAATAGCATCAAATCCTCTCGCTGTATTCGGCAAACCCGTAACAAAATCAATAGTTATACAATCCAATTTCTAAACCGGAACTTCCAACAGTTGCATAAATCCAGAAGGTCTCTGATGTTCCACCTTCGATTTCTGACACGTCAAACAGGCGTAAAAAAATTGAGCTATATCTTTTTTCATACCAGACCACCAAAATAACTTCTTTAAATCATGGTACATCTTCGTAGCTCCCGAATGGATACTCAGACTACTACGATGTCCTTCACTCAGAATTGACTTCTTCAGCTCGTCATTATCCGGCACACAAATCCTGCCTCTGAATCTCAACACACCTGTACTATCCAACTTAAAATCACTATCGGAGTCACTTCCTACTCCAGGCCTCAAATCTACTAACTTCATATCTAGCTTTTGGTTCTCTCTAATCATATCCAAGAAATTATTATTCACTTACAACTTGCCCAACATCACACCACCTGTCGTAATTTCACAAACCATTCTCAAGTCTCTGAACTGCTCAATTAGCTCCATTTCTTTTACCATCAAAGACGACATATGAATTGTTTTTCTGCTCAGAGCATCGGCTACTACATTTTCCTTTCTTGGATGATAACTCAAACTGAAATCGTAATCCTTCAAGAATTCCAACCATCTTCTCTGTCTCATATTGAGTTCCTTCTGATCAAACAGATATTTCAGACTCTTATGGTAACTGAACACCTCAAATCTCGAACCATACAAATAGTACCTCTAGATCTTTAACACAAAAACTACCGCAGCCAATTCAAGGTCATGGGTAGGGTAATTCCTTTCATGCACCCTCAATTTCCGCAAAGCATATGCCACCACCTTACCATTCTGCATAAGAAACCCGCCTAATCCCATCTTAGATGCATCACAGTACACCACGAAAGGTTCACTCAGATTTGGCAATATTAACACTGGTGCCGAAGTCAATCTCTTCTTTAGTTCCTCAAAGCTTTCTTCACAAGCAGCATCCCATACAAAAACTTGATCCTTCCTCATCAACTGGGTCAATGGCAACGCCAAACTAGAAAACCCCTCAATAAACCTTCGGTAATAACCTGCCAAACCCAAAAAGCTTCTAATTTTCGTTGCTGTCTTTGGCAGTTCCCATGGCAACACTGCACTCACTTTCGATGGGTCCACTGCTACACCGTCACCAGATATCACATACCCCAAAAAGCTCACCGTCTTCATCCAGAACTCACACTTTGATAGTTTAGCAAACATCTTATTATCTTTCAGCACTTGCAAAGCAATTCTCAAATGTTCTGCATGCTCTTCCTCAGACTTAGAATAAATCAGTATATCATTAATAAACACAACAATAAACTGATCCAGATAAGAATAGAATATTCGGTTCATATACTCCATAAACACTCCTGGCGCATTAGACACTCCAAAAGGCATTACAGTATATTCGTAATGTCCATAACGAGTTCTAAATGTCGTCTTCTGAATATCACCTTCTTTCACCCTGATCTGATGGTAACCCGACCTCAAGTCAATTTTACTGAACACCCTAGCTCCCACCAACTGATCCTTCAACTCGTCAATCCTTGGAAGAGGATACTTATTCTTAATGGTCACTTTATTCAACTGACGGTAATCGATGCACAGGCGCATACTACCATCCTTCTTCTTTACCAACAGCACTGGAGCTCCCCACGGCGATACACTCGGTCTGATAAACTTTCGATCCCACAATTCTCCAATCTGAGATTTCAATTCGGCCAATTCCATTGCCGACATTCTGTACGGCGCTATAGATATAGGTCTCGTACAAGGAACAAGATCAATTCTAAATTCAACTTCTCTTGTCGGAGGTAATTCTGTAATATCATCAGGGAATACCTCGGGAAATTGATTCGCCACCACCAACTCTTTCATTGACGTTTTGCTGTCAACAGAGAATGATGCAAATAAAGCAAACATTTTAGCTTCGTCCTCCAACAAGGTCCTCAATTCCTTATTAGACAACGAATCCGCCAATGCTTCCTCTTCTGGAGTAAGGAACAACAACACCTTCTGAAAATAATCGATGTAGACTCGGTTGAAGTCCAACCAGTTCATACCCAGAATAACATCCAAATTACCAAGTGGTAGAAAAATCAGATCCACTCCAAAATCCCTACCGAAAATAGTTAGTGGACACTTCAAGCACACCAAAGAAGTAGTCACTGAGCCAATAGAGGGAGTTTCAATAGTCACCCGTTGCTCAAGAGTGGACGGCACCAATCCTAATCTCTTTACACAATCAACAGAAATGAACGAGTGGGTTGCACCCGTATCAATCATAGCAGTCAAACGAATGTTATTGATAAAACACGTACCTTTGATAGAACGCTCTTCACTGGTAGCTTGAGTTCCCACCACCGCAAACACTTTACCACTGGTCTGAGACGCCTGAGACTTCTTCGGCTTCTCACAATGTATACTGATATGAACTTTCTCACCACAATTATAACAGGTAGGCATAGTAGCCCTGCAATCCGCCATCACATGGCCTGGCTTACCATACTTGAAACACTTCTTCACCTCATCCGGACAATCATTAGCACGATGCCTCACACCACCACATTGAAAATATTTCACACCAGCATACGTTTTCCCTTCTCTGGGCTTCTTATCAGCAGCATCCTTATGTTTTCCCTTATCAGCAGGAACACTGTAAGGAGTACCACCAAATCTCTGCTCAGGTCATTCACAGCCTTATAGTGTGCAATCCTGGCCCGGTTATCATTATCATACGTTCTGCTTCTGTTTACCAGCTCAGGATAATTCATGATCTTCTGACAAACGATCCCTATATTAATCTCCGGATGCAGCCCGTTTTCAAACTTCAAACACTTGGAGGTCATCGTCGCTTCAGTATTGTAATGAGGACAATACTGCACCAGTCCTTCAAATTTAGAAGCATACTCTGCTACAGTCAGATTACCCTGCTTCAGCTCCAAAAACTCTATCTCCTTAGCACTTTGTATATCTTCCGGAAAATACTTTTCCAGAAAACCAGTCTGAACCACATCCCAAGTAATCGCAGTTCCTGCAGTCTCCAATCTCTGGCGACTGTTGTCCCACCAAGCCTCAGCTTCTCCTTCCAGCATGTGAGTACTAAACCTCACCTTTTGCTCATCACTATAACCCATTGTCCTGAAAATTTTCTCAATCACCTTCGGCCACTTCTGTGGAGCTACAGGGTCCAAAATTCCCCCTTCAAACGTCGGTGGCTTGTTACTCTGAAACTGTGCCAAATCCTTGAATTGCGCACCCGCAGCTTGGTTCTGATTAGTAACCACCTGCGCCATCGCTTGCATAGTTGCAGACAAAGCAGCATCATTCCTTCCTGCCATACTGCTCAACCATAACAACACTAGGTTAAAAGGTACACAATCTCTATCCTACAGACAGACTCAACTACTACGCTGGTCGGACAGACCGACCTGCTCTGATACCAACTTGTAACACCCCACTTTCCCAAATTAAAATAAAACACAATTAGATCAAATAAATATCAGAGTTTTCCATCAATAGTGGGATATCACATTCACAAAATTCAACAAAACACTTCATTAAATGGTTTTCAAATTAAACAGCGGAAATCATCATTAGTACATCATTCTCGGCCATCCGACAAATTACATAAAACATTCATTAAGAGGGTTCACCAAAATAAGATACGTCACAGGAATACAACAAATCCAATCATAATAAAAGTAAACACCCAAGTCCCGTGTTACGTATCAGAGCATCCTAAGACTCGACCCGCACACCACTATCCAAGTTTGCTATGTACCTGGATTATCTGTACTTCCGAAGAAGCACAGACCACAACAACAATAAAGGAGTGAGAAAACATGATCAAAATTATCGATAATAAGATACATGAATAAAAGGCAGTAACTAAACAAATCATCACTCCATCAACATCAAACACGACCTACTGTCCAATCATCAACACAACATACAATAATGCAAGAATGCAACTCAACACCATGCATGCGGTACCGACTCATTGGTTCATTCAATCAAACCCCGGATAGATCACTTACGCTCCTCCTGAGACATGATCTATCCCCACCATTCTCCACAAAGGAGTACGGATGGATCACTTACGCTCCTCCTGAGACATGATCCATCCCACCATTATCCACAAAGGAGTAAGGGTGAATCACTTACGCTCTTCTTGAGACATGATTCAACCCCACCATTCTCCATAAGGGAGTACGGATGGATCATTTACGCTCCTCCTGAGACATGATCCATCCCACCATTCTCCACAAAGGAGTACGGGTGAATCACTTACGCTCCTCCTGAGACATGATTCAACCCCACCAAAACACCATGATATGCACGACACTAAATACACAACACACAAACTCAAGCACACTAAGTGCACATGATCCTCCTGATCACATCACCATACAATATATATATATATATATATATATATATATATATATATATATATATATATATATATATATATATATATATGTATATATATATATATATATATGTATATATATATATATATATATGTATATATATATATATATATATATATATATATATATATATATATGTATATATATATATATATATATATATATATATATATATATATATATATATATATATATATATATATATATATATATATATATATATATATATATATATATATATATATATATATATATATATATATATATATATATATATATATATATATATATATATATATATATATATATATATATATATATATATATATATATATATATATATATATATATATATATATATATATATATATATATATATATATATATATATATATATATATATATATATATATATATATATATATATATATATATATATATATATATATATATATATATATATGTATATATACACACACACACCAATCAATTATGTTAATCAAATTAAAATGAATAATAGGGAAATCACATTCGAACACCAAATATACGTTCTTCACCATCCACACCACTCCTATACTAAACGTGGCCAAAAGGGATCCTACAAAACCTCAACATTGGATGGAACCACAAAAATAAAACAAGTTATTGTCATGCTCTCTGGCCCACTCGCCTAGCGAGGCCTCAGCGAACGCTCGCTGCCTCACTCGCCTAGCGAACCTGCTAGCGAAGGCAGACAGTGGCTACTGGAAGTATTCGCTACCCAACTCGCCTAGCGAATTCCTAGCGAATGCTCGCTACTAGCTCGCCTAGCGAAAGTGCTGGCGAACGTCTGCGATTTCACAAAACCCTCACTGTTCATAAATTCATCATAAGCTCGTAAATCATCTGATTCTCACCAAACCAGTTCCCTTAGCATTAGTTCAACATTCTCCTACTGAACTACGTAATTATTCTAGGTTCTACCCGATAAAACATCAACTCTATCGATTAAATCATTTTCGACCCAAAATGGTAACCTTCATAAAACACCCAAACTTTCCAAACAATTCTTATACAGCCACATGCAAGAAGTTCACCATGACAGAAATGATCAGAAACACAACAACATACCAATCATGTTCATCAAATCCCTATCGGGTTAAGGAATCCCCTCTACCAAATATTCATGCAACTACCAATCCCAATCAGTTTCTCCCCCCTTACCTCCTTACCTCGATTAATCGCTTCCATCGTTGAAGAATCCCTACGAATCTGATTGCTCTTCCTTGTTTCTCTTTCTTCCTTATTCTTCCTCCTCACTCTTTCTCCCCACTCTTCTTTATCGTGTTCTATTTTCTTCCCCTTTCCAAAAACTCACAATTACCCCTCTTATATCTCTTAAATCCTTATTTCTTTTATTCCAATAATAATTCCAATAATATTAATAATAATAATAATAATAATAATAATAATAATAATATTACTATTAATTATCAAACTATTATCATTATTAATTATATTAATATTAAACTCCATAGTTATTAAATAATCTCCACAAAAGACACGCCAAAATAAAATAACACCAGAAAGACTAAATAATTAAAATGGGTGTTACAACTCTCCCCCACTTTAATTATTTTCGTCCTCGAAAATTACCTGATGGAAACAATTCCGGATACGCTTCCCGCATCCTGCTTTCCAATTCCCAGGTCACACTGCCTCCTCCAGTACCTCCCCAAGCCACTTTTGCCAAAGATATCTCCTTCCCTTGGAGTCGCTTCATCTTACGATGTTCGATCCTCAATGGCATCATCTCGACGGTAAGATTCTCCCTGACTTGAACCTCATCTCTCTGAATCACATGAGATGGATTCGAGACATACCTTCGAAGTTGCGACACATGAAACACGTCATGCAAATTCGACAGTTCAGGCGGCAATGCCACCCTATAAGCTACAACACCAACTCTCTGCAAAATCTTATACGGCCCAATAAACTTAGGATCCAGATTCTTGGACTTCAATGCACGACCCACACCAGTCACTAGGTTAACTCTTAGGAACACGCGATCACCTTCGCTGGTTTCCAGCTCTTTCCTCCGGTTATCATGATAACTCTTCTGCCTACTCTGAGACGCGTTCATTTTCTCACGAATCATCTGAATTATCTCAGTAGTCTGTTGCACAATTTCTGGCCCCAATACAACATTGTCACCCGTCTCATAACAACACAGAGAAGTTCTGCATCTTCGACCATATAAAGCTTCAAACGGTGCCATTCCGATACTAGAATGGTAACTGTTGTTCTACGTGAACTCGGTCAACGGTAAATGAGTATCCCACACACCACCCTTTTCCAACACACAAGCTCTTAGCAAATCCTCCAGCGACTGAATAGTCCTCTCTGACTGACCATTGGTTTGCGGATGGTAAGCTGAACTCAACTTCAACTTAGTACCCAAAGCTTCCTGCAAACTCCTCCAAAATTCTGAAGTAAACCTCGGATCTCTATGCGACACAATACTCGACGGAACACCGTGTAGCTTCAAAATTAATCGAATATAAATCTCTGCTAGCTTCTCCAATGGAAAACTGATATTGATCGGCACAAAATGTGCAGACTTCGTAATTCGATCCACAATCACCCAAATAGCATCAAATCCTCTCGCTGTATTCAACAAATTCGTAACAAAATCCATAGTTATACAATCCCATTTTCAATCCGGAACTTCCAACGGTTGCATAAATCCAGAAGGTCTCTGATGTTCCACCTTCGGTTTCTGACACGTCAAACAGGCGTAAACAAATTGAGCTATATCTTATTTCATACTAGACCACCAAAATAACTTCTTTAAATCATGGTACATCTTCATAGCTCCCGGATGGATACTCAGACTACTACGATGTCCTTCACTCAGAATTGACTTCTTCAGCTCGTCATTATCCAGCACACAAATCCTGCCTCTGAATCTCAACACACCTGTACTATCCAACTTAAAATCACTATCGGAGTCACTTCCTACTCCAGGCCTCAAATCTACTAACTTCATATCTAGCTTTTGGTTCTCTCTAATCATATCCAAGAAATCATTATTCACTTGCAACTTGCCCAACATCACACCACCTGCCGTAATTTCACAAACCATTCCCAAGTCTTTGAACTGCTCAATTAGCTCCATTTCTTTTACCATCAAAGCCGACATATGAATTGTTTTTCTGCTCAGAGCATCGGCTACTACATTCGCCTTTCCTGGATGATAACTCAAACTGAAATCGTAATCCTTAAAGAATTCCAACCATCTTCTCTGTCTCATATTGAGTTCCTTTTGATCAAACAGATATTTCAGACTCTTATGGTAACTGAACACCTCAAATCTCGAACCATACAAATAGTACCTCCAGATCTTTAACACAAAAACTACCGCAGCCAATTCAAGGTCATGGGTAGGGTAATTCCTTTCATGCACCCTCAATTTCCGCGAAGCATATGCCACCACCTTACCATTCTGCATAAGAACCCCGCCTAATCCCATCTTAGACGCATCACAGTACACCATGAATGGTTCACTCGGATTTGGCAATATTAACACCGGTGCCGAAGTCAATCTCTTCTTCAGTTCCTCAAAGCTTTCTTCACAAGCAGCATCCCACACAAAAACTTGATCCTTCCTCTTCAACTGGGTCAATGGCAACGCCAAACTAGAAAACCCCTCAATAAACCTTCGGTAATAACCTGCCAAACCCAAAAAGCTTCTAATTTCCATTGCTGTCTTCGGCGGTTCCCACTGCAACACTGCACTCATTTTCGATGGGTCCACCGCTACACCGTCACCAGATATCACATGCCTCAATAAGCTCACTGTCTTCATCCAGAACTCACACTTTGATAGTTTATCAAACAACTTATTATCTTTCAGCACTTGCAAAGCAATTCTCAAATGTCCTGCATGCTCTTCCTCAGACTTAGAATAAATCAGTATATCATTAATAAACACAACAACAAACTGATCCAGCTAAGAATGGAATATTCGGTTCATATACTCCATAAACACTCCTGGCGCATTAGACACTCCAAAAGGAATTACAGTATATTCGTAATGTCCATAACGAGTTCTAAATGCCGTCTTCTGAATATCACCTTCTTTCACCCTGATCTGATGGTAACTCGACCTCAAGTCAATTTTACTGAACACCCTAGCTCCCACCAACTGATCCATCAACTCATCAATCCTTGGAAGAGGATACTTATTCTTAATAGTCACTTTATTCAACTAACGGTAATCGATGCACATGCGCATACTACCATCCTTCTTCTTTACCAACAGCACTGGAGCTCCCCACGGCGACACACTCGGTCTGATAAACTTTCTATCCAACAATTCTCCAATCTGAGATTTCAATTCGGCCAATTCCACTGCCGACATCTTGTACGGCGCCATAGATATAGGTCTCGTACCAGGAACAAGATCAATGCTAAATTCAACTTCTCTTGTCGAAGGTAATTCTATAATATCATCAGGGAACACCTCGGAAAATTCATTCACCACCGCCAACTCTTTCATTGACGTTTTGCTGTCAACAGAGAATGATGCAAATAAAGCAAACATTTTAGCTTCGTCCTCCAACAAGGTCCTCAATTCCTTATTAGACAAGGAATCCGCCAACGCTTCCTCTTTTGGAGTAAGGAACAACAACACCTTCTGATAACAATCGATGTAGACTCGGTTGAACTCCAACCAGTTCATACCCAGAATAACATCCAAATTACCAAGTGGTAGACAAATCAGATCCACTCCAAAATCCCTACCGAAAATAGTTAGTGGACACTTCAAGAACACCAAAGAAGTAGTCATTGAGCCAATATAGGGAGTTTTGATAGTCACCCGTTGCTCAAGAGTGGACGACACCAATTCTAATCTCTTTACACAATCAACAGAAATGAACGAGTGGGTTGCACCCGTATCAATCATAGCAGTCAAAGGAATGTTATTGATAAAACAAGTACCTTTGATAGAACGCTCTTCACTGGCAGCTTGAGTTCCCACCGCCGCAAACACTTTACCACTGGTCTGAGACGCCTGAGACTTCTTCGGCTTCTCGCAATGTGTACTGATATGACCTTTCTCACCACAGTTATAACAGGTAGGCGTAGTAGCCTTGCAATCCGCCATCACATGGCCTGGCTTACCACACTTGAAACACTTCTTCACCTCATCCGGACAATCATTAGCATGATGCCCCACACCACCACATCAGAAACATTTCACACCAGCAGACGCTTTCCCTTCTCTGGGCTTCTTATCAGCAGCAGCCTTATGTTTTCCCTTATTAGCAGGAACACTGTAAGGAGTACCACCAAATCTCGGCTTACCCTTACGGTCATTCACAACCTTATAGTGTGCAATCCTGGCCCGGTTATCATTATCATAAATTCTGCTTCTGTTTACCATCTCAGGATAATTCATGATCTTTTGACAAACGATCCCCATCTTAATCTCCGGACGCAACCCGCTTTCAAACTTCAAACACTTGAAGGTCATCGTCGCTTCAGTATTGTAATGAGGACAATACTGCACCAGTCCTTCAAATTTAGCAGCATACTCTGCTACAGTCAGATTACCCTGCTTCAGCTCCACAAACTCTATCTCCTTAGCACTTCGTATATCTTCCGGAAAATACTTTTACAAAAAACCAGTCCAAACCACATCCCAAGTAATCGCAGTTCCTGCAGTCTCCAATCTCTGGCGACTGTTGTCCCACCAAGCCTCAACTTCTCCTTAGGGATGGCAACGGGGCGGGTCGGGGGCGGGTTTTACTATACCCGCACCCGCACCCGCCCCCGCCCCAAACTCAATCGGGGGTAAAAATTTACCGCCCAGACCCGCCCCCAGAAGAGAACGGGTGCATCCGCACCCGCCCCGCCCCTACGCGAAAAAAATTAATTTCTTTTTAATTGCAATAAAAATTAATAATTTAATTAAAAAATTGATTATTTTAATAAATTAATTAATTATTTAATTAAAAGTTTAATTAGTAAATGAATATTAATTTGATTAATTTAATTATTTTAATTGCAATAAAGGTATTAATAATTTAATTAAAAATATAATTAATAAATGAATATTAAAATAAGTAAAATAAGATAATTAAACTAAAATGCATTATTTGAGGGCGGGCCGGGGCGGGTCTTAGTGTCTCCCCGCACCCGTACCCGCACCCGCAATTAAAAGTCGGGTTTTCCCCGCACCCACACCCGTACCCACTCATAACGGGTTTCCCCCGCTAATTTTGGGGCGGGCCCTGACGTGTCCGGGCGGGCCCTGACGGGTCCGGGTTTTTTTGCCATGCCTACTTCTCCTTCCAGCATGTGAGTACCAAACCTCACTTTTTGCTCATCACTACAACCCATTGTCCTGAAAATTTTCTCAATCGCCTTCAGCCACTTCTGTGCAGCTTCAGGATCTAAAATTCCCCCTTCAAAGGTCGGTGGCTTGTTACTCTGAAACTGTGCCAAATCTCTGAATTGCGCACTCGCAGCTTGGTTCTGATTAGCAACCACCTGCGTCATCGCTTGCATAGTTGCAGCCAAAGCAACATCATTCCTTCCTGCCATACTGCTCAACCATAAAACCACTAGGTTAAAAGGTACATAATCTCTATCCTACGGACAGACTCAACTACTACACTCGCCGGACGGACCGACCTGCTCTGATACCAACTTGTAACACCTCACTTTCCCAAATTAAAATAAAATACAATTAGATCAAATAAATATCAGAGTTTTCCATCAATAGTGGGATATCACATTCACAAAATTCAACAAAACACTTCATTAAATGGTTTTCAAATTAAACAACGGAAATCATCATTAGTACATCATTCTCGGCCATCCGCCAAATTACATAAAACATTCATTAAGCGGGTTCACCAAAATAAGATACTTCACAGGAATACAACAAATCCAATCATAATAAAAGTAACCACCCAAGTCCCGTGTTACGTATCAGAGCATCCTAAGACTCAACCCGCACACCACTATTCAAGCTTGCTATGTACCTGGATTATCTGTACTTCCGAAGAAGCACAGACCATAACAACAACAAAGGGGTGAGAAAACATGATCAAAATTATCGGTAATAAGATACATGAATAAAATGCAGTAACTAAACAAATCATCACTCCACCAACATCAAACACGACCTACTGTCCAATTATCAACACAACATACAATAATGTAAGAATGCAACTCAACACCATGCATGTGGTACCGACTCATTCGTTCATTCAATCGAACCCCAGATAGATCACTTATGCTCCTCCTGAGACAGGATCTATCCCCACCATTCTCCACAAAGGAGTACGGATAGATCACTTACGCTCCTCCTGAGACATGATTCATCCCACCATTCTCCATAAAGGAGTAAGGGTGAATCACTTACGCTCCTCCTGAGACATGATTCAACCCCACCATTCTCCACAAGGGAGTACGGAGGGATCACTTACGCTCCTCCTGAGACATGATTCATCCCACCATTCACCACAAAGGAGTACGGGTGAATCACTTGCGCTCCTCCTGAGACATGATTCAACCCCACCAAAACACCATGATATGCACGACACTAAATGCACAACACACAAACTCAAGCACACTAAGTGCACACGATCCTCCTGATCACATTTTCATACAATATATATATATATATATATATATATATATATATATATATATATATATATATATATATATATATATATATATATATATATATATATATATATATATATATATATATATATATATATATATATATATATATATATATATATATATATATATATATATATATATATATATATATATATATATATATATATATATATATATATATATATATATATATATATATATATATATATATATATATATATACACACACACACCAATCAATTATGTTAATCAAATTAAAATGAATAATAGGGAAATCACATTCGAACACCAAATATACGTTCTTCACCATCCACACCACTCCTATACTCAACGTGGCCAAAAGGGATCCTACAAAACCTCAACATTGGATGGAACCACAAAAATAAAACAAGTTACTGTCATGCTCGCTGGCCCACTCGCCTAGCGAGGCCTCAGCGAACGCTCGCTGCCTCACTTGCCTAGCGAACCTACTAGCGAAGGGAGACAGTGGCTACTGGAAGTATTCGCTACCCAACTCGCCTAGCGAATTCATAGCGAATGGTCGCTACTAGCTCGCCTAGCGAAAGTGCTGGCGAACGTCTACGATTTCACAAAACCCTCACTGTTCAGAAATTCATCATAAGCTCGTAAATCATCTGATTCTCATCAAACTAGTTCCCTTAGCATTAGCCCAACATTCTCCTACTGAACTACATAATTATTCTAGGTTCTACCCGATAAAACATCAACTCTATCGATTAAATCATTTTCGACCCAAAATTGTAACCTTCATAAAACTCCCAAACTATCCAAACAATCCTTATACAGCCACATGCAAGAAGTTCACCATGACAGAAATGATCAGAAACACAACAACATATCAATCATGTTCATCAAATCTCTATCGGGTTAAGGAATCCCCTCTACCAAATATTCATGCAACTACCAATCTCAATCAGTTTCTCCCCTTACCTCGATTAATCGCTTCGATCGTTGAAGAATTCCTACGAATCTGATTGCTCTTCCTTGTTTCTCTTCCTTCCTTGTTCTTCCTCCTCACTCTTCTTTATCGTGTTCTATTTTCTTCCCCTTTCTAAAAACTCACAATTACCCCTCTTATATCTCTTAAATCCTTATTTCTTTTATTTCAATAATATTAATAATAATAATAATAATAATATTACTATTAATTATCAATTTATTATCATTATTAATTATATTAATATTAAACTCCATAGTTATTAAATAATCTTCACAAAAGACATGCCGAAATAAAATAACACCAAAAAGACTAAATAATTAAAATGAGTGTTACACGTCATGGTATGCTTCGTGACTTACGAGGGTTAAAAAATTAATGCAGGTGTGTAATTGATCATGGTTGAGGGTCATGTTGCTGTGTGTGGCTTGAGTTGAAAAGTGTTAGTATGAAAAGTGTATATACATGGACTTTTCCTCACACTTTTGTTTTTTTTTTCAATTCGTAAAGCAATATGAGTAATGGGCCTCTTGATAATGTTTTTCTTTTATGTAGAATTTTATTAACTGAATCTTTATTTTTTTTTAGGACTTTGGATGTACATGGCCTTTTTGTTGTAAAAAAATATGGACAATGGCTTATTATTTTTTTTGTTTCATGAGCTAGATTTTTGTGTAGAAATTGTGCAAATGGGCTTGCACTATTTGTCTTGAACCTTTGACTTTTGCACCTCTATTTTGACTTGAATTTGATCCATGTCTAAAATATCTTGACCGTGAGAAATCTTGCAATAAATTCTTGAATAATAGCTATGGCATTTAGATTTGAATTTTCATGCTTGATCTCAACAAACCAAAATCCAACCTTTTGAATTTTCACTTGTAATGACTAAAGTAGCGAATCACCTTTTGAGAAATAAATCCCACTATGAACTAATCTTTTAAGGAATAAGGCTAAACATGAATGGACTAGAACCTTGAATTACAAATGAATAATGAATCAATCCTGATCTTGCCCTTCTGAATCACGATAAACCAAAAACTTCACTATGAACCTTCTTGACCGAAATCACACCTTGAAATCAAAGGGATTCAAAATGTCGCACAAAAATCCAACAGAATTTTGATGATTTTTAATCATGAATCATCTGAACTTAGCACATTCTGATAACTTGATCCACAGTCAACCTGATTTCACACAGAAACCCTAATTGAAAACACAGTCACACACTACTCCAAATTATGCATACTCTGGCATGATTATGAAACATATTCTTGTCTGACCAAAATTTAGATCAAAACAGATGAACCTCAATCCATACTACGCACAATCCTGCCTTGATATCCTCAAATGACCCTGAAGTGAACGACATATGCCCATCTTGAACACAAAGGAGTAAGAAACCCTAAGCTCCATGCTTCGGGTTTATACTGATGAAACAATGACTTGTGTTGTTCAAATGAATCAAAACCCTAATTCACAGCCTTCTCAAATAAATCTATGATGAAACCTTAATCCCTTGGTATTCTTTGCCAAATCTTGAAGAAGATAAACTTGGTACTTGATGGATTGGGCAGAGGAAAGCTTTGTAGTTGGATGAACTTTGATATAAAGATACTCATGATGATGTGAGCTCAAACCCTTGCTCCAAACTTGAATGAAGATACCTCAAAGAAAATAGGAATCTTGATTCATAAAACCTCTTGATCCCAGGCTTTGATCTTAACCATCTTGCCTGACCAAAATTAGGTCAAAACCATTGAATCTCCATCAACATTGCCCACACACTTGACTTGAGTTATGCAATAAGCAGAATGGAAGCAGAGGCAACGTATTTTGGATTTTTGAATGATAGTTAGTGGACGGATACACAAGTGAAAGTTATACACAAGTATAACAAATTTGGGATATGACACATAGGAGCCAAGTACTTATTTGAGTTGAGAAACTCCAATAAATTAGAAACAAATTTGAACTATGTGAGTCCTTGTGTTATAGAACTTGCAACCTTGAATTTACATGATGATGACAATGTTACTTCTTTATAATATATGTAGTAGCAGCAGCCTACAAGATTCTGCATAGGGTAAGAAAGTGATACCAAATTATAATATGGAGATATGCTACTCATTTTTGTGTACTGGTTAGACATAAGAATAACACTCGTTATAACAAGAACTATAACTCTTGTTTTATTATGCAAATTGACATACTTGATGGACAAGAAAGTAAAATAATTAAATTGAGTGCCCATTTAGGGAGGGTCGGAACTATTAGATGTTACCTGATTTGTGTTGGTGTTGCTTGGTTACTTGAATCCAGGTTGCATGAGAAAATTTTGGTCTTTACTTTCTATTAAAAGAAGGTTTCTTATAAGTGCTTTTGACAGCAAAAGCAAGAATGCTATCAGAATAGGAATGTTGAGAACCTATTTCTCTTTGTTTCTCCTCTTAAGTAATCATAGAAAGGACTCAATTTATTAGAGGTAAAGGATCAAGGAAAAGAGTTTGACCACAAATTTAGTTGTAGGAATCATTTAGGCTCATGAGAAATGTCGTGACATATTCTTGTTGAAGGAAATCTACCAAAAGGCTTAACTCCTCCACAATTGCAATTATCAACAAGTCGAAATTACCCAGTTCTTTCGATTAGGCTTTGAATTTTTGTGAAGTATCAACAAGAAGATCTTTACATGACAATGCAACGTTGAAGTTCCTTGTTATCAATATCTTACTTTGATTTTTATTATCAATTACAGCAAACTCAAGATCATCCCAAAAATGTACACTCCAAATATTATCAAACACAACAATATACCTCTTTTGCTGCAAGTTGTTTCTCACTTCATCGGTTAATGACCCTGGATCCATTTGAAATAAATCCTTAGGATGATCTCTTCCATTTTGTTTGTATAACTTTAGTAACATGTCCCTCAACAAGCCTTCAACATCATATGTTTGTGACACAGTGATCCATGCAAGACAATCAAAATGTCCAATGACATACTGGTTGGCAAGAACTTTTTTGGCTAGATTGGACTTTCCCAGCCCTGCCATTCCTACCACAGAGATGACAGTGCGCTCTTCTCTTCCCTTTACCATCAATGCCGCGACGCATATGTCGAACACTGTAACACTTCTATATCACATATGTTCGTGCTTCAGATCCCAAAACTATTTTAAGCCCTACTAAAAAAGATTTAGTTTCAATCACTACTTTAAAAAGATTTGGTTTCAATTACTAATCAATATGAACCCTTGTACAAATGTCTTTTGTAACTGAGTTTTCTAGATAGAGAATGAATATCTATGTTCATATTCAGTTTTTTCATAAAATTTCGAGGTATGACAGTATTTTCATAACTCTTGACAATTCGTCTGCTTAGGAGTATTTTCATAAGATTTGCACCATTGTTTATGTTCTTGCCTATATTGGGAATTCGATTCCTGCATCTTATCACATAGATGGAATCCTTGAAGGTCTTCTGGCTGATTATTCTCTACTTGTTTTTGTTGTTGAGAGCAAGTTTGGTCTCGTGGATTTAGATGAAGTAGTAACTTTTTCTAGCACATGAACTTTGTCTTAACAAGTTTAAGAAGGTCTCTGCACCTGATTTGATATATCTCAATTTAACTCATGTTCCATTCAATCCTCCTCATTCTGAAGATGTGTCACCTACTAGTGTTGAATCTTCATCTTCTCTGTTTCCTTCACCTCATCCAGATCAGGCCTTGCATCAGTTTCATGGTAACAAATGCTCTCGTGGTGGTTGTACTGGTAGAGGTAGAGGCAGGTTTTCCAGCTCTGATGTTCAGTTTCAAGTTTGCTTTAAATTTGATCACACAGCTCTGACTTGTTGGCTATGAAACACGGATTCAGACACTCAGACACAGGTATTGTTAAAACATAGGACACCGATACTGCTATATAGAAGAGAGTATTTAAGCTTTATTTATTCATTTATGATTAAATAAGTTGAAAATATTTTAATCAAAATTAACGTCTTTAATAATACATGGTTAACAATTTTAAATTTGCGTGCGATTTGTTCAAAATATGAAGGAAAAAAAAGTGTGTTGAAGAAAAAAAACAAATTTTTATTTAAAACACTTGTTTGAATTGTCAAACACGTGTTATGAGTCTCGTATGTGTGTCAACCATTGATTTAAAGAGTGTTTAAACAAATAAAAAAACATTTTTTAATGGACACTTGTCTGATTTTTTCAATACTTTTTTGACTTTTTTGATACGTGTCGTACAAGTGTCATACAAGTGTCGGACACTGACGTGTGTCGGACACCGCGACACGCCTACTCCTACTCCTAAAAGTGTCTGTGCTTCATAGCTTGTTGGTATAGGTTTAATCAAAGTTATATTTCTTCTCGACCGATAATCCTTAGACTCATGGCGCCTGATCACCCTTAAATGTTGATTATGGCTCTTTTTCAACCAATGTATGGACAATGCCTCCTACACCTTCAAGGAATGTAGCAAGTTTCTCTAATTTTCCTAGTGATTTTATTGTTAACTCAGTGCCAACTGCCTATGCATCTTGGTTTTCAGACTCTGGAGCTTCCTTTCATATCACCAATGATGCCACTTATTCTCTGCTGACAAATGTCTTGTCCACTCTCAGGTCTCCCATGACATTCTTTGTTGGCAAGGATGGAGTTTATGAGTTCCCTTTTCTCACCCAGGCTAGCAATGTGCTCAAGCCAAAGTCCCTACTCTAGTGTGCCCTACACCTACTCAGTCTATTTTTAACAAGTATATATAGTGTTATGATTTAAGCAAGGTAGTCAAAATCGAGATCTTATGCGAGATCAAAAAGGGGTCACAAGATCGTGAATCGGAGTATCATAATATAGATCGTAAGATCATACGAATTTCACAAACTGAGATATATTGCATATATATTGCATATAAAAAAATATAATTTAGTAAAAAAAATTCAAATCATACCAAAATTAAAGGAAAAAAGTTTAAAAGGTGTATGTACTGAATGTGAATAAGAAAAAAAATTAAAAAGAGTGATGAAGGAATGTTTAAATTTTAAAAATTTTAAAATGCGTGAGAATAATAGTTTTAGAGAATAAATAGGCAGGTGGCTATATTAGGAAGTTAAAAAAATAATTAGTGTATTGTAAAGGTTTTAAGAAATAAACTGGAATTTAATTGTAATTAAGTGTGAGAAATAAATGTTGCACAGGTTCTAGCCAAAAATAATCTATTTAAAAGTTTCAGAACTGAAACGAAAAAAACGAAGATTATATCGTTTCTACCGTTTTTGCACTGAGATCCCATTGTTACCACCTAAATCTGAGTTTTTGCATTCACAGGGTTGCCAAGCCTATCAAAGATCGTGAAATTGTACGATCCTACGAGTAGGATCGCAATTTTCACTACCATGAATTTAAGGATGTACTTTCTAAATCTACACAAGTTTAGTCTTTAGGAAGATTAGATACAAAATTATGTGACTACTTTAAATTATTTGTTTTAAAAAGTAATTTCTTTATTTATTTATTTTTGTTAAAGTCTGTGGATTATTAATGACTAGCGCAGGCGAGACTCAGGCCACCGTTTTAGAGCTCGTAAATAATTGTGGACAGACAATTTTATCCCATATTCTATTATTTATTTTGTTATCCGTACATTATATTCTTTTTATCAAATATCCTTATATAAATAATTTATTAAAAATAAAAAAAATATTATAAAAACTTACTACCGGAACTCTTTTGTAAAGTCGAAAGTACACAAAAATTGACTACTGAAACTCTTTTACAAAATTCTCCGTTGACTACTGAAACTCTTTTGCAAAATCTTCCGGTACACAATAAAAGTTAAAAATATTTTAAAAAATGACTATCGGAACTCTTTTTTAAAGTTTTCCGTTACACAAAAAAGTTTTAAAATGACTATCAGAACAAAAAATATTATAAAAACTTACTACCGGAGCTCTTTTGTAAAGTCGAAAGTACACAAAAATTGACTACTGAAACTCTTTTACAAAATTCTCCGTTGACTACTGAAACTATTTTGCAAAATCTTCCGGTACACAAAATAAAAGTTAAAAATATTTTTAAAAATGACTATCAAAACTCTTTTTTAAAGTCTTCCGTTACACAAAAAAGTTTTAAAATGACTATCAGAACTCTTTTGCAAAGTCTTCCGGTACAGGAAAGTTAACTACCAGAACTCTTTTGCAAAGTCTTTCAGTATACAATTTTAAAAAAAATTTAAAAATAACTACCGAAATTCTTTTGCAAAGTCTTTCGATACACAAAAATTAACTACCAAATTTTTTTGGTAAAGTCTTCCGTTACCCAAATAAAAATTAAAAAATACTTGAAAAATAACTATCGAAACTCTTTTTCAAAGTATTTCAATAAGTAAAATAAAATTTAAAAAATAAAATAATAAATTAGTTTAAAGTATACAAAAATAAAATTGATATTTTTTTATAAGATATAGGGGTATAGAGATAAAGGTAAGGGTATAAATTAAAATTTTCACCATTTAATATGCACAGATTTATGCAGAGTTGGTTAAATAGGGCCCAATAGCCCGCATACCCAACTCTATCTATAATTATAAATCAAATTTTTTTATTCTCTTGTAACATTTCTAAATTATAAGATGTTTTGTTTATTTCATACGAATTAAGACATATTATTATTTTATAAAAAAAATAAATTATGTATAATTTTACAGTAATATCCCTTATAATTATACATGAAAGAAAAATTAAAAGAGTTAAAATAATAAATAATAACAAATATTTGAAGATATATTAAAAAAAATGTCATTAATGTTTTATTAGAAATGTAAGGTGACTTATAATTTGAGATAAATTTTTTTTGACAAAGTAATTTATAATTTGAAACAGTTGCTAAAGTAAAAGTTGTGAACTAATTTGATGATAAAAGTTCAAGTTGATAGGAGAATGTCAAAGCAAAATATTCTAAAATGGTTTAATATTCTATAACACTTCAGTATTTATATGCACCAATTTATCAATAATTACATGTGAGATTTGAGATTTGAGATCCATATGTGGATATTATCATCCTATGAATAAAGGAAGTTGAAGCTATGAAAATAGAGCAATTGGAGCACAAGCCAAAAGAGCAATAGGAATTAGAGCCCATTTAAGTCTTTCTTTTAGCAACATGGACAAAGCTGCAGCAAATGATACATTGATACCATTGTAGTCAAATTGTCAATACAACAATGAACAAAGAAGCCAAACCTAATATTAATCTCAGGTAATGCCATGACAAAATCTTCATCAGCAAAGCGCGCATTTAAGATCGCTAGGAACATCAGAGGAGAAGCCATTGAGGAAAACAAGGCTAATGCATCTGACACAACAAATACCATAGAATGTGTTATCTGATAAGAATTCATGTATTCCTTTGTCCTGGTTGTTACCTCCAGGTACAGTTATTGTGTCTGCAAAGGCTATTGTCATACAACAGTTTGATGTATCCTTCATCCAATTCTTCCCTTCTTCAAGTAATGTTTTATGCTACTCCTGTTGTAGTAAAAGTCCATGTGGAGAGTCTAAACTGCCGTTGCACTTGAAGTTGAAGCCCAACACCTAATAAATCACATCACTGCAAATTATCACTACACATTGTGAAAAATAGACTCTTTCGAACAGTACCATATTAATGGTGATTCTGAGTTAATATAATAAAGCATATGACAATAAAAAAAGCTTGTATTTTCATGACTGAGCATCTCAGTCTTATGGAAAATAATAAATAGTAGTAGCAAAATATAGGTTTTTGGAAGAAGCGCACCTTTATTCCCACTGACTATGATAAGAGCTGATTTCTACATGGGGTACAAGCTCCGTGATCCAATTCATATCCTCAATAGAAAGTGGTTGCACAGGTTCATGTTGCATACTTTGAATATGAAGAACTTCTAGCTTCTCCAAGTGTTCGATGCCAGTAGGTATATTCTTCAGTCCGTGCAGTACTCGTAACTCGAGCTTTTTAAGAGAAGGCAGTGCTCCTTTGTCGATGATAATATCTGTCAATTCATCCGCATATCCAACATACAGTTCCTTTAGTTTCTGAAACCATTCATCTTCAAAATGCAACTGAAACCCTACACAAGAAGCAATGCCTATAGAGAGCTTCAACAAGTTTTGCAAACTTTTTAGGGATTTTATTGGATCTTTAGTGAAACGAGAGTACATCAACTTCAACTCAACAAGATTTTGTAGCTCTAACATCCAATCTGGCAACTTCTGTAGCCTCCCACGTAGTGTAAGTTTGCGAAGCATAGTTGGCGTTGAAATCAAATGTAAATCAATGAAATCAAAGTCATTACCGGTATTACTTGATAGAACAGACAGTTTCTCCAAGTGATGCATTTCACTGATTGAGGAGGACAGAATGCTTCCTTCTTCTGTCCCAACATTAACCAACCCCAAATCCCTTATCTGCCTCAGCTTTCCTAACTCTTTAATTATCTCTGTTGCTCCATCCATACCTAAATCAATGTAACGAAGCGTTTGTAGGGATGCCATCTCTCCAATACAATCCTTTAATTGGATCAAAGACAGTTTAGAGCTGATAAGATGTCTTAACTTTCTGAGCTTGCTAATCTCCTTTGGCAACTCACAGATGAATGTATCCCTTATATCCAAGGTCTCTAGGTTCTGGAGCAGGCCAATTGATTTTGGGACTTCATCTACCTTATATGAATGCCTGAAGCATAAATACTTCAAGTGGATCAAACTTTCCAAATTCTTAGGAACATTCAACGATGGAGCAGATTCATAATCAAGAACCTTTAATAACCTGTATGTGGTAGCTGTTGGGATTCTCTCCTCAAAGTATACATATGACTCTTCATTTTCAAAAATAAACAGAGACCGGAGATGCGAGCCTTCAATATGCAGCAACAAATCATCAAAAGTGGGTGTTATTGATGAGCGCCGGATTATTCCACTAAAGGATGACTGTCCATCATCACTAATATGCTTGCAAAAATTTAAATCCTCAAATTTTTCAAGTATCATATCACGTATTAGATCATGAACACGGCATGCTTTAGCTTTACCATCAATTCTAGTTGAAGATGCTTGCACCAAGTTTCTATGGATCAATTCTGTTAAATATCCTTCTGCCACTTCTTCCAAAGTCTTTCCCCTTTCCTCCTTGACAAACCCTTCAGCTATCCATTGTCGAATCACTCTATTTGATTTAACTTCATAATCTTCTGGATATATTCCAAAATATAACAAGCATGACTTGAGATAGTAAGGCAAATTATCGTAACTTAAACCTAAAATTTTTTCTATACCAATTAAATGTGTATCTTTCTTTAGCTCTAAACTTAAATTTTCTTTGAATCTCTGCCACTCAAACACGTTTTTCTCTCTTGTAGACAAAAGACCACCAATGGCAACAATTGCTAGTGGTAACCCTTTGCATTTTTCAACAATTTCATTAACTATATCAATAAACTCTTCTGGACAACACCCGCCATAGTCAAATCTGAATGCCATTTTATTGAACAACTCCATAGATTGTTCTTGAGATAAAGGTTGCAACTCAAGCACTTCAACCAAAGAAGATCTTTTACAAGACGCTACAACATCCAGATTCCTTGTTGTTATCAATACCTTACTTTCATTTTTATTATCAATTACAGCAAATTCAATATCATCCCAAAAGTGCACATTCCAAACATCATCAAACACAACAATGTACCTCTTTTGCTGCAAGTTGTTTCTCACTTCATCGGTTAATGACCCTCGATCCATTTGAAATAAATCCTTAGGATGATCTCTTCCATTTTGTCTGTATAACTTTAGCAACATGTCCCTCAACAACCCTTCAACGTTATATGATTGAGACACTGTGATCCATACCCGATAATCAAAGTGTCCAATGATGTCCTTGTTGTCAAGAACTTTATTGGCTAGAGTGGTTTTACCTTGCCCTCCCATTCCTACCACAGAGATGACAGTGCGTTCTTCCCTTCCTTTTACCAACCAATGAATTAGCATGTCCTTTTGTGTTTCAAAGCCCACAACATCAGCTTCCTCAATGTAAAGAGCAGCCACACGAGGATCGTGCCATTTGGCAATCTGACTTCTTCTAGAACCGCTTGATCCTTGTTCAAGAGAACGTTGGAAGCCATATCTTTCACTCCTTTCCTTGATCCCACGAACAGATGACTTAATGTCTTGAATCTCAGATGCTATTCGATGGCGAGAGAGAATAGTTTTGAATTTATGGAGTAAATCTACGCATCCAGGATCACGAGGCTGCTGACCTGCATGGATCAAATAGTCATCAATGATATCTTCAATGCGAAAAGCTGCTTCCCTAAGTTGCTTCACCCATGTTTTGACTCCTTCGGCTGATGCAGCTTTTTTATCAGCATCTTTAAGGAAAGCTTGGATGCTCTCGAGTTCATCTTTAATGTCTGCAAAGTCCTTGTGAACACCTCTCAGCAGATTTGCTTCTTCCCTTAACAGTGGAAGCAGATGGTCAATAGCAAAAGATACAGCAATTTCAGCCATTTGAATGAAAGTTGTGAATATTGTTGTTGTGAGATGAAGAAGACTATACCTGTTTGTATTCATATCATGAAGAAAGGAAAAGGAAGTTGCCTGCTACTCACTAAGGAAGTTGCATGCTGTCAACGTTCCACTAAAGTAAAAGTCAGTGTGGGGTTCACTTTGTCAGTGTGGGGTTCACTTTGTCAGTGTGGGGCAATATGCATCTATATATAACCACAAAACAGATTTTTTTTTTTTAAAATCTACTAAATTAATTAATCCTTTTTTTCATACTGATGTATTTTTTTATTAAGGCTTCTACAAAAATATATTTTCAAACAAAGCTTATCAATTCTCATCAGTTTTAGTATCTGCTATTAAATTAATATGTATTTGAATAACATGGTTGTTGATAAATTTTTAACATTTTAAAAAGTTTATTTGAAGACAGTAATGAAGTCAGTGATACTTTCTTCTGTTATGGATCAAACAGAAAAAATCAAGAGAAAAATAATGTATTAAAATGCTAGAAAGCAACAATTACAATTACAAACAACTCAAATATCAAATAAAAAAAATATTAAGCCAATCCATAATTTAGATATTTCATACACCATTATTATTAAAAAAACAACAAACTAAACCTACAATTTTTTACTGAGGAACTAGTAGCACCGACATCTCTGAAAATCTCTGAAAAAATGCGTGTGTGTCTGTGTGTCGGTATCAGACACCAGCACCGACATTTGTGATTACGTTTAATTTATTCGTTTTTTCAAATTATTACCGGGGTCGCGGTCAGTATCGGAATCGTATTTGGAGTGTCCGTGCTTCATAGTTGAGGAACGAAAATCCCAAAGTGTTGCAGGAAAAGTCTCTGGAGAATCTGAATTGTCATTGCATTTTAAGCTGAAGCCGAGTACCTACCAAACCACAGAAACTATCACTATACACTGAGAAAATAGCCCTTGAGGATCATAAAATAGAAGAAAATTAAGCTTGTATTTGGATGACTGAATAATGATTATTCTCATGCATATGGAAAACAATAAGTACCAATACCAAAAATAGGTTTTAGGAAGATAAATCACACCTTTTTTCCCCTTGAGTAAGATAAAGTATTACTTCTACCTTATTGGATTTAGAGTAACAAATCCACTAGGGGTAGTAATTTCAACAGCGGGCCCATACTTGAAGATCCAATTCCAATCCTCAGTGGAAATGTCCTCCAAATGTTCAATTCCAGCATACCCAATATAGAGAACTTCAAGCTTCTCTAGATGTTGGATTCCTGTTGGCATAGTCTTCAGACTGAAGAGTCCGTGTAACCGAAGCTTTTTCAGAGAAGGAAGTGCTCCTTTGTCGATAATACTATCTCTCAATTCATTTGATTTTTCAACATACAGTTCCTTTAGTTTCTGAAACCCTCCATCTTCAAAATGCAAACATAAACCTTCATAAGCAATTTCTTTTATAGAGAGGATCAACAAGTGCTGCAAATATTTTAGGGATTGCATTGGATCTTCAGTTAAAATGGAACGCATCAACCTCAACACAACAAGATTTTGAAGCTCTGGAATCCACTCTGGCAACTTCTGTAACCACCCAATTAGTGTAAGTTTGCGAACCATAGTTGACGTGGAATTCAAATGCAAATCATCGAGTTTATGAAAATTCTTATATGATGAAACAAATAGTTTCTCCATGTGTTGCATTTCATTGATTGAAGAAGATATAATGCTTCCATCTTCTTCATGAACATTAATCAACCCCAAATCCCTGATTTGTTTCAGCTTTCCTAACTCTTTAATTACCTCTGCTGCTCCATCCATATCTAAATCAATATTGCGTAGCGTTTGTAAGGATGTCATCTCTCCGATACCATTCTTTAGTTCAATCAAAGAAATATTAGTGCCGATAAGATGTCTTAGCTGTCTAAGCTTGCTAATCTCTTTTGGCAACTGAAGGGTATCTGTATCTCTTACTTCTAAGGTCTCTAGGTTCTGGAGCATGCCAATGGATTTTGGGATTTTACCATCTCTAATATAATTGAAACTTAAATACTTCAAATGGATCAAACTTCCAACCTCATTAGGAACATGCAACAATCGAACACGTTCATAATCAAGAATCTTCAACAACCTGAATTTTGTAGGGATTCTCCGAAAAGATAAGAAAGTTGATGCATTATTTCCAAAAACAAATAAAGACCGAACATGCGACCTTTCAGTATTGAGGATTAAATCATACAAACTGGTGCTTGTTAATTCGGTTGTTATTAATAAGCGTCTAGTTATTCCGCTTAAGGTTGATTGTCCATCATCACTAATATGCTTGCAAAAGTTTAAATCCTCATTTTTTTCAAGGATCATCTCGCGTATTAGATCATGAACACGACAATGTTTAACTTTACCATCAATTCTTAGTGAAGTTACTTGCACCAAGTTTCGATGGATCAATTCCGTTAAATATCTTTCAGCTACTTCTTCCAAAGTCTTCCCCCTTTCTTCCTTCACAAACCCTTCAGCTATCCATTGTCGAATCACTCTCTTTGACCTAACTACGTAATCTTCTGGATATATTACAAAATACAACAAGCATGACTTGAGATAATAAGGCAAATCATCATAGCTTAAACCAAGAATTTCTTTTATACCTATTAAATGGGTGTCTTTCTTTAGTTCTAAATTTAAGTTTTCTCTAAATCTATGCCACTCAAACCCAGTTTTCTCTCTAGTAGATAAAAGACCACCAATGGCAACAATTGCTAGTGGTAAGCCATTGCATTTTTGAACAATTTCATTGGCTATACCAATGAGCTCTTTTGGACAGCACCCATCATGGTCAAATTTAAATGCCTTCTTATTGAACAACTCCAAAGATTGTTCTTGAGATAAAGGTTCCAATTTAAGCACCTCAATGAAAGAAGACTTTTCACAAGACACCACAACATCTAGGTTCCTAGTTGTTATCAATACCTTACTTCCATTTTTATTATCAATTACAGCAAATTCAACATCATCCCAAAAATGTACACTCCAAACATCATCAAACACGACAACGTACCTTTTTTGCTTCAAGTAGTTTCTCACCTCATCTGTCAATGACCCTCGATCCATTCGAGAAATATCCCTAGGAGCATTGTCTCCTTTTTCTTTGAAAAACTTTATTAGCATGTCCCTCAGCAAGTCTTCAACATTATATGATTGAGAGACTGTGATCCACACACGACAATCGAAGTGTCTGACGACATCCTTGCTGTCAAAAACTTTCTTGGCAAGAGTGGTTTTTCCTTGCCCCCCATTCCTACCACAGAAACTACAGTCCGCTCTTCCCTTCCCTTTACCATCCAATCAGTCAATCTTTTCCTTGGCACTTCAAAGCCCACAACTTCAGATTCTTCAATGTAAAGAGCAGCCACTCGAGGGTCGTGCCATTTGGAATTTCGGCTTTCTCTAGAACTGCTTGATCTTTGTTCTAAAGAACGTTGGAAGCCATATTTTTCACTTCTTTTCGTTATCCCGCAAATATATGACTTAACGTCTTGAATCTCAGACGCTATTCGACGGCGGGGGATCATACTTTTGAGCTTATGGATCAAAGCTGCACAGCCAGGATGAGGGGGCTGCTGTCCCACCTGGATCATATAATCATCAATGATATCTTCAATGCGAAAAGCTGCTTCCCTAACCTGCTTCACCCAAGTTTTGACTCCTTCACTAGTGTTGTCTCCTTCAGCTGTTGCGGCTCTTTTATCAGCATCCTTAAGGAATGCTTGAATACTTTCCAGTTCATCTTTAATGTCTGCAAACTCCTTGTGAATACCCCTCAATAAATTGGCTTCTTCCCTCAACAATGGAAGTAGTTGGTCAACAGCTAAAGACACCACCATTTCCGCCATTTGAGTAAAGCTTTGATTATTTTTGTTATGTGAAGACTACTTGTTTTGCTTGAGACCTTGCCTGCGCAATTTCTATTATGATATAACAAGGGAATAAGGCAAATTCTATTCTGAAGTAACAAGGGAACAAGGTAACTTCTATCATGAAGAAAAGAATATGGTGAATTCTATTATGAAGTAACAAAGGAATAAGGCAATTTCTATCAAGAAGAAAGGAACAAGACAAATTCTATCATGAAGTAAGCAAGGTAATATGGAAACTTCTATCATGAAGAAAGGAATAAGGAAACTTACAGCATGAAGTAACAAAGGAATTTCATTTTTGAACTAAATTCACTCCCACTCACATTATATTCAAACAACTAATGTTTAAAACTATGCATGTTAAAATAATAAGAGTATTTGTTATGTGCAACCTTCTTCATAAAATAAGTCAAGGCCTTTTAATTTTAATAGTATAGTGGCACCTGATACAAAAAATAAGTCAGTTGCAGGTTATCACAATCAAAATAATGAATAAACTTTTGATTACTTGATAAACAAATAAAAGATTCATCCACTTAAACTGATACAAGCATTAATATGTTAGAATAATAAGTGGTCATCTACACTATACTTTGTTTTTACAAATCAGAAATATATTAAAGAAAAAAGAGAAACAGAAACCTATCAGAAATGAAGTTGAAATTTCATAACCACCGTCCTTGAATCTTGATGCAGAACAGATATATTGATGCAGAATTTTGAAAAGTTTTTTAACCAGTTCAGAATTCAGAGAGGAAAAAGTTTCAGAACTTTCTAAAATAAGTTCAGAACTAAAAGAAAGTAGTTTTGAACATTGTTGCGGTTAGAATATGATATCAAATTATTAATTAATTTGAATCGCATCTTTAATTCACAACCGCTCTTTGATTTATCCGAAGAAAAAGGTCAAAAGAGGAAAACCTAATTTTGCATCGTAAAGACAATGCAGGAAGAGATCTAGGTAAGGGGTTGGTTAAGCTTAGAGAAGGTACTAGCACCCTAAACTTCTGTAGTACTCTACAGGAACCTTTTGTTTATCGTATGCTTTTTTTTTTTTATTTATTATCTGCTTTAATATATATTGAGCTAAGGGATAAAGTGACCTAAAGACCTAAGGGTTAGTCCTAAGTTTACTCGGCAAGACGTCGCATCTTGTGCCTACATATCCTGACGGGAATGGAATCAGAGTAATTGTAGTTCCCCTCGAAAGGGAGGTTAGAAACGTCTTGACTGTGGTCAAGGTTTCAATAGGAGTAAACGTATCTTAAGGACACGCTTACGTGGAGTCTTGAAACTCCTATTTCTATGTTGAAAAGTTGAATTAAAATTAGGGTTAAATTAAATATTACACGGCGGGAAACCCTAAAATAGAGTACGGCGACTCTTTGACCTCATGCTAGGGTAAATGGTATTTTCGTCCACGGCAGGACACCTAGGCGATTAGGGTTTTGAAATGGTCAAACGTTAGGGTTATTGACTCGGCGGTCAAACGGCTAGACCTAATCCTTCAGAAGGAATCCTAACGGTAAAAACATGCAAACAGACAAAATATCGTACGACCGAATTAAAATGCGGAAAAATAAAGAAAGCGGTAAAAGAAGCATCGCGACGATCACTCGCGTAAATTACAAATCCCAAAAACAAATGCAAAAATAAAAATAATTGCGATCATGGCCTCGCATAAATTACATCCATGAAACAAAAAAATAGTACGAACAAATGAAATATTGAGGAGCTGCAACGAACAAACTAATGAGGGTTAGACGAAAATGAAGCGGCTAAATCAAAAACTTTATTTTTTTGAATTTTATTTAAAGGGAAGAACTAATTTTTGCATTTAAAAGGAGAACTTAATTTGATTTTAATGTTTTTATTCAAAAATTAGTTTTAATTTGATTAAAAAAATGATTTAATTTTAAGGTTTTTGATGAAAAAAAGTTAGTTTTAATTTTTGTAAAATGTTTTAATTTTAATGTTTAAACAATGTTTTAAATTTTAAAGCAAAAAAAAATGTTTTATTTTTTAAAGTTAAAAAATGTTTTTTTTAAATTTATTTTTAAGAATTATTTTTAATTTTAAGTTTTAAATATGAGTCTTAATTTTAAAAACAAGGTTTAATTTTAATTTTATGATTTTAGCTTAAAAAAATGGTTTAATTTTTTTTTATATTTTAATTAACTTAAGTAAACTAAGTTAATGAGATTAACAATTAGAAATATTTTTATTTTAACAGTTTTCATTAACCTGCATTATGAAAATTATATACCACAGCAATAATAAAATACTAATAACAATATAATAATAACAAAATAAATAAAAAGAATAGGAGGAAGAAAATTGGAAATAAAATGGGGATTCGTAGCGGTGGCGGCTCCCTCATTGATGAAGTTTTGAAGCTTTTTCTTTTTCTTTTGCATGACTATTCTTGCATCTTCTTCTTCCTCGCTTCGCCATAATCTTCTCTTTTTCCTATAAAAAAAAAGAATAACAGAAACCAAATGTGATATTGATGAAATCTTACGAGTTACGGTTTGTTGGTGATTCCGCCGGTGATGAAGCTTTGAAGGTTTTTTCAAAAGTCTTCCCTCTTCTGATAAATCGTTAGAACGGCCGCCGTTTTTTCTTTTTGTCTCCTTCTCCTTTTATCAAATGCAACTCATGTTTATATAGGTAACAAATTAGGGTTAACTCTAACCTAATGCCTATTTTAAAGCCCAACTTAAATAATTAGTCAAAACTAAAAAAAACAAACTAAAACAAACTTAAAAGAACAAAATCTAGATTCGAACTCTCAACCTCTCACACTCACAACTCCTTACACACAGTCTCTTGCCAATTGTGCCATTTTATTCATTCAAAATAAAGTGGCACTAGAAACCATGTAAAGGTAGGACAAATTTGGGGTGCAACAGATGCCCCTATTTAAATAGCTTCACCAGATGATTTGAGCAGCGGAGACTCGAGAAATCGCGGTGAAAGGGATTTAAATACAGATAACCGGAAATTTGGCCCCTAGATGCAGTGATATGCAATGATATGGACAAAATAACACGAACTATAATGCTGACAATGCCATGAATCTAATATGATGCATATGATGGAATGATGAATGCAAGGATGCAGACGACACGACGTCATAGGGGACAGCGCAACGAAGAATTGCACTGGGGAAGAAGACACGCGGTGGTGACAAGGTAACATAGGATCCACACGGAGGCAGGACCAGGTAAACGACAGGCGCTAGAGTTTTCGGGACATTCCTTGAAGAGATCGAGCGGGATCTTCAGGACTCACCGGAAAACATATAGGGAGAGACAAACATCAGAATATTTCGGAAGAACATCAAAAAGGAGACACGTCGTATCTGGAAGAACGTCAGATAGACATGACATGAAATAGTCGATGGGTGCAAAGTAAACTGGACTTTGTCCACAAGGTAAGACGCGGATAAAACACGACCTCGGGGAGAAAAATGCAAATGGGGATAAAACACCCATGCTGCCAAGTAACTAAATTCGTCCACAAGGTAAGACGCGGATAAAACACGACCTTGGGGAGAAAAATACAAATGGGGATAAAGCACCCATGATGCCAAGTAAATAAATTCGTCCACAAGGTATGACGCGGGTAAAACACGACCTCGGGGAGACAAATGCAAATGGGGATAAAGCACCCATGATGCCAAGTAAATAAATTCGTCCACGAGGTAATACGCGGGTAAAACACGACCTCGGGGAGAAAAATGCAAATGGGGATAAAGCACCCATGATGCCAAGTAAATAAATTCGTCCACAAGGTAAGATGCGGGTAAAACACGACCTCGGGAGAAAAAGCAAATGGGGATAAAACACCCATGATGCCAGGTAAATTGGACTTAGTCCACGAGGTAATACGCGGGTAAAACACGACCTCGGGAGAAAAAGCAAATGGGGATAAAACACCCATGATATGCACATGTGTATAAATCATGCTATGATAGATGATCAAATGACAATGCAGATGTCGACGACAAGGCTTGACTTTGTTGGTAAGATGACAAGACTGGAAGACTGATTCCTCAACCCATACATCACTGTCATTTTGTTAAACTGTATCACGCTGATAGTCCCTGTAGGAAGGATGAAAAGCTACTCGGAGATTCTTCAAATAAACTACCCCAGATTGGATGAACTGATAATTGTTTCTCGTAAAATGATTGTTTTACTGTACCCTCATAAGGTTTGCCCCAGTATGAGTCTTGATAAACCAAATCTGAGAAGATCTTGCCCTGAACAAATCTTGAACTGATTCTCAAACGAGATGTAAAAGGAACTTGCCCCTGATAAGATCACTTGACCAAGTTTCTCATTGTTTAAAAATTCCTTAGAGGAAAGCCAGTTTGCAAACAAAAATATTCATACAAACATGGTAATGCAAAGTTCATGCGACTTTTGAAATCAAAATTATTTTTGAAAAATGAAAAATAAGTCGTTGGTCAGAACACGGTGGTTCAAGACGCTCAAAATTTAAAACAAAAGTGTATTGCCAAAATAAATGATTCACAAAGATCTTTTGGAGTCAGGTTACGCAACCTTGTTGTAGTATACTTTCAAAATAACCTTGCTTCAATTAGGTCTTTTGAGGGTTGTAACGTGGTCTGGTTCATGGTTTATGAAACAAAGGATAAAGGCTCAAAATTTATTTATACCCACCCCATCTACATGATGATCTCCAGTCCTATGCTCAGTTAACTCCTATTATGCATTCAGGTTCGTATAGATTAGGAATTGCACTGATGGTAGCAATGATGGTTCAGAAGTCAATGGACCTATGAAAAGCAGCCACTACCTCCTTATGATATTTGGTCATTTTGACATTGAGGATTTTCAGGGTAAAGATTTAAAACTCCTCTTTGTATTATCCCTAAATTTTGCCTGAACTGTTTATTTTGAAAGTTATAGTCAGCGGGATGCCCTAGTTTTGCCTAAGTCTCCTTCATAGGTTTTGACTTAGCGGGCTCTTTCTTTTGATTTTTTATTTTGAAACATGACTGCCTGGTTTAATGATTACGGTGAACCATCATCGGTTTTTTTTGGCTTAAAAAAATCCTCGACACTTGTTTGTTTTGTGTGAAGGAAAATTGTAACTGCGACCTTTATATGAAAGGTATATTGCATGAACACATAATCGAGTTAATTGAGAAATACCCATCCCCAGGTTAAAATTACGGGGTTTTTTTTATAAAGAAAGGAACTCCAACTTCTAGGCTCGAAGGGGTTGAGAAGGGATTAACTTCCTTATTTCTCCAGTGTTTGGGAATTGAAACAATGCCTTACATCGTCAACAAGGTTTGATTGAAAGCATACTGACAGCAATTATGGGTATAACATTATCATCATCCTCCCTCCAATCTTAGCATATCAAAAATTTGGACAAAAAGTAAATATTTGAAAATAAAGCATAAAGATGCAAATAGTAGGCAAAATGAATTGAATCAAAAGTCGCAATGCTCAGTTCATTAATATAAAAGTACAAACATAGTCCGAAAACAAACAACTAATAAGATAAGGAAAATACAAACAATGAGAAACAAAAGCCTAATGATTAAATCAGTGAGCCATCCTCTGGGGTCAGCCCGAAGCTTCACTTTTGATGTGCTGGCAACGGATTTTTCTGGATATTTGGAGGATTATCTTCAAAATCAAGTATTCCATCCCTAATTAACTCACGCGCTCTGGCTTTCAGTGCAAAACAATGCTCCAAATTGTGGCCTGGGGCACCCTCATGAAAAGCACAATGGAGATCGGTCCTGAACCTAACCGGAGGAGGACTAGGAGGAGGTGGCGAAACCTTTGTGGTGATCAGTCCTCGTCGAACCAAGTCAAGATATAGCTCGGTGTAAGTCATAGGAATAGGATCAAAGTGGCTTCTGTTCTATTTCTGGTTTTGTCTGATAACTGGGTGTTGAGGAGTCTGAGCTGGCTGTCCTCTGGCAATTAGTATTTGAAGCATTTCAGTGAGCTTAGTCATGTCTGACTTCAACTCATCGATTTCCATTCGGATCTCTGCATTGTATGTCTCTTGCTCTGACATCTTATGTCTATAGTTAGCCCTGGTCTGATATCTGTGTCGAGGAATCAGCTTGACGACTCAAAGGTACACTGGAAGACGAGAGAGCCGAGAATGAGAAACCGGGGGAAAAATGCAATGCAAAAATGTGATGCTAATGCCATGTAATGGTTCCAAGAATTTCAACGGTCGATTGCAAATATTCCCTTTTAGGAAAGTTGGAAAGAAATTTATTTATTTTTTACTCTAAAATGTAGGACCTTTTTGAGTTTGCAAAGGACTGTTGAATTCCTTGAAACTGGAAATGATATGATGCTTTATGGATGCAAAGCACAAATACACACACAAAGGTCCTAGGTTAGAGGACATCGAATGGAGTTAAGGTATACCCTTCCCAAAAGGTAAGTACTATAGGTTAATTGTACCTGCAGAACAAGGGTTCTAAATTAGTGCCCAAAGTCATCAGTCCATCCTTCGGATATTATCAATTTTCCAACTAACTCGGAGGTCGATAATATTCTCGAGAGAACCTCTTTTGAGTGTAGTATCACGTAGCAACTATTGTAGGACTACTCCCACATAGTTCTCGCACTACGTCCTATATAAGGCCAAGGTGGTGTTAAGGTACTACGGTCCCCAGTATCACAGACTCCAGTTGAAAATAGTAAAAGTTTTCACGACTGCACTCGATCAACCGAACCATTTTCGAAAGGGTCTCAACTGAGCGGTGATTCTCGAGTCGACTTGGTCGGGACTCACTCCCGGCAAGCCTCGTCGAATATCTCACCTTCCTATAATAAGGTCACTCAAGTCCGGGTTAGGACTTATCTCACAATAACAGGTATCCCCACAAGGTACACTGATATATAAAAATAATTAATAAAATATCATACAATAAACAAAATAGGGGTAACCCTTAAAAATTAGGAGGATCCCCAGTGAAGTCGCCATTTTCTGTTGCGATTAGAATATGATATCAAATTATTAATTAATTTGAATCGCATCTTTAGTTCACAACCGCTCTTTGATTTATCCGAAGGAAAAGGTCAAAAGAGGAAAACCTAATTTTGCATCGTAAAGACAATGCAGGAAGAAATCTAGGTAAGGGGTTGGTTAAGCTTAGGGAAGGTACTAGCACCCTAAACTTCTGTAGTACTCTACAGGAACCTTTTGTTTATCGTATGCTTTTTTATTTTTATTTATTATTTGCTTTAATATATATTGAGTTAAGGGATAAAGTGACCTAAAGACCTAAGGGTTAGTCCTAAGTTTACTCGGCAAGACGTCGCATCTTGTGCCTACATATCCTGACGGGAATGGAATCAGAGTAATTGTAGTTCCCCTCGAAAGGGAGGTTAGAAACGTCTTGACTGTGGTCAAGGTTTCAATGGGAGTAAACGTATCTTAAGGACACGCTTACGTGGAGTCTTGAAACTCCTATTTCTATGTTGAAAAGTTGAATTAAAATTAGGGTTAAATTAAATATTACACGGCGGGAAACCCTAAAACAGAGTACGGCGACTCTTTGACCTCATGCTAGGGTAAAGGATATTTTCGTCCACGGCGGGACACCTAGGCGATTAGGGTTTTGAAATGGTCAAACGTTAGGGTTATTGACTCGGCGGTCAAACGGCTAGACCTAATCCTTCGGAAGGAATCCTAACGGTAAAAACATGCAAACAGACAAAATATCGTACGACCGAATTAAAATGCGGAAAAATAAAGAAAGCGGTAAAAGAAGCATCGCGACGATCACTCGCGTAAATTACAAATCCCAAAAACAAATGCAAAAATAAAAATAATTGCGATCATGGCCTCGCATAAATTACATCCATGAAACAAAAAAATAGTACGAACAAATGAAATATTGAGGAGCTGCAACGAACAAACTAATGAGGGTTAGACGAAAATGAAGCGGCTAAATCAAAAACTTTATTTTTTTGAATTTTATTTAAAGGGAAGAACTAATTTTTGCATTTAAAAGGAGAACTTAATTTGATTTTAATGTTTTTATTTAAAAATTAGTTTTAATTTGATTAAAAAAATAATTTAATTTTAAGGTTTTTGATGAAAAAAAGTTAGTTTTAATTTTTGTAAAATGTTTTAATTTTAATGTTTAAACAATGTTTTAAATTTTAAAGCAAAAAAAAAAAGTTTTATTTTTTAAAGTTAAAAAATGTTTTTTTTTAAATTTATTTTTAAGAATTATTTTTAATTTTAAGTTTTAAATATGAGTCTTAATTTTAAAAACAAGGTTTAATTTTAATTTTATGATTTTAGCTTGAAAAAATGGTTTAATTTTTTTTATATTTTAATTAACTTAAGTAAACTAAGTTAATGAGATTAACAATTAGAAATATTTTTATTTTAACAGTTTTCATTAACCTGCATTATGAAAATTATATACCACAACAATAATAAAATACTAATAATAATATAATAATAACAAAATAAATAAAAAGAATAGGAGGAAGAAAATTGGAAATAAAAGGGGGATTCGTAGCGGTGGCGGCTCCCTCATTGATGAAGTTTTGAAGCTTTTTCTTTTTCTTTTGCATGGCTATTCTTGCATCTTCTTCTTCCTCGCTTCGCCATAATCTTCTCTTTTTCCTATAAAAAAAAAAAGAATAACAGAAACCAAATGTGATATTGATGAAATCTTACGAGTTACGGTTTGTTGGTGATTCCGCCGGTGATGAAGCTTTGAAGGTTTTTTCAAAAGTCTTCCCTCTTCTGATAAATCGTTAGAACGGCCGCCGTTTTTTCTTTTTGTCTCCTTCTCCTTTTATCAAATGTAACTCATGTTTATATAGGTAACAAATTAGGGTTAACTCTAACCTAATGACTATTTTAAAGCCCAACTTAAATAATTAGTCAAAACTAAAAAAAACAAACTTAAACAAACTTAAAAGAACAAAATCTGGATTCAAACTCTCAACCTCTCACACTCACAACTCCTTACACACAGTCTCTTGCCAATTGTGCCATTTTATTCATTCAAAATAAAATGGCACTAGAAACCATGTAAAGGTAGGACAAATTTGGGGTGCAACAAACATCATCCATGATTTTGGTTTTGGCTCCATATTATTAGACAAACAAACATCATATACAAATTCATGTTCATTTCTATTATTAATATATAAGTCATAGATGCTAACTGCACTTGTTTTCTTTTTTTCGTTTTTATAAATTCAAAAGTTGCCAGAGCTATTAGTTACTCACTAACAAGTAACCAAGAAAACATGCAGGAAGCTATTGTAAGAATTTACTTGCCTCTTTACCGAATTCTTCATGATGTGAAGAATGACTGGAGCCCATTCTAGAAGAACCCAGTTACACAATTCCTCTTCCTAATCTGTTTACAAGTTCATAACATTGTTTGATCACTTCTTAAACCTGTAATAATATTTTTATAAACTGAGAACAACAGAAATTGTCATATAGTTATTAGATGTAATCGTGCAAAAGAATTCCACCAGTAAAACTTTCTGTGAAAAGTGTTTTTCTAGAGAAGCATATTGTTGAGCCGGTTATAACCAAAGTTTTCAACTATGATTTCCTTTTTATTTCTTAGAGATGTTTCATGCACCGAGAGATCGCACCAGCGTCTAGAGCTGCATTGTTTGAGTCCAATCATTCTAAGGGTGGATAAATTGCATCATGAAATAAAATACAACATGAAAGCAAAAACAAAGCTCATAATCAGTAGACTTCAAAGCAGGAAATTAGCATAGGAATCCTAGGAGTCCATAACTATTTCAAGCCCTACTAAAAAAATCTGTTTCATGAGTAATCAATATGAAGCATTGTATAAATGTGTTTTAGGTTGCTGAATATAAATAATATAGAGCTGGGTTTGTTACTGTTACCTGATTTGGGCTTTCCCTGTCATCAAATCGAATCGATGCTTGCTTTGATACAAAAACTGGTCTGTGAGTGGCTTTATTATGGTTTGAGAAGTTGAAACGAAGGGTGTTATTGTTGTGATGTGTTGTGTAGTTGATTAATCTGGTTTGACGAGTGGTTCTTCTGAGCACAATATCAGATCAGAACCAAACAATGCTGCCAGCGAGAATCCCGTCATTGAGAAATGAGATTCTCAAAAGGGTCAGACCAAGGTTACTTTACTAGAAGTAGGCACCAACTAACAAAGTTTGCGTCTTCTCATGGTGCTACATAGTCTTCAAGATATATTCCAAAGTATAAGAAGCCTTGTTGAGATTGTAAAATAAATCATTAAAATTAAAGCCTAAATCTTTGTTACAACATTTAAACTTGGATTATTGTCCAACTCTGAACTTAAATTTACAGTAAACCTTTCTCATTGAAGTGAATCTCTTTCTTGGTAGATAAAAGACCAGCAATAGCCACAATTGCTAGAGGAAAAACATCATATTTTTTTAACAATTCCAGAAGATACACTCATTAGATTTTTAGTACATTGTCCTTTCAACTTTCAAGCTTAGTTGAGAGTATTATTCAAGGGGAAAATAAAAGCAAAATTCTTATCAAGAGATTAAATCATGTGTACTATGCAATTTAGTTTCGTTCTTTTGACTTGTATCATCTAAAGAAATGCGGTAGAAATCTGCAAGGTAAGCCAAAGCTTCTGAGTTGCTATTACAGACCTTCCACAATGATGCAACCTCTCCTTTAGAGACAGTTCCCCAATTCTCACAAACATCTAAAAAGTCGAGAAGTTTTGAATAAAACGAATCGTAGTTCATCAACAGGAAGGGAACAGGATGCTTTGATCCAATTCGTTCTAGTTGAATTAATGCCAGCATCTCGAACATCTCGTCTAGAGTACCAATCCCACCAGGAAGGGCAACAACAGCAGTTTTATCAAATGAATTGTTCCTCACTACAGCATCGACCATCCCGTGCTTCCTTGCAGAGAAAAACCTGAACTTAAAACAGTCTAGGAAGTTATTAGCAGTCATATTTATTTTGGATCATCTCCTACTTTAATGAAATATAGATATGATCCTGAGGTTAGACCGGTTGGGTCAGGTTTGGCCAAACCCGATACTTGATCCAAAAAAGTTTCTTTGATTTGAGTTGAGTACTCAACAGTCAACTCATAGTTTTTACTAAAAAAAACAATCTAATGATGATTGGGTCGGATTCACGGGTCCTAAAGGAAACAACGTAACTTGTTCCTAAAAAAATTGTTATTAAATCAAAACACTTATGCTGCTTAAATATTTGAAGCATAAATAACATACTCACAAACAAATATACTAAAATTGAGGGGGGAAATGAAGTCATTGAGTCGAGTCGAGTTGACAGGTTTGACATTCTAAACCAGTCACCCGAACCCAACACATTCAGGTTTAATCTGATAGGGTCAAACACACCCGTGTTGACTTGATCTAGGATGGGGTTCAAGTAAAATACAGATTCGATCGAGTTGGGTCACACCATGTTGATCATATCAACCTGTACCTATCTATACCTCTAAATCCCGTTGGAGGGAGACTGCCACATTTTTTGTTACTTTCAAATAGGAGAGGATCTATATTCAATAAGAACAAGTTATTAAGGGTAGTGGATCACCTGCAAGTAAGGTAGTTTTCTGCGGGTAAGTATGGATGAAAGTTGGATGTTGTCCATTCCCCGGCTTCTCTTCCTATCTTGAATCCACCAACTGGTTTTCCTGCAAGCAGAGCACCTTGAGAAACAGCATCCATTAGTCCCGGTCCAGCCCCCGACCATGTAGTGCATTCCAAAAGACTTGCTATCTGCGAAGAAACATGTATAAAGACAAAAAAATAAGCATATCTTCTAGAAAAGAACTTTTCCACTTGCTTAATTGTCAATAAATTTAATTTGATACTAATATAAATTTTCTTAATTATCTATCTGTTAGTAGGCCTCTTATCATGTTTTAAATAGAATAAGGATGACAATTAGTAGTCATCGGAATGTTGTTATTTTGGTTTGGTCAAGGGAAAGCCTAGGCTCTATAATTCCTAGAGGATGGTTATTACTGCGTCACTTATTTCTTTTTAATTGGCCGTTACAAATACTACTGTGTCTGTAACAGTTTCTATTGCATTAAGACATTTTTACTGTAACTGCTCTTGCATATAGCAGTTACCATTTCTGTCAGATCCTATCACTGGTATCACAGCAGTACGATCCCGGGAAAATGGTGGTATTATTCAGGTGAACAGAATCATACATTGAGACTTTAGAGTGTGGTTTTGAAGGGTCGCTTGCTATGCGACAAATCTGGAACAGAACGTAGAGGAAGTGTATCACGAAGGGCATAACAGGACAATGCTTCCATTTGATTTTAGAAACCGATAAGAAAGGTGGAGGAAATAGAAAATTTTCAGATTTTGAAGCCACTTGAGAACTGGTTGCAACCATCAATGGAGCAATTTCCTTCATTTTGGGGGGAGTATTGATAGACTTCTTATTATGGGTAGTTAATTTTATTGATGACCAGTTATGGGTAGTTATTTTTATTGATGTCAGTTATTTGTGGAAGTTATGGGTTATGTGTGTTTTTGTATTAGAATAAATGGAGAAAGGAAAAGAGAAACAAATTATGGTATAGTTATTGAATGGTTTTAGTTTTGGGTGGGAGAGACCAAGCTCTCTAATTTTTGGAGGGAGAGACCAAGACTCTCAAATTTCTTGGATTAGTTTAGGTGTGTATTATGCATTCTCTATAGGGTTTATAATCACTCCCTCTTGTCACTATTATAAGCAAAGATTTTCTTTTTAAATTCATTGAATAACTATTGTATCTGATCTCTATGTAGACCAGATTCATCGATTATTCAATGAACCTGAAAAGAGAATCTTCGCTTATAATAGTGACCGGAGGGAGTATGTGTCTCTTGTAAACATATTCTGCTTTAAATAAAACTCAGTTTGTACCATTAATAATTTGTATTTCTGTACCAGTTTCTATCACATGATTTAGTCAACAACATTGTGTCGGATACCAACACTACCACGACATTGACACTTACGATTACCTTCAATTTATTCATTTTTTAAAATTAATATCGATGTCGACGTGTCAGTATCAGTATCGTGTCTTGTATTTGTGCTTCATAGGTCAATAAAGTCCTATACTTAGGGACGGATGTCGTAGTAGGTTATAAAAGACTGAGTGTTTATATAAAACTATAGTCACCAACACACAAGTAAGGAAGAAAAGATGCAGGAAGGTATTGTAAGAATTGACTTGCCTCTTTAGCTAAATCTTGTGTTTGTACATAGTGCGAATGGGTGGAGTCCATTCTAGAAGAACCGAGATACACAATTCCTCTTCCCAATCTGTTTATGAGTTCATAACATTGTTTTATCTCTTCTTTAACCTGTAAAAAAATAGTGAGAAGAACTAGAGAGATTATTTGTATATAGTTATTACTAGTATAGTTCAAAGCAGGAAATTAGCATAGGAATTACTGAGAAGTATTAAAAGAACTGAGTTTGATGAGTAATTATTAAAGTGTGTTTTAGGTTACTGTTGAATATAAATAATATGAAGCTGGGTTTGTAAGTGTTACCTCGTTTGGGCTCTTCCTTTCATCAAATTGAATCGATTCTTGCTTTGATGCGAAAATTGGTTTATTATGCTTAGAGAAGTTGAAAGCAAGGGTGTTATTGTTGTGGTATGTTGTTGTGCAGTTGATTAATCTGGTTTGATGAGTGCTTCTTCTGAGCACAATATCGGAACCAAAGGAAACTGCAAAGGAGAATCCCATCACTGGGAATTGCGATTTTCAAAAGGGGCACTAACTGACAAGGTTTGCGTCTTGTTGCTCATCACATCCATTTGTGGTATTTTATATCTTCTAAATTAAAAGAATTTTATATCATAAAAGAATTCATCCAAAATTTTCCATTTTTTGTTTTATCATTCAATTCTTTATTGTCATGTCATCGCAATCACACATTATGATGATGTGTAACAGAAAATTGATGATAGGTTTATGAAGAAGCTCTCCGAAATGGCAATAAGAATATTCGATAGGCGGATAATGGGTGTGTATACAAAATAAGTATTATCTATAACTTTTAATTCAACGAAGTTAGAGATGTGTAACTTGTAAGAGTGGATAAAATAGTACCTTATTGTGGTGCACAATCACGCTTATATTTGGTCGATAGTTAAAACTGATCTCAATGAGTGTGTCAGGGAATGTAGGAGACATTTGGATTAATTTTGACAGCTGAGATGTGTGTTGCATGACTTTGGTGCACGACCCCATAGTGAGGGTTTACCTATTCGTCAATCCTAAGCAGAGATATTTTGGATTGGACTCTTTGAATTAGACTGGCCTTAATGGGTCGTTAGGACGGTTCGAAATAGTTATCCCTCAAGTCCTTGCTATCAGGCACATAGTTATGATTATTACGGAAGTATTGAGCTTGACTTCCAATGCGCTCTTCTTCGTCATAACATGGTTTTTGTGCATTCTTTCGTACTAGGGAAGAGGTCAATGGCGTGTCGAGTGAGCGTAGGGGCTTTGGGAATATGCGCATTAAATGTGTGTTTTTTTATTAAAATGTTTTATTGCAAAAATCCTTCATGGGCCCTAGGCTTGTGGGGTAGGAGGATGGTGATACTGCCATAGAACTTGAGTGCACTCGAGTTCTGTTGTGAAACAGAGGTAGATCTTGGGGCCATAGATCAAGTCTTTAATGTCATGTTGATTTCAGACTGTAGATATATACTCAAAGTTGCATATAAATTGGTAGTGTAGTCAGTTGCTTCTTTCTCTTCCTTTTCTTGAGAGTTTCATATCTCCAATCTTTTTTTTATCTTTACTTCCCCAATGATCTTATTATTTGTTCCTGCAACATTTATGGGTCTTTAGTAGTCATGTTTTCTTTTCTTTTCTTGAGAGAGAGAGAGAGAGAGAGAGAGAGAGAGAGAGAGAGAGAGAGAGCACGAAAAATAGGAAAGAAGAAGGAAAAAAAAGGCTCTCTTACATGCTTACAAGGATTGAAGCTTTAAAGAGGAAAAAGTGAAGCATCAACCTCATCATCTCTTCCCTAAATCCAGGATTTTCATAAGGTTGGTTCTATTAGATAGTTGGGAAATCAAAACTGAATTTTGGGTCTAATGCAAGAGGGGAAGTTGTGTGATTTTGAGTGATTATTGTTGTGCATGTTTGATTTAATTATTAACATGGTTGTTGCATATTTTGATGATTAGTAACATGCTTTTTGCTTATTTTGATGATTATAACATGCTTTAGGTGTTGTTTTATGTTGGCAAATTCATATGCGTTAATCCATACATGTTGGTTAGAGTTTTGAGGGTAGTAGTCCTAAAATTAGGAAAAGTAGATGAGTTCGGATGTCCATTTCTTGAGGGTAGCAACCCAAAAGTAGGAAAGGGGGATTATCCAATATACCATACTTGAGGGTATCACTCCCACCGTAGGTAGGTATATAAGTCGATATAATTTTCCTTGAGGGTAGCAACTCTAATATTAGCAAGAAGTGGATACTCTCGAATGTCCATTCCTTGAGGGTAGCAGTCCTAAAAGTAGGAAGGCGGATAATCGAAAGGCCATTCCTTGAGATTAACATACTTATTAACCCCGAAAAATCTGGACTTGTGTGATTAGTAATGCAATTATACCTTCTTTTATAACATGTGTTGTGTGAAATGGAATATAAATTAAGGTGAGAAATCTTAAATTAATAATTAGGTAAATCCTTATTTACCGATAAGACTCCTAAGATAAGAGAACTCTGTTGAGATAGTTTATTCTCACCTCTGTTGTTATCATTGTTAGAACACATATTGGTTCTTAGTTATATCTCTATGTTTTGATGATAACACTAATGAAATTTTGTATTAAGAAATTATATACTCTAAATTTGTTCAAGTATTTTTGCTGCAGATATTAAATTTAATATTCTTCTGAAAGCAAAAATGGATCTGAACGTTAAACTACGCAAGGCTTTGAGCGTCAGAAGTATCTAATTAGAAGACTCTGAGCGCTGCCTATAGAAGGATCTGAAGCAGAAGCTATAGAAGCATCTGAAGCGTAATCTGAAGACTTTGTATGAAGAGTTTCAAGCACTGTTTTTTAGAAGACTCTGATAGTACTGTTCGCTGCAAGTATTGAGGATCTGATCTCCAAACTCTGCTCTGATTAATTTCACGCTGAAGCACACATGCTGCTACACTCTGATATAGAAAACTCTAAGAACATCAATACTCTGATCACTCAAGGCTCTGATGTTAATTGCTGTGAAATAGAAACTTGTTGAAGAAGATTATTCAAAGTTATATTTGTTGGTTATGCCAAACGACTCTTTCCTCTTTTATGCTAGACACAAGAACTCAGGCAAAAAGGATTTCTCTGAACGTTCTTCTTCTAGGAAAGGTCAAGTGATGTGAAGACAAAAGGTTACAACTACTTTGCAGTACACGGTCTTCAAGCTTGCAACGTCTTGGACTTCTTTGTCTATTTAAGCAAGCCTTCAACAACTTTCTTCAGCGGACGTATTTTGACAAATTCATTGAAAACTCTCTCAAAGCTCTCATACAAATTATTATTCTTTATTGAATAGTTTCATACGTTCTTAAACTTAAGTGTAAATCACAGTTGTGATATAGCTTTCTTAGAAGCATTTCAAACACTTGTTTAGTTTACATTTGATTGTAAAAGTTCCTTGAGAAGACCAAGTTGTGGTCAATAGTTCTTGAGAAGACTAAGACAGTTGTTCTTAGTGTTTGATATTTTAATCAGTTTGATTATAGTAGATTAAGTCCTTGTGGAGAAAGGCAAATCACTCTTGATAGGGTGGACTGGATTAGTTGAGTTTAACGAACCAGGAAAAAAATCTTTGTGTTTTTATTGCCATAATATTTTCTAAATCCTTATTCAACCCCCCCCCCCCCTTCTAAGTATTTTCTCACCTTCAGTTGGCATCAGAGCTCCGGTTCTGTGTGTGCTATCACTTCACCGTGAACAGAAAAGATCCAGTTGAGAAAACTCTTGATATATATTCTTGGTTGATATTATGGCTGAAGTTTCAACATCCAACAACAGCAGATATGAAGAAAGGGATAGAATCAGCACAAAACCCCCTATGTTTGATGGGGAGAAGTTTGACTATTGGAAGGATAGAATAGAGAGTTTATTCCTTGGTTATGATGCTGATCTTTGGGACTTAGTCATTGATGGTTATGTTCACCCCACTGATGGGGATAGCAAGAAAATTGATAGAAAATCTATGACTGAAGCTCAGAAGAAGGAGTTCAGAAATCATCACAAAGCAAGAACAATCTTATTAAATGTTATATCTCATACTTAGTATGAGAAGATTACCAACAGAGAAATAACATTTGATTTGTTTGAGTCTTTGAAGATGACTCGTGAAGGGAACTCACAAGTTAAAGAGACCAAGGCTCTGGCGCTGATCCATAAATATGAAGCCTTTAAAATGGAAGAATTTGAATCTATAAAAGCTACGTTCTCTAGATTCTAGATCCTCACAGCTGGATTAAAAGTGCTGGACAAAAGCTATTCTACTGTTGATCATGTGAAGAAGATCATCAGAAGCTTGCCAATCAGATGGAGGGCTATGGTCACTGCTCTGAAGCTAGCAAAGGATCTGAACAAGATCACATTGGAAGAACTGATCAGCTCTCTAAGGAGCCATGAGATTGAACTTGAAGAAGACGAGCCTCAAAAGAAAGGTAAGTCAATTGCTTTAAAGTCTAACAAATCTGTTAAAGCGTTGCAGGTGTTAGAAGAAAGTTCTGAAGAGTCCTCTTCTGAAAAGAAGATGAACTGTCCTTGTTGTCCAGAAGGATCAACAAACTCTGGAAGCACAAATAGAGGAAGTTCAAGAACTTCAAGAAGCCAGATCAACGCAAAGAGTCCTCTGGACACAAAAGATTTGGAAAGAAGGAGGTTGTTTGCTATGAATGCAAGGAACCTAAGCACTACAAGAATGAATGTCCAAAGCTTCAGAAGGAGAAGCCAAGAAGGAAGCCTGAGCATAAAAAGAAAGTTCTGATGGCTACATGGGATGATTCAGATGCATCTGAATCTTCATCAGAGTTAGAAGAAGAATGTGCCAACATGGCACTGATGGCTGGCGTGAAGATCAGGATGAAGGATCATCTGGATCTGAATCTGATTCTGAATCTGACTCAGAAGAGGTACTTTCTGATCTCTCTAGGGAAGAACTTCTTAAGGTTTTATCAGAAGTCCTGAATAACTACAACCAGATTAAGCTCAAATGCAAGAAGCTTAAATGCAATCTTAAATCTGAGAATAGTCTGTTAAAGTCAGAAGTTGCTAAGCTCAAAGAAAACAATTTGAAAATGAAAAACAAATTTTGAAAAAGCTCAACAAGACTCTGAATCTGAAACTAAGTCAAAATGCAAAAATATTTTAGAAGAATATGACTATAGTTTTCAGAAGTTTCTGGCTAAAAGCATAGATAGGAAGCAAGATGGCTTCAATGATCTATGGAGTTAGCAGAAACAGCAGGAAAGGAATTGGATATGAATCTTCCTCTGGAAAGGATTTAAATCCAATACCTGTTGATAAACTTATCATTAAGAAGACTCCCTTATATTCTCATTTTAAGTTTGGTCATCTGAATGATATTAAACACACACGTTCTGATCAGAACGTTCCTGTGTTTAAAACAAAAGTTAGTCAGAACAAACCTGTTGTAAAAAGACAGAAGTTCAGACAAACTTTTAAGGCAACTAACCCAAAAGGACCCAAAAAGATTTGGGTACCTAAGGATAAGATAATACCTGTTGCAGATGTATTTAGCAGCAAAGTCAAGACTCCAATCATGGTACCTGGACTCTGTC